>JAQPPZ010001053.1:0-81399 GCA_028583015.1 Wollemia nobilis | reverse complement strand
AATTACTTGTATCAATTTTTTTTGGCAATTTTGGGTTTGAGATCCTAGCTTCTTGTCTATGAGTTGTCATTGATTTCAAAAGGAAATGACATTAATGTTAAGAGGATGTGTTGGCTTCAAAGGTGGAAGATTCTAAGAGAATATTTTTAAGAGAATCCGAAGAGATTCCATTGGCAATGGTTTTTATTAAAACCAATGGAGGTTCTCTTTATTATTTATTTAATTATTATTTAAAACCCTTCAAGGTTTTAATTAATTAAGGGAGAAATTATTTTTAATTTATTAAAAATACTTTAAGGGTTTTTAAACCCTTTAGAAAGCAAATTTTGATTAAATTCGAAATTACTTTTCTTTGCAGCTGACGTGTTCTAAAGTCCACATATGGACTATAAATATGAGAAGGTTCCTAAGGTTAAACCCTCTTGGAGAATTGAAGGCAATTAATTGGTTTGGCTGCGATCGAATGTTCTGTTTACGCAGCGAAAGAGGAGAGCTCGTGGTTTGAAAAGCTTTCGAAAAGCTTGACCGTTTATGTGGAAGAAAGTCCGTCTTGGACTTCGTAAGCCCCTTGTGGGCTAGTGGCAGCGAAGGCTATGTTTGGGCCTTGCGTAGGCGGAGGTTTGCATTTCGATCGCTGCAGAGGGAGCTGTGCATGGATTAGTCACGTTTTTATTAAAACGTGTTTTGTGCCGTGAATTTCAGATTCTTCAATGGCAGCCATTATAAGGTGTGATTATTTTCTTGATATGATTTTTGGCATTGTTTAACATTGTTTAAAAGACATAGGAGAAATAAGGGGATAGTTCTTTGGTTGTATTTTTGAGATTAGTCTTTTGCTATGCTAAATTTAAAAATGGAGATATAAGGTGTAAGTTTTGGTTGTGTTTTTGGCTTCTTTGGTGGTTGTTTTTAAAGAAGAGGAGCTAAAAGGTGTATTAAGGAAAGTTTTTATATATACTCATTTATCTTGGTTCTAACCCTAACTTGGTTGGAAGTTTGAGGGTTATGTGTGGTGACAGCTTTAAGGATCAATTTTCTTCTACTCCAAAAAAGGTATGGGCACATTTTCCTTATGAGTATGATTGGTGTATGTTTTTCTAAAATAAGGTTGGAGTGAAAAGGTTTTCAACTAGGTTTCCTTTGGTTGGGTGTAAATCCTATTTTCTGGTTTGTTGAAGACTTCTTATGCATTGTTATCCTTGATGAGAGTTTTGGTGAATGCATAATTCTGGTTTGAGGTAGTGGAAGCATTGTGCACTAGGGTTTATGTTTGTGAGTCTTGCTACTTTCTTTGAGTTGGTGAAACCCTTGGTTGACTGTTTTGAGGTTGATGGTTGAGTTGCTTCCATAGAGGTTGTTTGATCAAGTTATTGCTTTATTTGATTCATGATATTGGGCTTACTCCATTGAGTTGATTTGAGCAAGTTATTCTTTGCATTTGGTGATATTGTGTTGGTGGTTGTTTTGTTCAAATATCTTTGGAGGGAAAAGGATTTCTACTTGTTTCATTTTCTTGTGATGATTGGTTGAATGCTTCAAGGTTGATGTTGAGTTGAATGATGTTGGTTGACTAAACCTTGTTTGATGAGCATTTTTGTTGAAACCCTAATTGATGGTGAAAAGAACATGAGTATCATTGTTATGTGATTCTTTGCATAGTTGGCAATTGTTGGGGTTTCATGTTCTTGAAAGAAAACATTCTATCCTATCCATTTTAGATATTGAGTTGAGTTTTTAGATTTGATATTGAGTTTGAGATGAGTTGATTTGAGTTAAGTTTTGAGATTGGGATTTGAGTATAGAACATATTGAGTCTCTAACAATTCTTTTTATGCTTCTATGAGTTTGAAAAATCACATTGGGTCTCTAACAATTCACTTTGTGATTTCCTACTAAGAAAGTTTTTCTTGGTGAGCTTGCTGAGTTTTTGGACAGGTTCCAGTGGGGACTTGTGAGTAGTTTTTGGATAGGTTCCGGTGGGGACTTATGAGCAGTTTTGGACAGGTTTCGGTGGGGACTTGTGAGTAGTTTTAGACAGGTTTCGGTGGGGACTTGTAAGCAGATTTGGACAGGTCCTAGCAGAGGACTTGTGAGCTGAGTTTGATAGTTCTATCAGAGAACTTGAGGATAGAGGTGCATTGGTTCTATAAGAACCTGAGGACAGATTTGGCAAGTCTTTGAGAAGGCTTGTATGTAGAGGATTGATTTGTTCAAGAGTTGGACAGATCTGACAGACATAGGAAGACTTGTACTAGACTAACTGATTATGTTTGGTACAGGTTGCTGAGCTGCTGTGGACGTGATCATAGAAGGCAGATGTCTCTTAGGCTAAGCATTAAGGACAGGAGGTCTTCGATGGAAAGGAGTTCCACGTGCTGGCAAGAGGTAGAGGCAGTTGATCTTCTAAGGGATCATTTCTAGAGTAGAGGGGAAGGTATCTCCTTTGAGCAGAGGCTCATAAATTTTGATTGGGGGAAGGTATCTCCTTTGAGCAGAGGCTCATAAATTCTGATTGGGGGAAGGTATCTCCTTTGGGTCGAGGCTCATAAACATTGTAATTGGGAAGGATTCCCAAAGAACTTTGAGATAACTTTTAGAGAAAAGTTTTGTGGACGTAGCATTCTGGGTGAACCACGTTAAAATTGGTGTCACTTTGTGGATGATATTGTTCATTGCTTTGATATTGCTTTGGGTATATTGCTTTACTATTTTTAAGTATAAAGGAAAAAGTAAAAATAGGTCTTATACTGTTCACCCCCCCTCTCAGTATAAGCTTGTGTTCTTCAAATTTTCTTGCTCAAAATTGGTGAATGAACAATACAATTGCACACACATTTGTATTTGAGAGATTCTGTATCATTATGATAAAGCAAGATCTGTAATGAACTCACATTTGCACATGAGGTTTCCTTATAAATCTACATTTGTCTTTGAGATAATGTAAAATATTTTTGCAACTCTTTTTGGAATAATTTTATCTTCTTATTTCAAAACATCTGTTTAGTATAAAAACAATTACATACATTGTTTTCAAAAATCACAAAATTCTTTCAAACAACATATGACACAAATATAATCAATAAAGTCATGTTCATATTATTATTTTCTATTTATCAAAATTCAAAAATCAATCATGCAATAAAACTAAAATATCAATTTCTTCTTTAGATTTCACGATGATGGTATAAGTCTATACCTATAATACGATGCCTAGCGCAAACCATTGTTCTAATTTTATTTCCCATTTATTTTAAAAAATTCATAAAAACATGACTTACATCATTATGTTACACAATTGAGCTTTAAAACGAACGAACACTTATTCTATTTCATGTCATTATGTCAACTTTCAATTTTGCAATGATGATATAGTTCCTAGGGACTTATTCAAAAATTTTATCACACTTAGGAATTTATGCCTAGCAAAATCATATTTCTTTAATATGTCATGCATAATATTTTTTATGAAAATATGAAAACAAATCATCACCATCATCACTTCCATCATCACAACACAATGTCTTAAGACAGTCTCTTAAGCCCTCTTTTACTTTTAACAATATTTCTATCCTAGGATTAGCTTGACGACCTAGTGAGCAACGACTCCATGAAATGGTCTATACTAGCGACAATGTCCTTTGAAATTATTGTTAGAAGTCCCTTTTATATTTCATCAAATCACACCACAAAAACAACCAATTTATTTACATCAAATTATTTCATTTCCAATTTTATAGCATGGCATAAATATTTTCTTTCCAACGATATAATTACATAAATAATTAATCACAAAATTCAAAATTAAAGCACCATACAACATATACACAAGTCATATCATCAAAAAGATAATTTATATATCTCAATCAATTATGTACATCATTTGGATTGGTATGCCACAATCAAAACCCTGGCATACTCAATCCCATCAAAAAAATATAATAATACAATCTACCCTCTATAGCAGCTAGCCTCGAGAAGCCCTCGAGCTCTCAGCTTCACCTCCTCCCTTGGCCTGACGTGGAGGAGGTGGTCCCATAGAGGTTTGGGCTGTGTCCTGGGTCCTCATCATCGATTGTGAGTATGTCCTCGATGATCCCATCATGACCAGCTCTACAATGGGGGCTGGCAGTGGTACCCTCTGTCCCTTTGGGACCACGTGATAGTATAGCCCCTGGTAGAATGCGGTCTGAGCAATAGACCGTGCCAGATCTTGAGTGCTCACCCCTCTGCTCTGAGCCCTGAGCTGTGTAGCCTCATCCTATAGCATATACACCTAAGCCCAGAGGTGGGCAACCTCAGCCCAAAGAGCCACTGTCTCACTACTTTCCCCTACCTCAACACCCTTGCCCTTATTGGGCAATGGTGGTCTCTCCCCCTGCTGAGAAGGGAATATCTCCTCCCTCCTCCCTGTTTGCTGTGGCCTCTGTGGAGCCTAGACCATCCTCTGGTGTCTCTCCTGTAGAGACTATCGCTACTCTCTCCCACCACAGCATCACGTTGCCTCAATAGTAGCCTGGTGCTGCCTCCCCATTCGTCGCACCACGGTGAGCATTGGACCCTACATCCTCATCATTCGAGGAGGGTGAATGCCTATGTACCAAGAATTGTACATGTCTACAACCCTAGCATCATCGCCATCGACTGGCTGGATGGGGGCATCATCTGTGTCCTAACTCCAGAACCGCTACATGTCTGGAGCCCCTCTCAGCATGGTACTATCTTGAATAGTCTGGGAGTACTCATAATCCCTAAGAGAAGGGATCCCCTATTGTGGACTGAACTATCATAGAACCCGATCATAGTGGTGGAGCTCTACCTCTCCCCACTCCATCCACAGCTAGTAGACTCACCTGATGTGATCTAGCTCCTGCCCATCCTTTGTCCACCCGAGGTGCTCTCACCATGGCCTCCAGGTGATCTGGTCTAGGATGAGGTCATCCAGCAACCTCTGTGACATCGACAGATCTATCCGCCACTGTGACCTCCTTTATAACCACCAGTAGAAAACCTGAGACCTCTCCTGGTCAACCCCTATCAATGGGAGCCCTATCGGCATTTGCATCATGATGTGATCCCACCACCAAACCTATAGTAGTGATGTCAAGACCAGACATCGGCCTCCCTTGTATATGACCCCATGTAGGATCCTATACAAGTGGCATAGCATAAAGCTGGCCCATGAGTATTTGTATCCGTGGTCTCTCATATCGCATACCACATCTGAGAGGAGCTAGGGTAATCTACACCTGCTCTGGTGGCACAACAGTAAGCCACCTACCACCCCTGCCAAAACTCGAGTTAGCCTAGATGCTCCAGGCATTTGCCTTAGAGACTCGATGTTCACTCCACCCTTCTCCAGGGTGAAGCTCGGGTCCTCGATAAACCTCATCATCGCATGGCCTTGATTGGCCATAGGCGTCATCAACCGTCTCTGTATGGGGATCCTCATGATCCTCCATACGTCCTCTAGTATGGGAGCCATCTCCCCTATTAATAATTGGAAGCAAGATGACCCCGAATACCACTTCTTTTCTAGGGCTGTCAGTAGCCCCATGTCTATCGATACTTATGGCATCTCTGCCACATGCTGCAAACCGACCTGAGCCAGTCGATCGCGCTCTGCATGATCAAGCGTGACTATGTCATCTCGTAACCCGTCATATTTCCACTCTCGACTCTTTAGTAATCCCCTCTACAAAAAAAACAATAAAACAATAAAATTCATTAATAAACCAATCATTAAAATAAAATTAAAAACATTTTAATCAAGATTAATTTCTTAAAAATGATGATATCGTCCACCATTGGATGATATCGTCCCAAATTGGACAAAATCATCTTCGATTTCACAACTTGGGGATCGCCCCTTTTTGGACGGGATCGCCCCTAGTTCGCTGATTTCACCCTTCGACGAAATCGATGATCTAGAGACGATTCCAACGAAATCGGGACGATTTCATCCCGACGTCGTCGACAGCCTAAAAACGGCTATGATGCCCCAAAACAATCAAAATTAAAAAAAAAAAAATTACACAAATTAAATTCAAACCTAATTTACTAGGATTAGATCCTTACCCGTAGCCTGCGTCGGACCTTTGTCGATCGGTGTGCTGTCTCCACCATTTTTTTCTCTGTAGAGCTCTAAAACCAATAAAATTGAACAGTAAAAATGAATTAGGGTTTTACCCTATTTTCTTAATTTTATTTAAAATCAGCAACATTTTTTAATTTTGCTTTTTCGTGCTTTTACCTCAAACGTTCGATTTGGGTAAAAACACGGAGGGGGCACCATAGTAAGCAATCGTACGATTCGACCTAGAATCATCATCTAGAAAATTGAGTACATTTTTGCTTTCTCATAAAATGGGAAGAACTCGTCTTTAACATATTTTCTTCGAAAAATTTGCTAAAGAGGGGGCAAAATGTAGCACCCTAAAATTGGCACAGTTAAACCTTAGTAAAAAGATAAAAATTTGAATTTTAACCCCAAACTGCTCGTTAACCACCCGTTACCTGCTTTCCTTATTTTTTATGCCATTTTTAGGATTTGTTTTGATCGTTGGACGATATCGTCAACGATCAGACGAAATAGTCCCAGATCTGACGAATTCGTCTGGAACAGAACGTCCAGACGATTTCATCCCAAAACCAAAATTTCATAATTAGCTTCTGTTTCAACAACTTCTCTAACTTGGGCAGAAAGCGTGTCTGCACAGTTAGAGTCTCCCCCGTTGGAGATCTCGCAAATTGGGATGATCTCCAACCTCCTAACCTCTCCCTAATCCTATATAAACTGGGATTTTCTTAGTTTATCCCCCTAAACCCCCTATATGATGGATTTACCTGTAAATTTAGTTCCTTGTGCCTTAGAACACCTTCATACTTTTGTTTGCATTGCATATTTCAAGTTTTCTTGCAGGAATCTTACTGTTCTTTAGCTAGAGCAAGCTTGGATCATCACAGACGATTCCAGACGATTTCGAACGATCCTGTCATAGATCGACGATGATCTCGTATGATTGGAGGTGATCTCGACTGTAATCTAGATTGGGGGTAATCAGAGCCTAGAGTTTGCATTTCCTTATTGTTTTTCTGCATTTCTTTATGCATTATCTTAGTTATTGTATTTATGCATCTTGGAGTTCACCTCATTTAATATAAATGCATGATAAAGTCAAAATAAATTGTCAAATTGATGCATTTCCTTTTAATTGCTATTTGGATTCATCATTTAGGTAAGTTTACTGTTATTTCCATCATTTCCCCTTACTTTTGCAATTGCATTTTTGGTATTTTGTATCTGTTTATGTGATTGCAGGTTTTTGACAAATTCGTTTGACAAATTCATCAGAATGACAATAATCTCGTCTGATCTCAGATGACCGACTGAGATTTGAGACGATTTTGTGTAATTTCATATGATTACGTACGATTTGAGATGATTTGGACTACTACAAGACTCAGAATCTTCATCAAACATCCAAAATCAGGTATGTTCTGTCCCATTCAACATATTCTCTGTGTTTAGCATTTATTCATGTTTTTTGTATCCATAAAAATCAGCATTAGCATATAGAATAGTTTAGATTCATCTTGGTCAAACCTAGGTATTAAATGATCAAAGCACAAAATGAACACATCAAACCTACTATCAACTTAGGCGTGGAAATTGCCACTCAAAATTTTCCTGGTGAACCCACCATTCGTCAAAAATTCACCCTTATACCCCTCCCCCGAGAGGTGGGACCTTCAAAGGGCCTCTCAGTCCGAGGCACTATCCCATCCTTCTCGCATCCCCCTTTTGGGTGCGGATCCTATAGCCTGAAGGTAAGGATACGAAAAATTTGGAGCGATACAGGTGGTAACAAGGATTCCATGCTAGTTGGTTGAGAGGGAGATCCTGTTGGTGTGTGGTGAGGCGAAACATGGGGGGATTGAGGAGGTGATGATGGCTTTGAAGTATTCTTATATTTTTGAAAAGGAGAGGAAATCCTCTATGAATGAGGGGAAGAAGAAGGGGTATCAAGATTGATTGAAGATATTTTTTGTTCCTTCTAGGTGTTAGAGCCTCCTGTTTCTTGTGATTATTTTGTGTAAGCTTCTGCTATATGCTTTAGACATGAAATATTTACACCATCTATCACTAGCAGTGGAGTCTACTCTTGGCTTGGTGGCTCCTTTTCTTTTTGGTAGGTGCAGACGTAGAACCTGGGGTTAGAGAAGCATACATTATGATACTGCTATAATTTTAGGTGTTCGAGAGACTATAGAACTCTCAGGGCGATTGTTAGAAATTAGATAACCAGATAATCAAGAAAATAGGAGATAAACTAATAAAAATTGTTTATTAAAATTACTATGTATGCTCGTACCCCAACTATTCAAGTAATGTGGAGTAATTGTGGTTGAAGGTATGTGTCCCAATACTGATTTAGAATGCTGGCGAGAGTCTTAGCCTGTGTGCAAAATTTTAATGATACCAACTACCTCGAGTTGTTATTTTTAATAAAACAAATGGGAGGCTTCTGCTATGGTACCGAGCCAATGGGATGACGTCTTCTTCTGGTCTTGTCAAAAAAAATGATCTTGATTAAAATAGTGGAGCTTTTCATACTTCCCAAGATACCTAATTATTTTGGCATGGTGTACAATTGTACCACAGACCCTTGACATGGTGCTTCGATGTTTGAGGTATCAGGTCTAACATGGCATGCTGATAGGGTTCCTTATTTCAAACAAGAAAATGACACTCTCTTTGCTCAAATGTTGCAAAATCATGACATTTTCCTGAAGGATGCCATGAATGCTCAAAATGTCACAAAATCATGACATTTCTCTTAAAGGATGCAATGAATGTTCAAAATGTCACGAAATCGTGACATTTCTCCGTAAGGATGTCATGAGTGCTCAAAAAGTAGTGAAATCATGACATTTTTCCTAAAGGATGTCATGGATGCTCAAAAAGTCATGAAATCACGATATTTTTCCTGAAGGATGCCATGGATGCTCAAAAAGTCATGAAATCGTGACATTTTTCCTGAAACAGATCAACTTGAAAAAAAAAGCATATGTACAAGATTACTTATATTCATAAAATAAATATATACAAGGATATGATAGGATCCATTACTTATAGTATAGCTTCAAGTGGAAGCCATTGACAAGAATGGGTAGGACATGGCCTTGTTCATCCTTCAGTTGGAAATAATTATGTTGCTTTTCTTCAATGATTTCTAGGGGACCATCCTAGAATGTGTCAAACTTATCATGGTTCCTTGGTTTTGACCTCTTTTCATTCCACTTTAGAACTAGGTCTCCTACCTTGAAACTCCTTAAAGTGGTTTTCTTGTCAAACCATCATTTGGTAACAACTGCATGTTTTTGGTAATGATCATAGGATTGTTCCTTAAGTTCTTCTAGTTGTAAGAGTTGGATCAACCTGTTTTCCATGGGTTCTGCTTATTCAGTCCTAGTTAAATCCAATAGTTTCAGATCTGGTATTTCTATGTGTATTGGGATCACAACCTCTTTACGATAAACCAAAGAATAGGGAGAGGTATTGATAGATTTTTTAATCGTGATCATATCAGCCCAAAGTGCTTGGTTTATCAAAGAATGCCAACTTCTTTTATTGTCCTTGAGGGTCCTTTTCAAAATGTTGAGTAAATTTTTATTGGTGGACTCAGCTAATCCATTGCTCTAGGGATAATAGTTCGAAGATGTTTTCAAGTATATCCCATACTTACTTGCAAAGTCGATCATCTTTGCTCACACAAAATGTGAACCATTATCTGTGACTGTTGCAAGTATGAAAAGGGTTTAGGCCCAAAAATATCTAGATATTTCTAGGCCCAAGTGTGAACACATCAAGAATTTGTCGGCAAAGTGTTGTCAACATGATTTTTTTAATTGTCGAACTCCCTCACCTAAATACTCTTCGAAATTCTCTCCTCGCACCTTATCCCTCCACCTCCTTTTCCTCCATAATTCCCTACTCCCCTATCTCCTTATCCCTCCATGCCTTCCATTCCCCCTTATCTCTCCACCTTTTCCTCTCCTCCATTTCTTCCTCCTACTCCTTCCCTATAAATACCATTTAGCGCTATTGTATTATTAAATTAAGGGGTGAAAAGTTAATATTATAATTTTAATTTTATATTGTTTCCCTCACTAGTATCAGAGTGAGGTAAGCAAGCAAGGTAATTTAATTTTTTTTCACCCAAGGAAGCTCGACGTGAGGCCAGGTGAAGCAGACAGGCAAGACGAAATGTTGGGCAGCAAACAAGAGAGTACATAACGAGACGTGGGAGGATGCATTCCAATGCAAAACATGGGTGAACGGTCACCCAAAGGCAACCGAGTACATAGGTGATACTCGCACCATATATACCCTCATACTGCTCTCACACAACAGATGTGGGATATTTTTATTTTTTTTGTTTATAAAGCTAAAATATTTTTTTAAAGAAGTGCTTTCATTAATCATCGTGTTAAGCGTTGTGGCTCACATGGTCCATGGTAAGATTTGTGTGACAAATATCACATGCTCGATTCGCTTGGTTGCCTATTGATGCCCTCAGGGCATTTTTTGACTATTATAAAGTATTTTGACACCCAAATAAGCACGGTGACGCTCGAAGAGGCGTAGTGATGCCCAAAGAGTGTTTTTTGATGCCCGAAGATGTGTGATGACACCCTTAACAGCCTAAAACAAAAAAAAATTGTTTTTTGTTTTGAATTTTTATTGCAATGAAGGTATAAAATTAGGGCATCTTCTCTTTGTTTCAAAACCGTGAGGCGACGTGTTGGTTGAGGCTTGCATTTGTTCATGAGAGGTCGGTAGTTCAAATCCCATCCGCTCCAAAAATAAAAAAAGGTTTCATTTTGTTAAAGTTTTTTAAATTTTTTTTAAGGTTTTAATTAAGTTTAATAATTATTTCAATTTTATATTTTTTAATTAGTTTTAAATAAAAATTTTATTTAAAATTTAATTAAGAATATAGAAGAATATTATTAAATTTTCTTAAAAAAACTTTATAAAAATTTGAAAACTTTAAAAGGGCTATCTTTGTAAAAAGGGGGAACATAATAGTGACGAGAGCCTTTCAGAGTGCTCGTTTAGCACTTCCAAAAAAATTTGGACTCCAGGGGCGCTGCCCCTTGGAACCCCGTTCAAGGCTAAAAATTTTGTGTAATAGCCTCAGTGGCTGTCAAAGAGCGAAAATTGTAACCTCAGCAGCTCTAACAAATTTTTATTTTTGCCTTGATGAGTAGATGATCAGATCTACCATATGTTACCATGCTTTGTGCTCTCTACTGCAGAGAGAATCTGCTAAATCATTTTATGAGAGGGTCCGACGAGACGAAATATAAACTGTATTCAGTTAACTATAGAATTCAGTGATAGCCCACTAGAGGAAACCAGATTCTGGTTACGAGGCTGACTCAGAAGAAAATATATTTGGATACCGAGTGGAGGAGTCTGATACAATTAAAACCGCACTTGTAGTTCAAGCTAGTAATAGCTACTCTCCAGTTGAGCCGGAGGAACAATCCAATGAAATTTATACCCCACACTCTCCATAGCCTGAGCCATCACATGCCGAGCCAGCGATAGCTCCTGGAATTATTGTCATCAGTGACGAAGAGGATTCCATTGCAGACAATTTTGGGCCTCAAGTACTGGGCAATCCACAAGAAGAAGAAGAAATCAGTGAGAGAGTTAAGAAATCTAGATTTGATTTGAACTTGTAATTGCTTTGTACTTCCTATTTTTAGTCAAATCAAAGTTTACTTTCAAGTAGTAGAAATGGCTTCAAATTCGAATCTCCCAATTCCTGAATTTAATGGTAGTGATTATGAATACTGGTCAATAAATATGAAAACTATGTTGATTGGTAAAGGTTTATGGGAAATAGTTGAAGAGGGTTACACAAAACCTTCTCCTACTGACTGGTCTACCTTAAGTGTTGTTGATAGAAAAGCCAAGAAAGAAGCCCAGAAAAACAATTCCTTTGCCCTATATCATTTACAAGCAACTTTAGATAAAAGCATATTTCCTAGAATAGCATCCTGTATAATAGCTCAAGATGCTTGGAAGGATTTAAAGAAAAGTTTTCAAGGGAGTGATCAAGTGAAGTAGGTCAGGCTTCAAACTTTGAAAAGAGATTTTGAAAATATCAGAATGCAGGAGAATGAGAAAGTAGGAGACTACTGCATGCGAGTCAAAGCCGTAGTAGATAAAATGGTCACTCTAGGTGAAGAAGTTAAACCAGAGGTTGTGGTGAAGAAAGTGTTGCGAACACTTCTTCCTAAGTGGAATCATGTAGCAATCATTATTAAAGAGTCAAAATATTTTACTGTACTTTACTTGGATACACTAATTGGTTCTCTTCTTTCACATGAAGAGAGATTGCAGGAATATCCTTCCACTAGCCACAGAGGTGATGACAAAGCCTTTGCTTCACAAGAAGTAAAAGGACAAGGCAGAAGTCGAGGCGGAGGTCAGCACAGAGGTAGAGGTAGGAATAGTCCATGAGGTGGAACTCCTAATAGAGGAGAGTCTTCAAACAGAGGTGGAGGTTAGAATAGAGATGGACAACAGAACAGAGGGAAGCATCCAGGATGAGGAAAAGGAAGTGACAAGTCAAAATAAACTTGCTATAATTGTGGTAAACTTGGCCACTTTGCTCGTGACTGCTAGTTAAAATATTCACAAGGGAGCAACAACCAGAGCAGTCAGTATGGCAATTTTGGAGAAGAGGAAGGGACCTTAAATCTCTTTCTCTCATATGGCAAGTTAGATCAGAACCTGAATGATACTTGGATCTTGGACACTGGGTGTTCAAATCGTATGAGTGGCAAAGAAGAACTCTTTTCTACTCTGGATTCTTCCTAAAAATCCAGCATCAAATTTGTAGATGACAAATCATTGGCAGTTGAAGGCATTGGAGCCATGGAGGTTCCAACAAAAGAGGGCATGAAACAAGTAAGTGATATCTATTACACACCTCATCTCCAACACAATATTTTAAGTGTTGGTCAAATGTTAGAGAAGAACTATAAATTACTGTTTGATGAGGGTAAATGTACCATTTTTTATAAGAGTAATAGTGATAAAGTCATTACTCAAGTGCCAATGACAAGGAACAGGTTATTTCATTTAAAGTTTGGCCAGCTAGGAGGAGATCAATTAGTAAATTTTGCTATTGCAAATCCAAGTGTGCTGTGGCACTTGAGATATGGTCATTTGAATTCAGCTAATTTGAAGATGTTAACTTCTCAAGCGATGGTGACCAAACTTCCTAAAGTTCAGGACAATAAGGAAGTCTATGAAGGTTGTGCCTTGGGCAAGCACGCTAGAACCAAATTTCCTCATGGACAAGCATGGCAAGATACTTATCCACTCTAGCTAGTGCATTCGGACATCTGTGGTCCGATGCATACCAAGAGCATTGGTAACAACTCTTACTTTCTTCTTCTCATTGATGATTTTTCAAGAATGTGTTGGATATATTTTTTGAAGCATAAATATGAGGAATTTGATTGCTTCATAGATTTTAAATCAAGATTTTAAAATGAGAGTGAATATTTTGTTAAGTGTCTCAGATTAGATAAAGGAGGAGAATACTCTTCTAATGAATTTTTAAATTTTTGTAAATAACATGGAATAAAGAGGCAGTTCATTACTACCTATACTCCACAGCAGAATGGTGTGGCTGAAAGGAAAAACTGCACCATTGTAGATATGGCAAGATCTATGCTTCAGATGAAGCATTTGAGTAATATGTATTGGGCAGATGCAGCCAAGACCAGTGTGTATATTTTGAATAGGAGCCCTACTTCAAGTTTGAAAGGGAAAACTCCTTACCAAGCATGGTATGGTAAGAAACCGAATGTCAAGCATTTTAGAGTGTTTGGTTCACTGGCTTACTCACAAATTCCTAATGAACAGAGGAAGAATCTTGATCCTAAGAGTCAAGCATGCATTTTTGTAGGGTACTATGAGAACACAAAAGCTTATAGACTCTACAATCCTAGGAATCGAAAGATAATACTTTCCAGGGATGTGATTTTTGATGAAGGGGGAGAATGGGGAAATCCCAAAATTTATAGTGATGTTGAATCTCATGACACATGTTCTTCACAAATTCAACATGTGCCACAAAAAAGCAAGAAGTCTCCATCTCCTCCAAGCCCAAGTAGACATTCGACTTCCAGTTCATCATCATCTTCACCAAATCCTTCTCCAAAAAGGTCAATTAGTTCCTCACCAATGGATATTGATTCTCCATCTAGAGGTAAGAGAACTCTCCAGCATCATCCATCTTATCAGATGTTGGATACAAATTTTCAAAGATGATATACTAGAAGTCAAGCAAGTGAAATGGGTTCAATTTTGCAAAGACTTGAAAATATGCATTTGTATGGAGATGATGACTCCCAAGAATCTCGAGGAGATGTAGTTAACTATGCCTTGTTAACTAGTGCATAGCTTGAAACTTCTAGTTATGAGAAGGCTTGTACTCAAAAGATATGGCAAGATGCCATGAAAGAGGAGATAACCTCTATAAAAAATAATGATACTTGGGAGCTGGTAGAGCTTCCTAAAGGAAAGAAGTGTGTTGGATCTAAATGGGTCTTCAAGACCAAATTCAATGTTGATGGAAGCATTGAAAGACACAAAGCAAGATTGGTTGCAAAAGAATTTACACATAAGTATGGTATTTATTATGAAGAGACATTTGCTCCTGTAGCACGATAGGAGACCATCAGAACAGTTCTTGCTTTAGCAACTCACAAGGGTTGAAAAATCCAACACATGGATGTAAAAAGTGCCTTTCTCAATGGGTACTTAACATATCAAGTTTATGTTGAGCAACCTCAAGGATTTCAAGAATAAGGTAAGAAGCACCTTGTTTACAGACTGAAAAATGCACTCTATGGTCTCAAGCAGGCACCACGAGCTTGGTACTCATGCATTGATGGGTACTTCAAATATTTTGGGTTCACCAGAAGTAGAAATGAACCCACCCTTTACTACTTGATGCAAGATAATGACATCCTCATAGTTTGCTTGTATGTGGATGATCTCATATTCATGGGTAGTAATAGAAAAGTGAATATGGAGTTCAAGCGCTCCATGATGAAGAAGTTTGAGATGAAGGATCTCAGCCTAATGCACTACTTCCTTGGATTGGAAGTTCATCAGTCAGATACAAAGATCTTCATCTGTCAACATAAGTATGCTTAGGAAATGATCAAGAAGTTTGCTATAGAGCATTGCAAACCAGTTGCAACTCCAATTGGACATGGAATCCAATTAAGCAAAGATGATGGAGCACCAAAAGTTGACGTGACCACTTTCAGGAGCATGGTTGGGAGTTTGATGTTTCTCACCAACACCAGACCTATATTCAGTATGTTGTTTCTCTTGTCTCTTAATTTATGGCTAGCCCATCTGAGTTGCATTTGCAGGAAACTAAGAGAATTCTCAGATATGTGAAGGGTACATTGGATTTTGGACTCCAATACCATAAATGTAACACTATCAAGCTTGTAGGCTTTAGTGATAGTGATTGGGGAAGCAATATTGATGATAGAAAATCAACTTCAGGGAACTGTTTTAGTCTGGGATCAGGGCTAATAACATGAAGTTCCAAAAATCAAACTGTGATAGCTTTGTATTCTATGGAAGCTGAGTATATAGCAGTCACCTATGCTAGTACTCAAGCCCTATGGCTAAGAAAAGTATTGGAATAGATTGGAGAGCAGCAAAGTGGTTCGACCACGATTTACTATGACAACATCAGTGCCATTCAGTTAGCATACAATCTGATCCACCATAGTAGAACGAAGCATTTTGATATGAAGTATCACTTCATCTGAGATATGGTGGAAAATAAAATTGTTGAGCTTCAATTCTACCGCACTTTGGAGAACTTTGTTGACATATTCACCAAAGTGATGGCTAAAGCTCAATTTTTAAAGCTAAGAGAATATGTAGTCAGTTCTCTCAACTTTAAGGGGGAGAATGTTGCAAGTATGAAAAGGGTTTAGGCCTAGAAATATCTAGATATTTCTAGGCCCAAGTGTGAACACATCAGGAATTTTTTGGCAAAGTGTTGTCGACATGATTTTTTTAATTGTCGAACTCCCTCACCTAAATGCTCTCCGAAATTCTCTCCTCGCACCTTATCCCTCCACCTCCTCTTCCTCCATAATTCCCTACTCCCCTATCTCCTTATCCCTCCATGCCTTCCCTTCCCCCTTATCTCTCCACCTTTTCCTCTCCTCCATTTCTTCCTCCTACTCCTTCCCTATAAATACCATTTAGCGCTATTGTATTATTGAATTAAGGGGTGAAAAGTTAATATTATAATTATAATTTTATATTTTTTCCCTCAGTGACCAAGGTCTCTAGGATGCTGAACCTTATGATAATACTTTCCACAAACTCGATCACCACCTCTTGATCATTTCTCTTGGTGGGTATAGCTTCCGACCATTTTTTGAAGTAGTAATCAATAGCTGTGAGAATGTATTTATGCCCTGTAAATGAATTTGGTTCTATGATCCCTATGAATTCTAAACCCCATTGCTGGAAAGGTTCTTCAACATGAATGGTCTTGAGGGGTGGTGGGGCATTCCTATTTCTTAACACATATTTTTAACATTCATCACAGTTTCTTGTGATTTTAAAAGCATTTGCAAAAACCGTTGGCCAATAACACCCAGTTCTGATGATTTTCAATGCTGTAGTTCTCCTAGAGTAATGTCCTCCTAATAGGCCACCATGAAATTCTTTTAAATTCTTTTGTTTCTACTCTTCTGACACACATCAAAGAAGAAATCCATCCAAGTTTTTTTTGTATAATCATTCGTGCAATAAAGTGTATTTAAGAGCTTGTATCCTATATCTTCTCCTCTGTGAAGTGTTCAAGCCTTCTGGACATATCCAAGTTTGAAAATACCTCATCAATTCATCTACCCAATCGAGCTGCTATGAAGGTTGTTGTTCATCTGATACATATTTTTGAGCCTGGAAAGCCACATAACCTGTAGATGCTTGTTTTGCAAGTTCTTGGCACAAAGCTCTGCCCCTGACTAGTTTTGCTAGGTGTATCTCTACATCATATTCTTGTATTTTAGTTACCCAACCTGCTTTAGTATTGTCGAGTTATCCTTGTGTAATGAAGCTTTGTACATCCGGGTGTATTGTATATACGATAAATTTACTTTGCGACAAGAAGTGCCTAAACTTTTTTAGGGATTTCATGATGGCATAAATTTGTTTTTCAATGAAATTGTACTTTTCCTCATGTTCCTACATATTTTGAATCAAGAAGGCGATGGGACTTTCTTCATTGTCATTCCCTTTCTATGTGAGCACATCGATGTAACTTCCCTTTTCGCCTATTGCGTACAAGATAAAATATTTGGAGTAGTTTGGATTTACTAGGACGAGAGCTTGAGCTATCTGCTCTTTGATCTATTGAAAAGCCTATTTTCTTACATAAGTCCATTTAAAAATGGTGTCCTTCTCCAACAATTTTGTCATAGGTTTAACAATTTGTGCAAATTCTGCTATGAATTTGCATACAAAATTGATCTGACCAAAAAATGACTGTAACCCCGTTTTGTTTAAAGGGAGGGGAAGTTCCAACAAGGCTTTTACTCAGCTGGGGTCTATGGCTAGACTTGATTTTGAAACCACATGACCAAGTAAAATTCCCTCTTCTATGACAAAATAGACTTTTTGGGGTTTATGGATATACCAAACTCTCGGTATTTTTCCAGTACTCTCCTAAGGTGAGTTATATGATCTTCTTTCTTATGAGAGAAAATAGTCATGTCATCCAGGTATATCACTATTATTTTATTCACCAGTTATCCAAAGGCTACATCCATGGCTCTTTGGAAAGTCGCTCTAGCATTTGATAACCCGAAGGGTATCCTTTGGTAATAAAATATTCCCCATTTGGTTGTGAACATTGTTTTGAATTGGTCTTCATCTTTGAACCATACCTGATTATATCTAGATAAACCATCTAATAGAGAAAATATTTCAGCTCCAGCCATTGTGTGCAAGATATGATCGATTTACGGGATGGGGTAATGATCTTTGAGTGAAGCTTTGTTCAGATTACAAAAATCCACACATAGTCAAATATCTCCATTTTTATTTCTTACTGGTACTAAATTAGCAACCCATGTCGAGTGCTTGATCGAATATATAATCTTAGCCTCTTGTAGCTTCAATAATTCTTGTTTCATCAAAGCTTCTATTTTTAGATTTACTGGCCTCTGCTTTTGACAAAAAGTCTTGACACCTTCTTGAAGCTCAATTGTATGCTGGATTGTTTCCTTTTAGTACACCCTTGGATCACCATAGGTCCAAGAAATTATATCTGGGAATTCTTTGCATAATTATCTGATCTCATCCAATTCCTTGTCCGTAGTTTTCACACCTACTTTGATGGCCTTATCAGGTCCCATCATAGCTTCCTTATACTTGTGTTTGTCAACTTTCATATTATGACCTATTGATATGTCATTGTTATTAAATAGGGACTCAAGTGTGACTAGCCCCTTTAGGCTGTGATTATTTTTTAACTGGATGACAGTTGCCTCTTCTTCGTCTTTGTTTTCCCTATTGTTGGAGCAGTTCATTTCATGGACTAGAAAATCTACTATATGTTGATCATTTTTGAAAACCTACCAGAAAGTATCTCTATCAGGTACAGAAGGTCTATATATTAGTCTGACTATCTTTGATTTTTGGATGACGTTGCTTATAGGGCAAAAATTTGCTCCAACTGAAGCCAATAAATCAACATTTTTATTCTTCTCCCTAGGGATCACTTTCATGTTCAGAGCTTCGAAAGACTAGTAGATCCTAGACTTTATTTCTATAAGCCTTCAGATAATGTTGTTTGCTTATACATTTTCCTATCACTTGATTTACTATTAGTTTAGAATCACCAAAAAATTGCAATTGCTGGATGCCCATATTCTCAGCCTTCTTGAGGCCCAAACAAAGCACTTCGTATTCTGCTGCATTATTGGTGCAACTCCAGGTCAATCTGTAAGAGAAAATTTTTTCTTCACCTATAGGAGAGATTAGGACAATACCTGCTCTCCATTTTTGCATCTGGCTCCATCAAAGAAAATTTTCCACAATTGGTTAGTAGATATTTTATGTGGTGGGTAAGAAGATGATTTACTTTTCTCAAGCTTCTGAATTGTATAGTTACCCAGATCTGTCTCGATCATAGCGTTGAAATCTAGGAGAGAAAATTGGTCTTCTTCTTGTAACTCATTAAGAGCTTCTTCCATTAGACTCAAATCGATCAGTTCTTCTGTCATCATGTTCACAGTAGTAGAGATTTTCTCCTCTTCTCCAAGCCTCTCGAAATTATAGATAGAGGGTTTCTTATTAAATATTTTCACCCTTTTGCCTTTGAATGGAATTTTGAGGTACGAAAAGTAAAGAGATAGATATCCACCTATTTTAGCAGTAAATTCTCTAGACAGGCACATGCCAAAATAAGGTTCTAAATCAACCACTACCACCTCTTGTAAAACTGTAAGATGAGGAAGCCTATTAAGGATGATAGAGATATATTTAATCACACCTACTATTTTTAGAAGAGTTCCATCAAGTTGCAAAACTCCTGGAGCACTCCTTGTAAATTTCATCCCCATGATATCACACACCACTTTGGGCATAAAGTAGTCGCGACCCCAGATTCAATCATACAATTATGGACTACCCATCATTCTATATGGAGAGATAAATAAAAGGGGGGAGGTCTATTTTTTCCTGAGGTGGAAGAAAGACTTGCTTAGGCAGAGCTTACTTTAATTGGATCTTTGTCTTTATTTTTCATAGATTTCAATTATTCTTGTAGCAGGTCTATTTGCCCTAGGATCCGTAGGGCTTCATACATAGTGGCTTTGGAAGGAGTCTTCTTCATTTCTTCAACAATGTTGAATGGGAGAGAATCCACACTCTTATATTTTATTGTTGTATCAAACCTGTTCCTGTACCCCTGAGTGACATCAACTCTGTGGCATTTAGTCAATGAGAGATACCTCAACTTTTCTCTGGCTTGCTCTTGAGTCTCTATTTCCTTAGTCGAAGGTGTTTCCTTTTGAAACTCTGCTCCTTTTGGATCTAGATTTTGTGGAGGTCTCTTTTCAGGTGGAGGTATCTTTTTAGCAGGAATCCTTGTAGGTATAGGTACCTTCAAAGGGTTAAGGTCTTTAGGATCAACTTGGAATGGTTTCTTTCCTGATCTAGTCAGAACTGAAACTTGTTCTAGAGAGGGCATCATAAAATTTTGATCATCTTTCCTGATCATGTTTACCTGACCCTTAAGGGACCTTTCTGATTTTTCTGTAGCTACTTTCTGGATATGGTTCTGATGAATCATGCAAGTAGTCTCACCATGGGGATCATTGCATGTGGAACACTAGAAGGATGTTTTAGGTGAATCGACACTGGGTCCCACATCTTCATTAGCATACACTATGTTAGTTTTTTCATAATTTCTTCCACTAATGGATGCTTGATATCTTGTTACTTATGGATAATGTCTTAGTTGAGAGTTTATTTTCACTTCTCTTCGCTCCATAGATATGAATTTATTTGACAAAGTCTTGTACAAGGATTGTAAATCTTACAATATTGCCAGCTAGGTGTCTTGAGTAGACGTGTTTGCTATTGGGGAAAGTTCCAGAATAGGAGGGAGCATCGTAAGAGGAGGGGGTGCTAGTAGAAGTGGGATGCTTGGTTGTCCATTCCATTTGGGAAGGGAGGTATTGATATTTGCATGGGAAACTGGAGGAGCAACACGTGAAATTTTAGGGAAATTTGGGAAGATAGGTGGAATTATCTTGGAAGAAAATCTCCCTATGGAAATCAAGTCCTTTTATGCTTTCTTTGCTTCTAGATAGATTTCAGGAAAAGTTGTTTCTCGAGGCTGTTTGATAGCCATACTTATTTCTAATTTGAAAGCTCTTAAATAGTAGTATATAGCCCCTTCTTGTGATTGTCTCAGGCTATTAGGAACTCTCTTCCAGGTTCGAATGAACCTAATATTAAAATCCATGATCTCTTCCTGAGGGTGCTTCTGAATGGCATTAAATTGATTTAGTAATAAAAAAGGATCGGTATGCTCATTAAATTCTTCCACTAATTTTTTGGTGAGCTGAGACCAAGTAGATATAGATTGGTATTCCAGGGCTCTGTACTAGTAGAGAATTTTTCCTTTTAAGGAAATAATCAGTAGCCTGATCATCACGTCTTCTTCTGAAAAGTCATATATTGGTGCCAATGCAGCCACATCTAGGCAATGTTCATATGCTATTTTTCTAGTACCATCATACTGGGGTAGCACTTTTAGGGTTGCTACTGGTATTGGGTGCTAGATTTCAAGATTCAAAGGGCCCGTATGGTTCCATAAAGGTAGGGTAGATCAGGCAGATTTCCAGCCATTGTAGTTAGATTAGTAACTATAGTTGGGGTTCTGATAGCAAAAGTGCTAGAGAATGCTATATGAGAAGTATTTGCTTGCCTGAGATTGCTATTGTGAGTAAGAACTATTATGGCAACCAAACCCAAGTTAGCATGAAGGCTACCAAGGTGCAGTTCAAAGAACTCTATGGTCTCTTTTGATTTTTTTGCTTTAGATCTGGTTATCATAAGAATGGTTCATAACCAGATACTAGGTAAGAATTTATTTAGGGTTTCTTTCCTATGTGGAGTCACTAGGAGATAATAAAAAGGTTAACAAGATAAAGGCTTCACTGAGACTTTGACTGTATATAATGCGTGGGATTTGTGTCCCATCGGGCATGCCAAAAACTATTGGAACAAAATTTGCCTTAGGTTATAATTTGCGTACAGGACTTCGTTAACATTGAACGACCAGGCTAAAATTGAGGTTTACTTGGTTTTGTCTCCAGGGAAGGTTGGTTCCTTAATTTTATAGGAAAAGGGTAGAGAGAAAGGGATGCTTAAAGAAGGGGAATGTAGCCAATGCTATGAGATTAAAAATGGTACAAATTAAGTAACAACATAGTGCTGATTCAAAATTTTTATAGAAAAGCATAATAAAACCCAATGCACAATAAAATAATATCACTCGATGAATATTTAACCCCTAAGTAGTTTATCAGTTAAGTAAATCACAAATATAATAGAAAATTTAACACAAAAATTCAGTTTTAGTATTAATGAATGGTATATTCAACATAGATTTAACTTTAGCGATAAACAATCACATACATACTTGTACACCAAATTATCTCATAATCAGGGTGGATGATCTCTATTAATTTTTTAGAAGTCTGAATACATAGCCTTGTAAACACCTAAGAGCCGACCTTGTGTTTTGGTCATTCATCCTCTATATAGAGTTTTACATAACAGTGTAGACACCTAAAATGTGTCATGTCGAGTGTGACTACTCATATGGACATGCTACAAGATGATATGGGAGATCTTGGACAGACACCAAGATAGAGAAGTGGTTCTAACCACTCAGTTTAGGCTTTTTTGTGTAAGCATTCTGAACCGCAGCCCAGACCTGTGATCTCCAGTCTAAATCACAGTTGACACTTGCAGTCTGGACCACAAGTGAGACCTACAGTCTTAACTAAAGTTTAGTTAGGCCTTCCATCCGAGCCAAATCGATTGGAACGGCCAAAAGATCTAGAAGGAGGCAGTTGAAGGATGAAAGATTCCAGAGGCTTCCATCCCAACTATCCTAACCAACCTTCTTGGTATTGGATTCTCAATGAAGATATCCCTAGCCCTAGGGGCATGCTATAAATACCCCCTCCAAATGGGGAGAAAAAGAGAGCAAGCATTGGAGATTTGAGCAGTGAAGCCTTGGTGAATTGTACACTCAAACTGAGTATACTAAGAGATAGAGCTATTGCACTTAATCCCCGATCCTTTTGCCACCATTCATGATAAATTGCATTATGGATGCCCTAGTTGCTTAGGAAGATAAATAAATGTAACTCCAAGCAAATGAAGGCTCTTCACATCAAATTGATCACCAAATCAGTCTGAGGACAATGAAGGTGACCCTTGAACATCAATTTGGACAAGGCGATTGATCCCATTGCCCTTGATTTTAAGGGTAAACTCATCAAAGGTCAAACCACGGCTGTCAACCATGGTTCATAGTGCAGACCGCTCACTAGAGTTGCAGTTTGCAATAGGTGATAGATCACCTTACTCTTTTCTTTTATGTCTGGCAAGTTAGGTTAGATTAGCCATTTTGTTGATTTAATAGCATTTTAGAAGACTTCTAATCATAGAACTAGGCTAGATTCACATTTTATGCTTATGTTTCAATTAGGACTAAAATGATTTCTTTATGCATGTTTATGCTTCATTTTTTATATTTGATCCATGCATAGTGTAGATGCTATTTTACTTTATGGTATTACATGATTCTTGATTCGCTTTGCATAGTTTAGCAGCTTTATTTATGCTTTCTTAATTATGCAAGTTAATGATGTCATTATACATTTTACCTAAAAGGGCCTCATCATGAGAGGCTGCCTATATTTTTGACATTCTTGTTGTTTCTTGAGCACAGAGAACAGTTCCAAAGGAGAGATAAAGCATCCAATCCCTTCCCCATTGTGAATAAGAGAGTCATCGACACCCTAGAGCAATTCATGTCACCCTGAGGGGCATTTTGATCACACCTACCCTTGATAGGGATTAAATACTATTGTAATTAATGTATCAAATGGGTATCCCTAAGAGGGACAAATCTGTAATTTGACTTCATTGAAATCAATAAAGGATTCCTTGTATTCACGTTATTTCTTGTTATCCAATTATGCATGCCTATTTGTGTATTTTTCTTCGATTGTGATAGTTGGATCGGGTGTGAGCCTCTTTGATGTTTACAGATGGTGATCATGGTGGGACTTCATATTTCTAGCCCGTAAGTGCTGATATTTTTGTTTGTTTTATCTCAGGTGCTAACTGCAGCTAACAAATATGGTTATTTTTTGGCTTGCGGATGTCACCTGCTATTTACCCTGCAACCCATAGACCAGAGCTAGGATTTATAGTAGAAGCAACAGACAATAGAGAAACCACTTGGCAGCAGATCAGGAGTTGAGGTAGTTTCTATTTTCATTCTCAGTTCTGTATTTTCTCCTCTGTATTTTTATAGTAAGTGGAAAATCAATGGTAAATTAGGTACATTAAAGGAAAAGGATCAATGAATAAGTCCTAATTTGCTTTCACATTCTTTCCATTTGAAAGGTGCTACTAGGAACAATGAACCTCTGATTGCAATCCACCCAAGAATATAGTGACCTTGATAAAATTGTGTGGTCGTTTGTATGTGTGAGGCCTAATTAGAGGCCATGTCATTGTAATTGCACTGTCATAACATCATGTAGGGCATAGCATGCATACCTTTGTGAATTTGAAATGTTCCTTTTTATGCATATCATGTAGGAATGATCATATGAATGCTCTTTTATGCATTTGTCTCTATGTAAAGTAAAATGAACCACACACACCACGTTTCATTTTAAACATTAGTGGCGTTGGGCTCTCACATCCAACCCATTTGATTGAGACCAATAGTGGATGTCATTACCACTTGGTTGGCTCATTTGAAATTGTATTATCGGGACCCATTCGTTGCCAAGGTCTACCCAAGAACTGTCCTATCCATGCAAAATAGCACGCACTTATCTTCGAAAGAGGATGTGCATAGTGTTCTGGGTGAGGGTTGGTAGTACCTATGCTACTTTATTGAGTATGGAATTCATTACCATATTCATCTTGTGAAAGTATATAGGTGAAAGCCAATTAATTTGAGAATAAAATCCAATGATTTTGTAAAACACATGAGAGTTTATCATACTAATACAACACATTTTGTAACAACATCAAACAGTTTAGGGTGCATTTTAAAATTTAAAAATAATATAAGCATCATTGTATACCTTGTTTGATAATAAAAGATACATCTAGATGTTAGGTACACTATGGTGGATACATGGGGTGGTCAAAAAATGCACAAGCCTAAGGTCGATGACCAATCCCCAACCGATTCACAATTACACATGTCTAGTCCTCAACAACATGAGCAAATCAAATGATGTTCGATGAGCATTAGAGGAGACAAATCAACATGAGGGGATACCATTTAGCGTACCCCTAATAGACTAGCATCAGTGCATACTGTTAGATGTATATTAGAGCATGGGGCTTCTCATCCTGAGGGTGCTCCACTCGGAAGCCATTATCGAGACCGTAGTGCATGCGCATCCACGAGATCGATCGAAGAGTATGTCATGCAGGGGACCGAATTGGTACCTATCTGCACTAAGTCTATAGGGTGTACTATACCCCCACATTTTGAGTATAGAAGGAATAGAGGTCCACCCATTCAAGGGCAAGTAGACAGGTTCCCTGCTAAGCACAAGTCTACCCATACTCCCATGTGTACTATAGCACACAAGATCACCATCGATATGTCAAAGGTGGGAGCTAATGGAACACCACTCCATGAGAGGTTGAGGTCTAGATAGCTAGATGGTCTAGGTAGTGTGCTAGAGTAGCTAGGCTACAAGCCTTCAGCTCTGCCCACTCGTGCTTCGAGTGAGCATAGCGAGAGCACCATTAGAACTACTAGAGAGCATGGAGAGGCTTCTAAGCACCCTCATGTCTCACATCCACCATCCATGCATGGTGGCATGCAACACGACACAACACAATGTTGATGTCATCTTCACAGATAGAGGTAAAAGCATAGCACATTAGTCCAATGGGTACAAAAACCACAAGGTTGCTCATACAAAGCAAGCATATCAAAGGCCTCCGATGGTTGACCAGGTTGAAAGATCATATCGAATGGCCTCTGAGAAAAAATGCCAACTCCTCCAAGATCAATTTGAGGATGCTCGCCTAGAGAGGTAGTGCATTGAAGATGAAGATCTTCAGGTATAGAGGATTACTAGAAATATACTGTATGAGCAGTGCTTGCACGAGGAGCACATCCTTGTCTAGAAGGAGCGTGTAGAGTAAGAAGATAGGTTGGATAGGGCCAGCATATACTCTCAAGATAAGCATAGAGAGCAGGTGCACAGGAAGACTTTTTTGCAAGTCGACATGCACCATGAGCATGCAAGCATTCACATGCATATCACTACCCATGAATGAGAGTGACCACCCTCGATCAACAATAAGAGGCAGCAATATTATGAGGAACAAGAGGGGAACAGATGCAACCAGGAATATCTCGAGAGTTCTCGAGTTGAGGAGGAGGAAGAGCAATGCCCTCCTCCTTGATAGAAGAGGAATATACCTACCAAATCACCTTCGTGCCAACTTAAGGAGGAGGACTTTCTATCTTTTGAGGCTTACAAAGCTTTTGCTGAGAAGTTCAAGGCAATTGAGAGACAAGGCATGAATGTCCAAAATCTGACACTAAGGAAAATTCACAATGAACCTTTAGATCCCTCAGTACCTACGCCCCCATACCCAAAGAATTTTGATATGCCTAGGTTG
Source organism: Wollemia nobilis (assembly GCA_028583015.1). Classification (NCBI taxonomy): domain Eukaryota; kingdom Viridiplantae; phylum Streptophyta; class Pinopsida; order Araucariales; family Araucariaceae; genus Wollemia; species Wollemia nobilis. The sequence goes on along the minus strand of JAQPPZ010001053.1, from coordinate 54,833 downwards.
GAAAAATTTAAGGGTGATGAAGAGGCACAAGAACAGTCACAAGATTTCTAGATGCTTGCTTCTAGATAGAGAACAACGATGCACTATTGTTGCGTACATTTTTCACGACACTCTCTAGGCTAGCCCAAGAGTGGTTTAATCATCTAAATAAGCACAACATAATAAATTTTAAGCAATTAGCTGATGCCTTTCTTGAACGCTATTCCTTCGGTGTCAAGAAATAGGCCAACCTTTCTGATTTTGCTACACTAGCTCAACGCGATGATGAGCCAATAGAACAGTATGAGAAGAGGTGGAGGAGATTAATGGTAAAGTTGCCATTCCTGATCCCTACCACAGAATTAACTTGAATGTTTACAAAGAGTTGTGCCAAGCACATATCGCTACTATTATAGCTGCAATAGTATGCCACATTCGAAGAATCTTGGGCGCAAGCCAAGGTAATTGAGGATATCAAGTTTTAGGAAGGCAACGTGAAGCTAAAAACTAGGAAAGAGGGATATAAGAAGAGTACCTCAAAGAAACAGGGCAAGAAGGCCCATGTGACTTAGGTGGTACTGAATCTCCAAAATGAGGATAAGGGGCAAAAGAAATAGAATTATCAAGCCCATCCTCCTCCTGCATAATACAACCAACGCAAAAATAACTACAAGGGCAAGAATAAAGAGCAACGCACACCTTGCATATTTATGCCATTGACGAAATCAATGACATTGATCTTTTGTCAGCTTTGTGAGGCCAAGGCAATAAGATTACCCAAAGTCAAGATGGTTGATCCAAATCAGTCCAAGACCAAAGACTATTAGGAAGAGTTGTTCATAGAGCGAAAGGCCATGACATCGAGGTGTGTTGGTCCTTCAAACACATTGTGCAAAATATGATAGATAAGGGAGAGCTTGTAGTACCAAGAAATCCCTAGGCACTAGACAACCAAAACATAGGGATTTTTAAAAATCTATTACCAAACCATGAGGTGCCCTATAACCATGCTGGCCATGTCAATCAAGTGCGAGTCAAAACACCTATCCAGGGGTTCGTCATAATGGTCAATGTTGTTACCATATATGGGAGGTATGAACAACCAACTCAACCTCATGCTCTCATTCAAATACAAGCCATGCCCCAGTAGTTGCAGGCACAAAATATTCCAGGCCCACCAATGATACCTGTGGTGACCATTAGGAGCAGGCTGGTTCAAAATTTGTAGATGACTCCTTCGAAGTTGTCGATATATGAGCTTACACAGTAGTCCCATAGGCATAGGGAGACTTCTATGGACATTCTTAGGTCCATTAAGGTACATTCCCAGGACACACAGGTGTTCACAAACTTTGTGGGGCACGTACAACAATGCTAAGAACTAATGATCCAATTCTATGATCACGAAGTGAAAATGGTTTTTGCAAGCATGGCTAACCCGCCACTACATATCATTGCATGTGTTAACCATGTGCCATTCAAAAGGGTCTTGATTGGCACTGGTTTATCGATAAATATAATCACTACTAAGGCACTGCACCATTTGAATTGCCTAAATCACTCATCATACCAACCACATTTATATTGAGAGTGTTTAATGATGCACTATGCTCTATAGTTGGCACGATTGTCCTACCTATTCAGGTGGGAATAAAGACCATTCCCGTAATGTGTCACGTGATAGAGGGCACCTTACAGTATAATATCCTACTGGGGAGGCCTTGGATTCACGAAATGCATTATGTTCCCTCAATATTGCATCAGTGTGTCAAGTATATACATGAGGTACAAGTTCACATGGTTTTATCAAATGAAGAACCCTTCAAGTTTGTGAACTTAGCAGATTTGCCAGGGGGTTTTGTGATCCCATCAATGCACTTGGACATATAGCCCACATCGTCGATGAGGGTTCCAAGAGGTAAACAGGTGGTGCATGTTCAACCATTGGTATCTGTATCAAACATATATGAACATACCACTATAACTTCTCTAAGATCGAGTGCATCGAAAATGCATCGAAATGATGAGAAATTAAAGGTGAAATTGGGCAGGAAAGAAGCAAAGAATGCACCCAAAACAGTCACAACTAAGGCTACCATTCCCATGGATGTGGAGGAAGCCCAGGATCAAGTTGAGGAGGCACCTCAGCCTGCTTTGCCTACATCATCAGCAGGGTCATCTGTACCCTAGGTTACTGTTCACCTAGCCAGCACAGGTCTGGGTGAATATCTTGTACAAAATATGACCTTCGGTCCTATTTTAGAGACTACATGAGACATGGGCCGACCGATAGACCATCGATACCTAGTTGGATCCATAGTACCATTGGGTGAGCCACCCAACCAAAAAAACTTCATTTACGTTAGGTTGGATCAAGTTCCAACGCGGGCACCCATGGAATTGGATGATGACAAACAATTCACAGTGAATGTTCGGTACTTGTCCAACCCCAAGTATGCCATGCATATTTTTAAGCTCTATCATTGGTATGGATATGGCCTTGGTATTTTAGAACAAGGATGAAGAACCCCTCTTGAACCATGTTATCAGTTGGCAGCTGATAGGTTCAGATTGGGATTGCAGATTCAGGGACATGATGATTTATTCACTGCATCATTGGATCGTTTGTACCTGGGTCTAGGGGATGATGTGGATTTTAATATGTATCATCCTAACATGTATAGCCTTCAGGGAAAAAACCAAATGGTTTCAATCATAACCATTGAGACACCAGATATTAAACATGAAGAGTTATCAGAGAAGAACCCCAGAGGCAGCCTGGGTCATCAAAACTGTATCACAACCAACGATATCGATATGCAGGGGCACAACCCCATCATTCTAGGTGATCTCGATTTAGGAGATATTTGTAGTGAATATGTAGAGGAGGTCACCTTTGAAATGAGAATACTGAGTTATGATGCGGATGGTGAGTCCTAAAATTATGATCAATCTAAAGAGTAACTTGATCAAGCCTTCGTGGTTTTGATATTTATACACCATTTGTTGCCTAGATAGCAATTAGATGAGATACAAGAACATTTCATGGTTTATAGTGATTATGAAGATGAGATAGAGTAGGCCTACTTAAGGCCTCATCTAGCTAATCTCCCAATATTTGTGGACATGATAGAGTGGTCTGCTCATAGTAGCAATCATAGTGATGAGGTTCAAATGACCAATTCGAGGCTAGTATGTCTGCTACATCTATTACCTACGGAGTTGAAGTATGTTATAGAAGAGGTTCCTCTTAATGCAGATCGCTCTAAAGAGGAAGTAAAGCTATTTTTTGCATCGATGTTGTATATACAATCATTTTATTCAGTCTATATGGATAATGATGATAGTGAACGTAGAATCAGATACATGGGGCCACATATGGCAAATTTCCCCTTGCATATGGGGGCAGTGAAAGATTATATCTTTATAATGATGATGAGGATTCATTGGAGATGGCCTATTTGGTGCCTCATCACCTACGTAATCAGAATCCACCTCAGGGTCTACCACCTATTACATCTTTGGGTTTGCATCGAGAGATAAATCTCCAGTGCCACCTCAAGGAAAGAATAAATCTGGAAGAGGAATATCAAAGGCTCTTTCCCCAGCTGCCTACTTATGTTGAGCTGCTTGAGTCGAGAGATCCCATTTTGTAGTTAGTGCATAAAGAGGATCCAATTGTTCAAGCATCCCACAGGGAGGACCCTTTCATCCCCATGCCATCTGAGCTAGATCTTGGGCACAGAAGCTACACAGATGATGTAGATTTCAGTCCGTGTGGTCCTGAAGATCAATTCCATTCCATCAACATGGTCTCCATTGATTTGACCATTCCACTTTGCAATCCAATAGATCCATCCAATACATTACATCTAAACATGGATGCTATCGATTGGGATCATGTTTATTCGTCAATAGATCCTAAATATTTCTTGCCAAACAAAGAGATACTACAACCATTTCATTTTAGACTAGGTTGTGCTTATGATGTCTATCATGCTAAAAATGCTTCCAATGAAGAACATATAAATCCAGCTGATGACATCCATTTGATCCCTATGCCTCATCATCTTGACGAGGGATCCCATATGTCAGTAGAGGAAACCTTCGAAGTGGATATCATTAACGACCTCACCAATCTAAGTAAGGTTAAATTTGGAATGAGTCTCACTCTAGATGAGCATGCTAGCATCATCCCTCTGCTGAAAGAGAGACCTGACCTTTTTGCTTGGACATACAAAGATATGCCTGGTCTAGACCCAACGTTGGTTACTCATAACCTTTCACTAGACCCGTCCAAGAATCCTGTGAAGTAGAAGCTCAGAAATATGCATGCAACAATAACCTTAATGGTGAAATATGAATTGCAAAAATTTTTGGATGTAGATTTTGTCATTTCCATCGACTATCCAGAATGGGTATCCAATATGGTGCCTATAGGAAAACCAGATGGAAGGATCCGTATTTGTATAGATTTTAGAGACCTCAACAAGGCAACACCTAAAGATTCATTTTTGTTGCCCAATATTGATGCTCTAGTAGACTCTACTACTGGTCATGAAATGCTCTCCTTAATGGATAGTTTTTCTGGTTATAATCAAATTCGGATTAAGCCTGAAGACCAACACAAAACTATGTTTATAACGCCATGGGAAACATTTTGCTACAAATTTATGTCATTTGGTCTCAAAAAAGCTGGTGCTACATACCAGCAGGCCATGACATACATTTTTCATGACTATGCACAAAATTCTAGAATATTATATCAATGATTTGCTAGCCAAATCATTGCTATGAGAAGAGCACATGGAGGTCTTGAGAAAATTCTTCGATCACTTGATAGAGCACAACATCAGGCTAAATCCTAAGAATTCCGTATTTAGCGTAACTTCTAGAAAATTGTTAGGGTTTATTATATCCAAGAGAGTCATTGAAGTAGACCCAACGAAGGTCAAGACCATTTTGGAAATGCATCCTCCCACCAATATTAAGGAATTAATGAGCCTGCAAGGCAAGGTAGCTTCGATAAAGCAATTTATCACCCAACTATCGGATAAACGTTGATCCATGAATTGACTGCTACATAAGGGTGTCTCATTCAACTGCGACAAGGACTGCAAGGAAGCCTTCACTGAGATAAAGCAATACCTGGCAATGCCACCAGTGTTAGCTCCACCAAGGCTAGAAGAGCATTTTCTGCTATATATATCGACAATAGACTTTGTGTTAGGGACCATTTTGGCCCAAAAGAATGTACAAGGCAAAGAGCAAGCCATATATTACATTAGCCGAACCTTGGTGAGTTACGACCTAGGATATGCATATGTGGAAAATATATGTTTAGCAGTAGTGTTCACTACCAAGAAATTGTGGCACTACATGTTAAGTCACACGACATATGTGATATTAAAACAAAATCCTTTGCAGTATATGATGAGCAAGACATATCATAATACACGTATTGCAAAGTGGATCATGCTATTGATAGAATTTGATCTAGAATTTTTAAGCTAGAAGTTCATTAAGGGATAGGTCATAGCATATCAGTTAGCTGAGGTGCCACTATCCAATAGTAGGCCTCTAAAAATTGAGCTTCTGGATGATGCAGTTTTTGTAGTATCCAAATCTTCCGAACCCGAAGAACCAGAGAACAATGCTGATATGATTCTGTTCTTTAATGGTTTGAAGAGCGAGTAAGGAGCTGGTGCAGGGATAGTGTTTTTCATGTCACAAGGAGCTTCAATGCCCTTGTCATTCAAACTAGACTTCCCATGCACCAACAATAATTTTGAATATGAAGCCCTACTTTTGGGCCTTCATATAGCCATCACCATGAATATAAAGAGATTAAACATCTTTGGCGATTCCCTGCTCATAATTAACCAAGTGAAGGGACTATTTTAGTGTCAATTTTTTGATACTAAAAGCCTATAAAGATCTTGTTGCCACATATCTGGCTAAACTAGAATGGTATGACATTGAGGCAATCCCTCGTTCATTAAATAGATTTGTAGACACCATGGATTCTTTGGGATCCTTAATCCCTCAAAATCCATCTGCATCACTACCATCTATGTCAAGACGCTCTCACATCCTGTAACAGAGTGTGTAGCCTTTGATAACAAAGAATTAGTCAACATGATTAGTGTGGAACCAAAATTTGATTGGTTTTGCAAAGCTAAAGACTTTCTCAAGAAAGCACCCTGGGGGTCTTTAACCTCCCAGAGTCCTATGGGGAGTGGCACCACCATTTACCACAAGGTTGTCTCCCAATATGCATTTGTAAAAGTAAATGCACAGGGGGTACAGGTTGTCTTAGCGATCAAATATGAGGCTCATCATAATTGAATGTCACATATTTAATACTTCCTAAGACTTGGTTTTGTCCTGGAGGGACTGTTGCGTGTTGCAAGACGCACATTTAAATAGAAAGAGACTAAATTTGTCTTGATAGGAGACATTTTGTACCATCGGAGTTACGATGGAGTTCTCCTTCATTGTCTTGAGCTCCAAGAGTCATCTTGGATAATTTTAGAAGCTCATGATGGTACATGCGATGGCCATTTTAGTGGCATGGCCATAATCAAGCGCATCCTTTGAATGGGTTATTATTGGCCCACTATGGAGAAGGATTGCAATGTGTGTGCCAGGAAGTGCATCAAATGTTAGCATCATGCTAATCTTACACACCTGCCATCACAGGCCTTACAACCCATCCAAGCGGCTTGGGCATTTTCTTAGTGGGGGTTTGATCTAATTGGCAAGATATCTCCTCCATCATCAGGTTGACATAAATTCATCATTATGGCTACTAAATATTTTACAAAGTGGGTGGAAGCCATTCCCTTAACAACGACCACGGGAGCTCGTATAGCAGAGTTCATAATGAAGCATATCATAAGTAATTTTGGGATACCATCCAAAATAGTTTTGGATAATGGAACTTATTTTAAGAACAAAATGTAGACACCAAAATAGCACCATCAGATTAAGTGACTTTAAACACTGATCACATTGACATAACAGCTTTTAGGGCAGCCCTCAGAGGTCAAACAGTGGTCCTGACCACTCACGCAGCAGTTTAGAAGGTTGGAAAATGAGCAAAACAAAGTTGGTCGTTTTAAGCAAACATTTAATCTAAAGCGAATCTTTGGCAAACTTCAAACTTCAAACTTCAAACTTCAAGCCTTTAAACCTTTACCAAAACCTCAAACCAAAGCCCACCCAAAGTGTCGCGATATCACGACACTTTGGGCCTCAAACCAAAGCCCGTCCAAAGTGTCGCGATATCGCGACACTTTGGGCCTCAAGCCAAAACCCGCCCAAAGCGTCGTGATATCGTGACACTTTGGGCTCCCAGCCAAAGCCCACCCAAAGTGTCATGATATCGCGACACTTTGGGCTCCCAGTCAAAGCCCACCCAAAGTGTCACGATATCGCGACACTTTGGGGTCCCAGCCAAAGCCCACCCAAAGTGTCGCGATATCGCGACACTTTGGGCTCCCAGCCAAATCCCGTGACACTTTGGGCTCCCAGCCAAAGCCCGCCCAAAGTGTCGCGATATCGCGACACTTTGGGCTCCAAGCCAAAGCCCGCCCAAAGTGTCGTGATATCGCGACACTTTGGGCTCCCAGCCAAAGCCCGCCCAAAGTGTCACGACACTTTGGGCTCCCAGCCAAAGCCTGCCCAAAGTGTCGCGATATCGCGACACTTGGGGCTCCCAGTCAAAGCCCACCCAAAGTGTCACGATATCGCGACACTTTGGGCTCCCAGCCAAAGCCCGCCCAAAGTGTCGCGGTATCGCGACACTTTGGGCTCCCAGCCAAAGCCCGCCCAAAGTGTCGCGATATCGTGACACTTTGGGCCTCAAGCCAAAGACCCCCCAAAGTGTCACGATATCGTGACACTTTGGGCTCCGAGCCAAAGCCCACCCAAAGTGTCACGATATCGCGACACTTTGGGCCTCAAGCCAAAGCCCGCCCAAAGTGTCGCGATATTGCGACACTTTGGGCCTCAAGCCAAAGCCCGCCCAAAGTGTCGCGATATCGCGACACTTTGGGCCTCAAGCCAAAGCCCACCCAAAGTGTCGCGATATCGCGACACTTTGGGCTCTGAGCCAAGACCCAGCCGAGGTGTTAGGATATCACAACACTTCATCATCAAAGGCAGGAACGTTCAAAGTCAATAGTCAAGAAGCACCATTAAAGCATCCAAAGAATGACTGCCACGTGGCACCCTTGCGTACCCATTTTCAAAAAGACCACGTGGGTCTATAAAAAATGGTGGACCTCACCAACTGAAGTAATGCGACGAGCATTCTCAACAACAAATCCGACTCGAAGCCATGCTTCATAACTGCTGATGTAAGTTCCCAGCGACAATTTCAGTATGAGCCACACCTCATAAATCACTTGACAACGGTCAAATCTCGACGGTGCCTGTGGACTTAGGGTTTGACATTAATGTTTGAGGCAAAATTCCTCTATAAGAACTACCTCCATGCAACGTAAAAAAGGACCGCGAAGCATTTTGTAAAAGCGACGAAGTGCTGCTCATTTAGAGACCCGACTGCACCAGTTCGAAGTTCATCTTCTCCACATCCAGAATCTCTTGCAAAATAGAGGTTGGTGGGTGGTGCTCAGAAGCGTGAATCCAACCTTCATACCAGACATTCGACCATAGTGAATTACCAATTTTTCGACAACACATTATCCTGGACTTTGAGCCAATTCCTAGTGGATTGGCGTCGAAGTCAGATTTTACAGGGCGGCCCGCTTGGGCACCCCACGTCTTTTGCTAAGCTTCATTTCGATTCGTTTTATATCACACATTTATCTTATTCTTTACTGTGTGCTGTTTACATAGTTTACAACATGGAGTTTAGGAAAAGTATATCATGTATTGTCATGCTTAAATAAGTCTATCGAGTATATATACCATTGAGCTATTGCTGCTTTAGTCTATTTTATATTTAATCGTATAGCTTAAATATTATCATACAGTATATTGTCAAATGTTTATTTGGGCAACCCGAGTTGTCTTATTCGTGTATTTAATTAATCTTTTCACGTATTTCAGTCAAACGTCTTTCTTTGCAATAGGTGCTACTAACAGTTGATTGTTTCTTTGGATACAAGAAATACAGCAGCAAGCAAGGATCTGTTGACACCAATGGCGATAGTACACTTTGGCCCGCCCATTTTGCATGTGGGCATGCGGAAGGAGATCACTGTTCATCTGTTGTAACCGAGAACATGTAACTGAGAAGACATATTGTAACCGAGCAGAATTACATTAATAAAAAGTGCTGTGCTCCTATTTTTTTAATTTAATTCTATCCGTGTTATTTTATGCATCAATTTAGTTCTGTTTTATTGCATCTCAGTGTTTTATTTCCGAAATCTCATCCTTTCAGTGGCAATCACGGTGGGACATGAACCCACATTTTTAAATCACAGAAACTAATTTTGCTGTGTTTAACAGGTACTTTTTAGCCGGAGGTCAGAAGCAGCAAGTCCAGATATTACCGGTTTCTAACCATCCAGGTTATTTTCTGCTGCAAAATCTCCGTTTATTTTTATCTGATCGTTTACTTTTAGTTTCTTTAAAAAAAAAAAAAAAAAATTAAGAGTAGAAGAGTTTCTTTTATAAATTTTTCTTACTTTATGGTTTACTTATTTACATAAAAAAAAAAAGAGATTTTTATTTTTCGGTTTGTAGTGTTCTTTACTGTCTTCCGGTTTGCATAGGGAAAGTCTCTTTCTTTTTCTGCATGTTTCATATTTATTACTTAAAATGAACCACACACACTTCACGTGATACATTAAACCAAGGATCTAGTCGTAAGACCCCAGCCCTTGAGCAAGACCAACGGGGGGTTCATCACCACCTTGGCTTAGCTTTGCATCCATTCCTCGATTGTCACTGTTGTTAGACGTAAATCCTGACGAAAGCTGACCGAGTGTTGCTGGGGTGATTCCCATGCATGTGAGGATAAGTCTTCTATGGTAGGTGTCATTAACAGGACAATCCCCCTTTCGTACCGCCTATGTTCCACGTACCATCTGCTCTCACGTACCTATAGTCTCCCTCTCATAAGGACGGGTATATAAAGAGGTTGGTATATCGGTCCGACAATGATATATTGAAGGGACGACCATTTTGGGAGTCATATGAGCCAACATTATGCATTTAAACGATTCTTCAAAAATTGCAAAAACAAAACGAAACATCAAAATGCACTAAACCAGTTTAGGATACACTATTTAATCCTTAACAAATATAATCATGGTTTTGTGTATGTGTGTGTTCCTTTCTGCTTAGTGTAGACAAAAAGACAAATCATCGTAAACAAGATAAAACCTGCTTAGAGAGTAGAGACGCACCACAATTGTGTACACCCGAAGCCAAGCCCGATCAAGGGCAGAAGCTGTGGAAGGTGCACAAAGAGAGGGTGCTAGTCGTCTTCGCTTTAGTTCTGAGGACTTGGCCATACCGCTTTGGCGGTCTGGCCTACAAGAAAGTCCACATCAGATCACTTCAAAAAAACACTATTGGGAGCCTCCTCATTGGAGTATGCCCATCCAACACAGCCCCTTTTGGGAAGATGCTTTACATATAGATCTTAATACAAGTAGACAACCGCCTCTGGCGGCTAGATCTGAGTGGCCACAGCGTGATGAAGCGCTAGAGTGGCATAGTGCCTATTGGCCCGACTTTCATGCACACCCCGAGAAAGGATGAAGCAAGGAAGCTCCGAAGACACCCACGAGACGAATCCCACTCACTTTAGGATCTATCTGGTTATCTAAGGTGCGAGTTACATAGTTGGGTCGAATGGCAATTCACTCTTTTCCACTTTTGGAATAGATTTCAATATGGACTGCTCTGTTACCTTACAGGGGGTTCTTGAACTTGTTCAGTAGTTTCAAAAGTTGTTTATCAGATTTAACTTGAATTCTTTGATCTAGCTCTCATGGGTCAGCAGATTCAAATAAAAGGCAAACAAAGAAAATAAAAATGGATCATTCACCGAAAACAAAGAGAGGGTAGGGTAGGGTAGAAAGAGAAGTTTATCAGACTTTAAACTGTAAAACTTAAACTATCAATTTTATCTATGCTATCAGCTTCACAACAGAACAAATCAAAGAAGAAAGTGTCCAGTCAGTCTAAGATCACTTTCAACTAAGAGCACAAGGCGAGTGGAACAGATCTAGCAAAAAATTATAAATCCAAGGGCAGCTAGTTAAAACTAGTATCTTTCACCGACAGCCTAGCTCACACAGTGAAGACAGAGCAATTAGAACAAACTTACACCTAAAATCTGTAATTTCCCCTAGCAGACAAGAGAACAACTGAAGCCTAACAAAGATATTTAAACTTGATAATGTCAGATTTATAGCATATATCTAACAAACTTTAAATGGAACGGATAACAAAATAAGATACACTTATCACACTCTGCAAAAGATTAGGCTCCTGGCCATGCTATCACAGAAAAGCTAAAGCACATCAACTCCAAGTCTAGAAACAAAGGATTTCACAAGATTTGCAAGAAATTGCTTATAAGCCTTTTATTTCTAAGTCTCCGCCTCCCGCAATTACATTGAGAAGTATTTATAGATTCAGGACAGACCTTGATCTTTTCAGAAATATCTTCTTCTCATAACTGCAAATATTATATTTCTAAACCCTAGGACCCAGGTTTTACAATATAAAGCCACTTTAAAATCAAAGTCCGGATAGAACTTAACCCTTCTGCAAATCAGTGCAGTTAGCTGCCATAAATGGAGAAGATAAAATCTAAATCCACTTGCATTCATCTGCAGCTGCAAATAAATGCCTCCATTAATTCTGCTGGTGAGCCGGATGAGTCACCACTTCTCCATCAATCTGATCTCCGCAAAGCCATCCCGAGTTGAAATTATCTCCATGCTATCAATTCTGTCATAAATTTGCTATTGAATGCTTTTACCGGCTTCTTTTTCTCCTCTAGCATGGCGGCCCTTGATCGAATCTGCACTTTAATTTTGACTTTATGGCCTTTCCCGGTTGTCCCGTAAGTGCCAGATGGAATCCTGCATGAAAGACAAAAGATGCATTAGCACTTTAATAAACATTAAATTAAAGCATTTAAACATTAAAACAGATTAAAATCAGCAAAATAAGCTTGCATGTCGGCCTTGCTCTGCCTGTTACGCGCTTTGACACGTGTCGCTACCCCAGGATGCCTTCTGTTTCAGCTGAAATGCACTTCTGGTCAACTTTGAGGACTTTCTCTCTCCTACCGCGATTCTGCGACATGTCGCAATTTCACGAATCGCGACGTTCCCAGCGCTGCGCTGCTTCTCCCCCTGTCGGCCGTGAAAATACGACATGTCGTGATTTCATGACATGTCACAAAATTGCGCCTCTTGCCGGTGGTCGTACATCTTCCTTGCTTCCTGTTGCGATTTCGCGACATGTCGCAAAATCGTGCCTCTCGTTGGCCGCCGTACAACTTCCTCAAAACGTGCAGTGCATCGCTACCATTCTCATCCTTGATCTTCGAAACATGCAGCGCATCGCTGCAAGCTCCAGCCTGTGATTTCGAAACATGCAGCGCATCGCTGCAATTTTCTCCCTTCACCTTCGAAATGTGCAGCGCGTCGCTGCAAGCTCCGACCCGCGATTTTGAGACATGCAGCGCATCGCTGCAACTTTTAGAATCTGATTTCGAAACATGCAGCGCATCGCTGCACCCTTTAGCCCACGATTTTGAAGCACGTAGCGCATCGCTGCAACTTTTGGACTTAGCCACTTTTTCTCCTTTCCAGTCACGAAAACGCGACATGTCGTGAAATCGCGCTGGTCCGGCAGCTCATATTCTCTCTCCTCCGACCGGTAGCGATTTCGTGACGGTTTCCATAAATGGAAACGTCATGATATCGCGACACTTCCAAAAATGGAAAGTGTCACGATTTCGCTACACAAAAATGACTTAGCTGCATTTGTATTTTCCTGTCGCGATATCGCAACATTTCCAAAAATGGAAGTGTTGCGATATCGTGACACTACCAAAAATGGAAAGTTTGATTTTTCATGAATTTATGCAACTGTTTTCTGGATTTTCTCGATACCGGTGCAATATTTTATTTATGCATGAATGATTCTAGCATGCAAAAGTGAAGTCTGGGATAATAAAAGCTAGAATACAAGAGAAAGCACAACATTAAAAGCAGGCAAGCAGAAACTAGAATTAAACCTGAAAATGATCAAGAGGGTCCCTGCTGCAAAATGGAATTTCAGAGTTTTCAAGAGGATGGAATCTCATTTTTCAGTGGGGGTGTGTTGCTTCTCAACAAGTGCCCATGATGAGCGACAGCGTGACTACGCTACCTCATTTCTACCTCCTATTCGAACAGAAAGACAAAATCCAGAGCGTAGGGCTCTTTACACAGGGCAAGCTCATTTCGCCCGCCCCTTTCACACCCATGAAAGGGAGTACAAGGAATATTATCGCATTCCTCGGGAAAAACGTATAGCACGGGAACCTTGCGTTTCCACACCAGCTAGATATCCTGATCATCCATTGAGGCCAGAATCTCCAGTACATGCCGCCTACCTCGACAGAGGGAAGCGACCCATTGGAATTTTAGATCACCAAGATCGAGGCAAATACATAGATAAAACATTCAAGCCTCCTCAACAAAGGAGGGTAGACCAAGTTGACCCGGCAGTCGCCAGACATGCCGCCCGCCAAGCCCGAATCACAGAGCTTGAGCAAGGTCACCAGGAATTAGAATACTTATACCGCTTGAATAAAGAACGCATACGGCACGAAGCGGATGAGTTGCGACATAGACTACCTGAGTGGGTGCCAACCCCTCGCACCCAAAGAGAAGAACAATATGAGAGGCACAATCCTTTGGTGCAGGACAGGTTTCCGCAACCTCGTCAAGTTTTTCCTTCGAGACCTCATAGACCCGAGAGGGAGGCCACTCCCCACAACAATGATGGGTACCCTCAGCGGGGACTCAATCAAGGTCAGAGGTCTCGCCCTGAGACTCCTCAAGAACTTTATGAGGAGTATGAACCAGATGAAACTCCCCATCAAGGCGGGAGGGCTGCCAATCGGCCGCCCCTCCATAGGCCTCCAGGCTCCTGTCACTCACAACAAGAGCAAACCAAAGAGGAAGAAATAAAAGCTTTCGATGCATACAAAGCACTATTAGAGTGTTTGGAGTCTGTGGAGATAAAATCTTCTGGGCATCAAAAGCCCACACTACGTCAACTCCGCAGTCACCCAGTGCATCCCTTAGTGCCTACACCTCTTTACCCCGAACACTTCAAGTTGCCTCAATTGGCAGTTTTTAAAGGTGAAGAGGACGTACAAGAACATGTCATGAGGTTCCTAAGTCAATGCTTCGGCATCCAAGACAATGATGCATTGTTGCTTAGAAATTTCATAACCACATTCGCAGACCCTGCCTCGAATTGGTTTACACAATTGCCCAAACACAGTATCAACAACTTAGATCAACTAGTGGATGCATTTCTCGAATGCTTTGCTTTCAACACAAGGAAGAAGGCATCACTAAGTGATCTGGCCAGCCTCAGGCAGTATGAGGAAACAATAGTAGCATATGGGAACCGATGGAGGGCTTTGCTTTCCAGGCTACCCTATCATCCCCCTATGTCTGATCTCACTCAGATGTTTGCATGAAGTTGTTTAAAATCAATCTATGGTCTATTGCTGCTGCAACAATACGACAGCTTAGAAGAAGCTTTTGCGCAAGCCAGAGTTATAGAAGAGATTAAGATAGGCGAAGACGCAATCGCTAAGCCTAAAAAGAAAGAGTGGAATAAAACCACTAAGACTGGGAATATGCAATCACAACCACCTGCGGTTAACCAAGTTGCAATAAATGTTCCCCAGCCTGTTCAAGACACGCAACCTCAAAAGGCCAATTACCAGGTAGTGCCTCCTAGTTATGAGAAAGATAATAAGAAACAGGAGCAGAATCAGCAGCGTCGCTCGAAGCGAAAATTCACCCCCTACACGGAGTCTAGGGACTCCTTATTTGACCGCTTGTCAGCGACAAATTTAGTAACCCTTCCAGAGATCCCAACTATAGACCCTAATGCCCCTAAACCTAAGGGGTATAGAGAGGAATTGTATTGTAGATTCCATAGAAGAAGGGGGCATGATTTGAATGGATGTTGGAAGTTCAAAGGACTAATCCAAGATTTAATTGAAAATAAAACATTGGCCGTGGACAACCCCATAGCACCAAATAACCAACAAATGGGGGTATTCAAGGACCCCTTTCCTTCCCACGAGGAATAGGCAAAACCTCTCCAGATTAACGAGGTGCGACAAAATCTTCCTATGCAAGGATTTGTGGGAATGATTAGTATAGTGACAAGGAACAAAAAGTACCCGGCAGCTGCCCCTACGGTAGCTACGAGGGACGTTCTAACAATGTCACAGCCTCAGCAACACCCTATACAGTCACCTCTGCCTAGACCAGAAATCATGATACGGAGCAAACTCACGCAGAGTTTGCGGACCACATCGGCTAGGCTGTCCATTTATGAGCTTATTCAACAATCAACACCTCATAGGGAAGCTCTTATGGACATTTTAAAAACCATCGAATTATAGCCCCAAGAAGCAAATTATTTCAACAATTTTGTGGGGCATGTGAAACAATGTACTGAGCCGGTCATCACCTTCAGAGAGGATGAGGTCAAAGCAATATCGAATGACGTAGCAGATCCACCCCTTCATGTTGTTGCGCGGATCAACGGGATCCCGTATAAGAGAGTGTTGGTAGACACTGGCTCGTCTAGTAATATTATTACCACTGCAGCCCTAAAACATTTGAAGCTGCCAACCTCTCATATCACAGCCTCCACGTACACACTGCGAGCTTTCAATGATGCAATATGCTCGACAGTCGACACAGTTATTCTACCTATTCAGGTAGGACAAAAGACAACACCAACATTGTGCCATGTGTTGGAAGGCGAGATGGCCTACAATATACTGCTAGGGCGGCCTTGGATTAGAGACATGAAGTGTGTCCCTTCCATCGCTCACCAGTGCTTAAAATATGCTTTTGAAGGAGAAATACACGTAGTCCCAATGGACTTGGAACCCTTCAAGTATTGCAATGTGGTACAACTAATGCCTCAATCAACCGTCCCTTCAACACATTTGGATTTCCAGCTAAATCCATCTAAAAAAGGTTCAACACCGTAGGCACCACTGGTGACCAAAATAGCAAAATCCCAGACAGGTGAATCCTCATCATCTGCTCCTTCATTACCAACGTCGCCAGTGATAGCTAAACAGAAGGACAAGGGCAAACAGATCATGGAAGAGGATCAGCCCCTAGAAGAGGGTTTGCATACAATATCAACGGTATCAACAGAGGAAACACCTTGCATTACCGAAGCTGAGACTCCAAACCTACCAAACATGGAATGGACTCAGGAAGGACTCCCATTCCCTCCCTCCGAAGCATCAACAATCACTGTTGAAATGGCCAGTACAGTCTTGGGAGAGTACTTGGTACAGAATGTTGTAGCAATTCCTACATTAGAGTCTGTGCAAGACATGGGGAGACCTCGCCTTCCCATAGGAATAGTTGTTCCTCTAGGTCACCCACCCAACCAGACGAATTTCATGTATGGGGGCCTCGATCATGGTTTGGAACCATGCAAGCCAAAAGAAGCAGACAACGAGCCTTTTGTTGAAAACATCAACTATCTATCAAACCCGGACTTTGCCCTCAAATATCTCGGCCAATGCAATTGGCATGGATACGATCTAGGCAGATACGAGCAAGGGATGCGGGTCCTTTGCCAACCAAGATATCAGATGCCATACGATAAGTCAGGAGTAGGGTTCCACCATCCCCTGCCCTTGGACATCTTGGTAGAAAATATGCAAGATCTAGAAATAGGCAACAGGGGGGGATTGGCATTAGATCCTTATGCCAATCCAAATACAGAATACACATTGGGAGATTATCTCCCATGGTCAACTAACACCCTTGGCAACAGTAGTAACCCATCTCCTTTGCTAGAGAGAGGCGAAAGTTCAGAGATTATTCCTCAAAGCGAACATCAACGGCTTTCAGACATCTTCCTGAAGCTATTCCCCCTAGAGGTTCTAGTTGAATCCACACAGTGTCAAGAAAATTAGGTCCCTCCACCAGAAGTGGAACACCCGCAATGGGACCAGATTAACGTACTGGAACAAGGAGAACCCTCAATGTCGCAAGCAATAGTTGCTGAGGAGAATGACCATTTTTGGGTCTCCGACAACGATTCAGAAGATGATACTGAGATGGATTATCTCCGACATGTGCGATGGCATCATCGCCCTTTAACGCATGAAGATCTAATGGGACAAATGGGCATACTGTTAGGACATGAATGGTGGGTAGACCCAGTAGGGTGGGACCTGATCTTGGATCCATGGCTCCACATTCACAATGAAAATCATCCACCCTGAGATCCTATCATGACAACAGTGCCGAGGGAAGACCCCGTCCTCATTTTCGCACATAGGGCCGATCCGTTTGTGCCCATTCCCCTAGAGCTAGATCCAGAGTATAGGGAGCATCTAAAATATTCAAGTTATCACACCCGCGGCCATGGAGATCAAATTCATTCCATTCACATGATCTCCATTGATCTGACCGCACCCATCCGCAATCCGACTGATCTAGCACAACCATTGCATCTAGACATAGATGCCATCGACTGGGATTGCGTCAATTCACCTTTATCACCATCAAAGTACTGGCATTTCGATGAAATGCCTTATTTTACCCCAAGGACAACTCCAGATATTTTTTAGGCTGAAGAAGAACCCGAGGTTCCCAAAGCAGATATAAACTCAGCTGATGATATCCATTTGATCCCTACTCCACATCAGTTGGAGGACAGATCCCACATGTCAGTTGAGGAGATGACTGACGTAGACATCGACACAAATCCAATGAATCCACAGATTCTCAAGCTGGGGATAAGTCTTTCCCCCGAAGAGCAAACCGACTACATTGCCCTTCTCAAAGAGAAGAAGGAGGTTTTTGCATGGTCGTACAAGGATATGCCAGGACTAGACCCGTAGCTAGTCATGCATAATTTAACGCTTGATCTGACAATCAAGCCTGTAAAGCAAAAACTATGTAAGATGCACCCAACAGTGGCCTTAATGGTAAAATACGAATTGTAAAAGCTGTTGGATGCATAGTTTGTCATCTGCATGGATTATCCGCCATGGCTGTCCAACATGGTTCCCGTCAAGAAGCCCGACGGGAGGATTCGCATATGCATCGATTTTTTCCATCTAAACAAAGCGAGTCCTAAGGATGATTTCCCATTGCCAAGTATCGATGCATTGGTAGATGCTACAACAGGTCACGAAATGCTTTCCCTAATGGATTGTTTCTCAGGATACAATCAAATTCATATCAATCCTGACGATCAACTCAAAACGACGTTCACAATGCCTTGGGGGACATTTTGTTATAAGGTCATGCCTTTTGGCCTTAAAAATGCTGGTTCTACCTACCAACGTGCCATGACATATATCTTCCATGATTACATGCACAAAACTTTGGAATATTACATGGATGATTTGTTAGCCAAGTCTCTCTTGCGTTCAAATCATATCGCTGACTTAAGCAAGATCCTTGATCGCCTCATGGAGCATAAAGTTAGACTAAACCCCAAGAAGTGCATCTTTGGCATCACATCTAGAAAACTCTTGGGTTTCATAGTCTCAAAGCGAGGAATCAAGGTAGACCCAAATAAAGTCAAGGAAATCCTTGAAATGGTTCCCCCAACCACAATCAAGCAGCTCAGGAGTCTGCAGGGAAAGGTCACATCAATTAAATGCTTTATCGTGCAATTATCTGACAAGTGTCGACCCATGAACAAATTATTGCGCAAGGGGGTTACATTTCATTGGGATGACGAGTGCCAGTCAGCCTTTGACGAGATCAAACAATACCTGGTTTCACCGCCAGTATTGGCACCACCTAGACCAGGGGTGCCGTTCTACTTATACATCTCAGCTACTGAGGTGGCACTGGGCGCCATGCTAGCCCAAAAGAATGAATTTCACAAGGAACAGGCTACTTACTATCTCAGCCGCACCCTGGTTAGTTACGAACTTAACTATGCATACGTTGAGAAACTCTGTTTGGCAGTGGTGTTTACTACCAAAAAGCTACGCCACTACATGCTGAGAAACACTACGTATGTTGTGTCTAAGGAGAATCCATTACGATACATGATGAGTCGTACTTATCATAGTAGTCGCACGGCGAAATGTATCATGTTGTTGACGGAATTTGACATAGAGTTTATTGGACAAAAATCTATCAAAGGACAAGTCATAGCCAATCAACTAGCAGAGGCTCCTCTTGAAGACGATCAACCTCTGGTCATAGAACTACCTGATGATGGGGTCTTCCATGTCTCAGAATCGCCAGATTCTAATGAACCTGAGTCACAAGCCGACATAACCCTATTCTTCGATGGTTCTAAGTGTGAGCAAGGTGGTGGCATAGGAATTGTATTCTTCACACCGTAGGGTGCCCCAATGCCCCTGTCATTTAAATTAAACTTCCCATGCACCAATAACAATGCAGAGTATGAAGCCTTGCTCCTAGGTCTTCAGACAACAATCGCCATGAACATCAAAATACTGAACATCTTTGGTGATTTGCTGTTAATAGTCAATGAAGTCAAAGGGGTATATCAATGCAAATGCCTAGTTCTAAGGCTTATAAAGCCCTTGTGGACAAATTCCTGGCAAAACTTGAGTGGTATGACATCGAGGCACTCCCTCGATCATCGAATCATTTTGCGGACACAATGGCCTCCTTGGGGTCACTAATTCCGCAAGACCTTTCCGGTGATATGACAACCATCCAAGTCAAAACCTCATCACAATCTGCGATGGAGCGTGCAAGCTCAGACTTAACACCAGGAATCCACATGATCCAGATCGAACCATCCTCAGATAGGTTCTCTCGAATCCAGGATCGTATGAAACATGCCAACTGGGGGTCCTTGTTCTCCCCTACTCCCATTAATAGCAACACAATGCTATTCTTGCAGGTTCTATCCCATTCAGCGTTTGCTAGGGATGAAATTCAGGAAGGATTGGTTGTTCATACTGTCGAGGTTCCTGATCAACAGGACTGGTATTTACCCATCTGAGATTACCTCAAGTTAGGTAGTCTCCCACTTGATTTGACTCATGCCGCAAAATGAACACTCAAGCAGAAAGCGGCTAAGTATGTTTTGCTAGGAGACATTTTGTATCGTCGCAGCTATGAAGGAATCCTCCTTCGTTGCTTGGATTGGCAAGAGTCCACCTGGGAAGTTGCCCAAGCGCACGATGGTACATGTGGTGGCCACTTCAGTGGAATGGCCATCACAAAGTGCATTCTTCGCATGGGCTATTATTGGCCATCTTTAGAGCGAGATTGTTGCACCTATGTCAAGAAGTGCAGAAAGTGTCAACATCATGCCAATCTAATACACGTACCTTCTCAGGCCTTGCATACAGTCCAGTCTTCTTGGCCGTTCTCGCAGTGGGGCTTTGATCTAATTGGAAAGATCTCCCCCACATCATCAGGCTATCACACATTCATCATAACGGCCACAAAATATTTTACCAAGTGGGTGGAAGCGATCCCACTTACCTCTACGATAGGACCCCGCATTGTGGAGTTCATTTTGCATAACATCATATGTCATTTTGGTATTCCATCCAAAATAGTCTTGGATAATGGGACGCCTTTCAAGAACAAAGACGTGCGTGCTTTGACCACAAAGTATAAGATTCAGCACAACTTTTCGACACCCTATTATCCGCAGGCGAATGGGCAGGCAGAAGCGTCGAACAAAATGTTATTTGCCATCCTCAAGAAGACTGTCGCAGACAGTCATAAGGATTGGCACATTCAAATCCCACTTGCCCTATGGGCCTATCGCACTAGCATTCGGACACCCACTAGAGCCACTCTGTTTTCACTTGTGTACGGTTTCGAGGCAGTCATGCCTCTAGATTTGGAGATTCCTTCCCTATGCATATCAATGCATGAGTTCATCGATGATGATTCTGCGTGGCAAGCCCGGTTAGACCAGCTTACGTTGCTTGATGAACGAAATGTTAATGCTCTCGAGCATTTACGTATTTATCAAGAGCGACTTAAGAAAGCTTACAACATGAAATTTCACCTCAGGGACTTTCGGGTTGGTGATTTGGTTTTGAAGGAAAATAAACAAAATTCCAGTTTGCCATCCCACCTGAGGGACAAGTTTGTGGCAAATTGGTTAGGTCCATATGTCATTGATAGCAAAATAGGACCTGGGACATACCGGCTAGCTTCTCTTGATGGTATCAAAGAAACAAAACCCTTGAATATTAGTCATCTGTGACCATTTCATATCTAAGAGGTCCCAAAATGCTCCAAGGATTCTTGCAATCACTTGGTCAATCCCAAAACACTCCAAGGATTCCCACAATCACTTGGTTAATCCCAAAACGCTCCAAGGATTCCCACAATCGCTTGGTCAATCTCTAAAATGCTCCAAGGATTCCCACAATCGCTTGGTCAATCCCAAAATGCTCCAAGGATTCCCACAATTGCTTGGTCAATCCCAAAATGCTCCAAGGATTCCCACAATCGCTCGGTCAATCCCAAAATGCTCCAAGGATTTCCATAATCGCTTGGTCACAAATCAAGAAAATTCAAAAACAACAAAAATCACCAAAAAACAAACAAAAATTTGCATTTCATTTCTAGGCATATTCCAAATCATCAATAGAGCGTCTTCTCACATTTCATCTTCATATTCACAAAAATCAATCCCTCAAAAATACAAAAATACATAGTTGCATTAAAGCATTGCATCCATACATTGCATATCAGGTCAAAGGCACCGTAGGCTGTCATAATTCCACTAGTCCATCTTGTTTCATACTGTTCCATTTTCTACACTAGAGTCAGTGGTCTTTTAATGTATCAAGGATTTTCGTGGTTCAGTCATCACTTTGCTCTTTAGCTATGTAATGTATCAAGTCAGACAAATTTTACGAAGGTAGAGTCATACTTGCAATATGCCTTGTTACGTAACATCCCAACACTAATTAAAACACATAAAAATTCCCAAGTTGTGTGAACGAAGGATGAAACCTGCATGGTAATCCAGGTCATCATAAGTGAAACGGTTATCTTGCTCATGACACTTTGGGCTCCCAGCCAAAGCCAAAGTGTTGTGATATCACGACACTTTGGGCCTCAAGCCAAAGACCCCCCAAAGTGTCACGATATCGCGACACTTTGGGCTCTGAGCCAAAGCCCGCCCAAAGTGTCGTGATATCGCGACACTTTGGGCCTCAAGCCAAAGCCCGCCTAAAGTGTCGTGATATCGTGACACTTTGTGCCTCAAGCCAAAGCCCGCCCAAAGTGTCACGATATCGTGACACTTTGGGCTCTGAGCCAAGACCCAGCCGAGGTGTTAGGATATCACAACACTTCATCATCAAAGGCAAGAACGTTCAAAGTCAATAGTCAAGAAGCGCCATTAAAGCATCCAAAGAATGACTGCCATGTGGCACCCTTGCATACCCATTTTCAAATAGACCACGTGGGTCTGTAAAAAATGGTGGACCTCACCAACTGAAGTAATGCGATGAGCATTCTCAACAACAAATCCGGCTCGAAGCCATGCTTCATAACTGCTGATGTAAGTTCCCAGCGACAATTTCAGTATGAGCCACACCTCATAAATCACCTGACAACGGTCAAATCTCGACGGCGCCTGCGGACTTAGGGTTTGACATTAATGTTTTAGAGGCAAAATTCCTCTATAAGAA
Organism: Wollemia nobilis; assembly: GCA_028583015.1. Classification (NCBI taxonomy): domain Eukaryota; kingdom Viridiplantae; phylum Streptophyta; class Pinopsida; order Araucariales; family Araucariaceae; genus Wollemia; species Wollemia nobilis. Next base: position 31,957 of record JAQPPZ010001053.1, on the reverse strand, counting down.
CTACCTCCATGCAACATAAAAAATGACCGCGAAGGATTTTGTAAAAGCGACGAAGTGCTGCTCATTTAGAGACCCGACTGCACCAGTTCGAAGTTCATCTTCTCCACATCCAGAATCTCTTGCAAAATAGAGGTTGGTGGGTGGTTCTCAGAAGCGTGAATGCAACCTTCATACCAGACATTCGACCACAATGAATTACCAATTTACCGACAACACGTTATCCTGGACTTTGAGCCAATTCCTAGTGGATTGGCGTCGAAGTCGGATTTTAAAGGGCGGCCCGCTTGGGCACCCCGCGTCTTTTGCTAAGCTTCATTTCGATTCGTTTTATATCACGCATTTTTCTTATTCTTTACTGTGTGCTGTTTACATAGTTTACAACATGGAGTTTAGGAAAAGTATATCATGTATTGTCATGCTTAAATAAGTCTATTGAGTATATATACCATTGAGCTATTGCTACTTTAGTCTATTTTATATTTAATCGTATAACTTAAATATTATCATGCAGTATATTGCCGAATGTTTATTTGGGAAACCCGAGTTGTCTTATTCGCGTATTTAATTAATCTTTTCACGTATTTCAGTCAAACGTCTTTCTTTGCAACAGGTGCTACTAACAGTTGATTGTTTCTTTGGATACAGGAAATATAGCAGCAAGCAAGGATCTGTTGACACCAGTGGCGGCAGTACACTTTGGCCCGCCCATTTTGCATGTGGGCATGCGGAAGGAGATCACTGTTCATCTGTTGTAACCGAGAACATGTAACTGAGAAGACATATTGTAACCGAGCGGAATTACATTAATAAAAAGGGCTGTGCTCCTATTTTTTTAATTTAATTCTATCCGTGTTATTTTATGCATCAATTTAGTTCTGTTTTATTGCATCTCAGTGTTTTATTTCCGAAATCTCATGCTTTCACAAAACTATGTGATATTTAACCTATAAGTACCACATAAAACATAGTTTTGCATCTCCATATTATCCACAAGCAAATGGGCAAGCTGAGGCCTCAAACAAGACTGTGGTAGTCATATTGAAAAAGATAGTGCAAGAACACCACAAGGATTGGCATACACAACTACCCCTTGTGTTATGGGGTTATAGAACTAGCATTTGGAATCCCACTAGGGCAAATCCGTTTTCACTAGTATATGGCACTAAGGCCATTATGCCATTAGAGTTGGAAATTCCAACACTACACGTCACATTGAAAGAGTTCATCGATGATGGCATTGCATAGAAAGCTCATCTAGATCAACTGACGATGCTCGATGAACGTCGTGTGAATGCCCTTGAGCATCTTCGTGTTTATCAGGAGTGACTTAAATGAGCTTAGAATATCAAATTCCACCAAAGATATTTTGAAGTTGGGGATCTTATGCTAAAATAAAACCAACAAAACTTGAATTTGCCACCTGATATGTGAGACAAATTTATGGCTATTTGGCTAGGACCCTATATCATATCTAAAAATATTGGTCTAGGTACCTATTATTTGACGTCGCTACGGGGTGTTGATGAGGTTGAGCCTCTCAACATAATCCATATTAAGACATTATATTCTTAGAGAGCATAGCAGAAAAATATCTAAAGGCATCTGTAAGCCCTTTGGTCAGTCAAAAGGCACCAAGGATTTCTAAGATCGCTTGGTAAATCCAAAGGCTCCAAGCTCTCATTCGAGTGATTTGGTCATGTAAAAAAAAGCTCCAAAGGCATCTCTAAGCTCTTTGGTTAGTAAAAAAGGCACCAAAGATTTCTAAAAATTGCTTGGTCAACCCAAAGGCTCCGAGGGTTGCTTAAAGCCACTCAGTCATCCCAAAAAGGCACCAAGGATTTCTAAAAATCACTTGGTCAACCAAAAGGCTCTGAGGGTTGCTAAATCCACTCGGTCATCCCAAAAAGGCACCAAGGATTTATCAAAATTGCTTGGTCAACCCAAAGGCTCCGAGGGTTGCTTAAAGCCACTCGGTCATCCCAAAAAGGCATCAAGGATTTCTAAAAATTTCTTGGTCAACCCAAAGGCTCTGAAGGTTGCTTAAAGCCACTCGGTCATCCCAAAAAGGCACCAAGGATTTCTAAAAATTTCTTGGTCAACCCAAAGGTTCTAAGGGTTGCTTAAAGCCACTCGGTCATCCCAAAAAAGCACCAAGGATTTCTAAAAATTGCTTGGTCAACCCAAAGGTTTCGAGGGTTGCTTAAAGCCACTTGGTCATCCCAAAAAGGCACCAAGGATTTCTAAAAATTTCTTGGTCAACCCAAAGGCTCCGAGGGTTGCTTAAAGCCACTCGGTCATCCCAAAAAGGCACCAAGGATTTCTAAAAATTGTTTGTTCAACCCAAAGGCTCTGAGGGTTTCTTAAAGCCACTCGGTCATCCCAAAAAATGCACCAAGGATTTCTAAAAATTGCTTGGTCAACCCAAAGGCTCCAAGGGTTGCTTAAATCCACTCGGTCATCCCAAAAATGCACCAAGGATCTCTAAAAATTTCTTGGTCAACCCTAAAAAGCTCAAAAGGCATATATACTCATCGTTTGGTCAAACATGAAAGCTCAAAAATGTATAAAAATTTGAAAATATATAAAATTCCAAAAAAATTGGTAAAACATAAAATCCAAAAACATTTGCTTTTGTAGTTTGTATTTTCATATATGCATTCACATCATCATATTGCATTTAGGCATTTGCCATCTATTGCATTCCATAGTAGAGTGTAATGTGTCTATCAAAATCTTACAAATGATCACACGTTTGTGTTTCAATCATGCACCCTTGCATTTATCATAATTCATTCCATTCATACACGATACCTATTGCAGAGAAAAATGTATGTATATTAAGTTTTCTAGTCACTCAACCATACCTAGTGAGTTCTTCAGATATTGTAGAAAGTTTACTTTGATGTTATAGATAAGGTCATTAGTTGGAATAGTGCTTCAACATATCAGAATCCCATCACTAAGCAAAAAAATATAAAATCCTGCTAAGACAAGAGACGATGAAAGCTACAAAAGCAGTCTTAGGTATCTAGAGAGATGGGTTTCACAACATGCTTATATTGCAAATAGTCAGTTTAGAAAGGTGTACTTTGGCAAAAAGGACAAGAATTTCCCCTATAAATCCCAAAGTCACAAAGTTCAAATCCCAAGTTACAAAGTGCAAAAGTACAAATTTCAAGTTCAAAATATAAAGTGACAGTGAATCAAAAGCACTATAAAAATCCCTTGTTCAAAGAAAATTGTAACACGTGGAATAACAATTATTTTTATCACTACATATGAGCAAGTAAGAAGAGTGAGAACTTGAATCCCTAGATTGTCCACCTTTTGAAAGCCATAGAGTGATCCCTGATTTAAGCAATGGGTTGGAAAAGCCCCGCCTGCAATCAGAGGGGTAGTTCTATTGGATGATCCCCAAACGTAGCAATGGGTTGAAAGAATCCCGTATACATTTGGAGGGGTAGCCCTGATCAATTTGCAAGATGATCTAGCTCTAGGTACCTAGGATTGTCTAGTTGTATAAGTCTAATCAAAGCTGAAATAAGGATGGTACGATCATATGAGTAACCCTATCTCACATATGGGTTGAAAGAGTCCTGATTGACATACGGGGTATGCTTATGATCTATCTAAAAATACTCACATGCACACACAGGGATAATGAATAGTTGGGTCTATCATGACAAAAGCCTTGTAAAGTTAGTAGGTGATTTTTGGAGAAGTCTACTAGGGTGTTTGAGTTTCAAGGAAAACCCCAAAAAGTTCTTTAATAGCAACAAGATACCAAATATCATTAAACATAAAAAATACGAGTCATTCATTCATCAAAATGCATTTTACAAAGCACAATCAAACATATAGGATAGATACCGCATGAATATCAAAAATGATGTTTAGACGACCACTGACTATATAGTGCAGCAAAGAAAATATACAAAATGACATATTCATTCATTAGAATTATACCAATCCATTTCACTGCATTTCATATATGGATGATTAATTGATTAAGTTCTTGTAATGAGAATTATCGATTATTTTGCATGATTGTCATACATTCTGTGGTGTCGCATTTTAAAATTGATATACACAGTTTACATTCATTCTTTATGTTTTAAGTGATTAAAGCATACAGGTTCATTCCCATTAGATTACGATTATGTACATAATGCATTACCATACATTTCATAACATACCATAACTTCATAAAAATAAATGCATGCCCACAAAGCAAAAATAAATATGCATGAAAAATAAATACTACATCCATTTGCATCCATTATATATGGCACATCTAATCATATAGATCATTGCATAACATCTTCATCATAAAATAGATAGCTATCTAGTGCATGTCATCCATACATTGCATCATATAAATATTAAATCATATAAACATTGCATCATATCAACATAGCATCACATAAGCATTGCATCCATGTGCATCAAATAAACATAAAATTAAAATTAAACATCAAATACACATAATGAGCCAAAAATACCAAGTCATATATATATGTACAAAAAAGAGTACATATGAGGAGTATCAAGATACCCACAGACTACAAAGCATGTAGGTCCTCGAACTTACACTCAAAATGAGTACAACATAGCAAAAGTATAGTTTGCATCTAGCAGAGCCCAGGTCTAGTTTGCTCTCCCTGTATCGAAGCTCTCGTCACATCCCTCAGCATTGTGCTCTGGAGCCTACTATCCTGTTTGTGCTGGCACCTATGGTGGGTCATACATGCCTCCAAATCCTAAGGCACCCAACACACGAGAAATTGGTAACTGTAGTAGGCTAGTCCCCTGACTGGTGGTCCCTAAATTTTACCCTGCATCTTTAGGCCTAGCACGCGATGTCACCCCATGTGTGCTAGAGGACCTATGCATCCTCTCAATCCTATGAGTCCTATGACCTGAGATCACCATAGACTGCCCTAAGGTCCTATACCTGGTATGCTGAGACTCTGAGAAGAAAGTATCCTCAGGAACCTATAGCCTATGCATCTCAATATAATTGACTAGCTAATCAATGTGAGCAAGCTGGGTTGCATGCATATTATTGGTCCTCATGACCATACTGCGTAGTCACTCTACCTTGGTCATAGGATCCAATGTAGCTACTGGTGCTACCACTGGTGCTGCCAGAGGCCCCATATTAGCCTGAGGATGTGGTATAGCCCTGCTTAATACTCGAAGGAGATCCCTCTCTACCTATGCTATAGTTTGTTGTGCCTGTGCTAACTCTAGAGTAGTCTACAATATTTGAGCTTGGGCCTCTATATTCATGGTCTACATAGTCAGATCTTGTATCTAATCTTGCACCTTAGTAAGGTGCTTATCCCTATCATCTACTCTCACCTCAAAAGTGGTGATATTAGTGTCTCACTCTAGCTACTATGTGTGGAATCACCCTAGTTGACTCTGCAAGTTAGCCACCTGAGCTAAGAACTAACCCTCTACACTGTCGAAAGGGGCCTCACCCTTCTCTAGAGACTCCTCATAGGGGTCAACCTTAGGAGCCTCCTCGACGATGACCGTTGCATCCCAGATGCCCTCTATCTGCTGGCACACCCTACGCCCATCAGGATCGGCCTCTACCTCTGCCTGATCTGGCTCCCAACCCAGAGGTCTTTTGCCATACCATTTGAACAGGGACCACCACCCATCGTAATATAGAGTGGTCCTAGTAGTCTTGAATCCACTCTCCTGGTAGTCATCAACAACATCTCCTAGAGGCTTCGGAATGATCCCCTATAGATCATGCTCTATGACCAAGCATCGGTACTTGAGGAGGATATATGGAGTATCCTAAATGATCCCAAACTATCGTAGGATCTGAGAGTAGAACTAGTACTCTCGAATCTTAGCCTTATTTTCAATCAACCATCTATCATGTCATGCATGTCTTAGCCACTGGCCCTCCTCTGGCCATGTTGGGCAATCCATATAGGGCCACCACTGAACATCATTCGGGCCAAGTGTTACGTACTGAGTGATATAGTGTTGGATGTCACCAGCATGGATCCTACTATGGGTACCCTCCTCCTCATGAGGCCAGCAGGTAGCATAACACTGACGATTGTCAGTAATAGGAGTAATTCATAGTGGCAGATCTGTAGGATGCTCTATCCGAAAGTGCTACCACCCCAGATCTATAACATAATACTACAACTAAGGCCCTTATGGCTACACTCCATAATCTGGTACAACTTCTTGTAGAGCTGGCATAGTAGGGTGCTCCCCCAAGCTAGAAGTAGAGGCACCTCTATAGAGATCTATAGCACCCTCCAAGTGGTGTACAGGAGGTTACAGGGAATCCTCACGCTCGAAGAGTTTGGAAGCACAATTTGTACTATGAGGTACATAAAGAGGGCTTCCCATGCAAAGAAGACATCCTCATGGTACCACTCACCAATGTGTACCCCTCCTTGGTCAATCACGTCCTGAGCATCCTCACTCTTGTCACCGAAGATAGTATCAAAAACAACCTCCTTTACCCTAGAGGTAGAGGCGGCGATGGCCTCGCCATCATTGGGGATCCTTAATATCCTGTAGACGTTCTCTAGAGTAACAGTCATTTCACCTATAGGCAGGTGAAATGTGTTGGTCCACACATTCCAGCACCTGGCCAATGCAGTCAGGTAGGATTGATCTACCCTAATCATGGATAGATCCATGACGTATCCGAACCTGACAGCTCAAAATCAATCCTGATAATCATCGGATAAAGCCTCATAGAGAGTATTCAGAATATTTGGCTCTCGGGCTCTAGAAGTCAATATTTGGAATAACAAGTATAATTTAAGACAAAATCTAGCTAACTAGAGCTTAAAAAAATAAAATAAAATAAAAAACAAAAAAAAGTAGCAACAGTAAACCGCTGCTGAAACCTGCGGTCCCCAATTTGCCCACTAGAAACTGCAGCTACCAGCTGCATTTTAGGAGTGGCACCCATTTTGGATACCCTCCTAGACCACTAAAGCATAAAATTAAAATTATAAAGCTAGCCTAAACTAGTGGGGTTCATTACCAGCAGTTTAATGAGGTTCATTATCTGCATTACTTAATGTACATTTTACTAGTATTGAGTACATGGTCTTGATTTTGAGTTACCTTGCCCACACCCTGCCCCCAGCTAGTAGATGGCTGATCAGGATCTGTCATCGAGGTCGAGGAGTGTAATCATGGTAGAGTGTGGTAGTGTTTTATATCAGGAAGGGTCTTCTCACTCTCAGAGATCTCATATTGCTAATGTTTGCCAAAAAATAAAGAAAAAATTCAAATGGGAATTCAATTTATAGGTTTTCCTAGTCTCAACGAACTGTAGCTGACACCTACGGTTCCAGAACTAGGGTTTTCCGCTTGTAGGTTTGACCCATGGTTCCCAAAATTTGGAAATGTAAACCATAGACTGTACCTACGATCCACAAATAGAATTAAATGCACTCAAAACCCACCGTGGGAAGGTCTAAAAGAGCAAATTAATGACTTACACCAGATAAAAATTCAAAATCAATGATTAAAAATTACAAATTTGGTGATGTTAAAAGCACCAGGACCGATCAAATACATGCAAAATTAAAACAAAAAAACAAAAAAAAACAAATAATTAAAAGCCAAATGCACCTCGTATTCAGTGATTTATCCTATACACTTGGCGGTTGTAGCAATTTGTGATCCATGCAATCCGACAAGATGAGTAAATCACCATAAGGACATTTGGGGTAAAATTGTCATTTCTTTTATGACATATTTTAGCAAATCATCGAAAAATATGATTCAACACAAGTCTAATTGCATTTTTATCATTTTGATTCCTTAAGATGACAATTGTAGCCTGACTTCTCTAGGGAATTGAAATGTGCCAATACTACTAAGAATTGCAATCATAAGATGAACTAGGCCTAGCCAAGGTATTAAAAGGTTTGAATCTTAATTTGTTCAGGATCATTCATTATGGTCAATAGATTTTGTCGCTTCATACATTGTCATTACCCTCATCGAATCGTCGCTTGAGGGGGTAGTCATAATTTCATAATCATAATCAAAGTCAGCAGAAGATCCCTGAGATCGTAGATCCCCTGATCTTGTCAAAATTGCGTTCGTTCTTGCGAATCATTGCCAAAAACTATCATAAGCTTCCCCCTTTTCTTGGGGAAAACAACAAATATAATAATTGGTTTGTAACTCTCATCCTTCAGATTTATGGGTTAGAAGATACCCATACTTGGCATTGGTGCTATCCGAACATCTGATGATGAGGGAAGACTTGTCAAAATGTAAGCCTTTCATAAGCTGGAAGCAATGATTTCAAGATGTGCATCCTTTTGTTGGACTTAGGGCATCTAATGTTGATCTGACTAATGATCATCATAGAACCTTAGACATAATTTTAGGATGTATATTTTTTCTCAACGTTGTTCAATATCACAATGCATCTCAAAAGGGGCATCTATAGACACCTAAAATACGCCATGTCGAGGGCAACTACTCATATGGACATGCTACAAGACCATATGGAGGATCTTGGATAGACTCCAAGATAGAGCAGTGGTTCTAACCACTCAATTTAAGCTTTTGGCCTAAGCATTCTGAACCGTAGCCTAGACCTGTGGTCTCCAGTCTAAACCACCGTTGACACCTGCGGTTTGTAGTCTAGACTGCAACTAAGACCTACGGTCTTAACTGAAGTTCAGTTAGGCCTTCCATTTGAGCCAAATCTGTTGGAACAACCAAAAGATCTAAAAGGAGGCAGTTGAAGGATGGAATATTCCAGAGGCTTCCATCCCAATTGTCCTAACCAACCTTCTTGGTCTTGGCTTCTCCATTAAGCCACCCCTAGCTCTAGGGGCATTCTATAAATACCCCCTCCAAATGGGGAGAAAAAGAGAGCAAGCATTGGAGATTTGAGCAGTGAAGCCTTGGTGAATTGTACACTCAAACTAAGTATACTAAGAGATAGATCTATTGCACTTAATCCTCGACCCTTTTGCCACAATTCATGATGAATTGCATTATGGATGCCCTAGGTGCTTAGGAAGATCAAGAAACACAAATTCGAGCAAACAAAGGCCCTTCACATTGAATTGACCACAAAATTAGTTTAAGGACAATGAAGGCGACCCTTGAACATCAATTTGGACAGGGAGATTGAGCCCACTGCCCCTGATTTTGAGGGTAAAATCATCAAAGGTCAAACCATGACTGTCAGCCGTGGTTCACAGTGTAAACCGCTCACCAGAGCTATGATTTTTAAAAGGTGATAAATCACATTACTATTTTATTTTATGTGTAGCAAGTTAGGTTAGATTAGCCATTTTGTTTATTTAATAGCATTTTAGAAGACTTCTAACCGTAGAACTAGGCTAGATTCACATTTTATGCTTATGTTTCAATTAGGACTAAAATGCTTTCTTTATGCATGTTTATGATTCATTTTCTATATTTGATCCATTCATAGTGTAGATGCTATTTTACTTTATACTATTACATGAATCTTGATTTGCTTTGCATAGTTTAGCAGCTTTCTTTATGCTTTCTTGATTATGCATGTTAATGGTGTCATTATACATTTCACCTAAAAGGGCCTCATCATGAGAGGCTGCCTATATTTTTGACATTCTTATTGTTTCTTGACCACAGGGAATAGTTCCAAAGGAGAGATAAAGCATCCAATCCCTTACCCATTGTGAAGAAGAGGGTCATCGACACCCTAGACCAGTTCGTGTCATGTTGAGGGGTATTTTGATCACACCTACCCTTGATAGGAATTAAACACTATTGTAATTAATGTATCAAATGGGTATCCCTAAGAGGGATGAATCTATAATTTGACTTCATTGAAATCAATAAAGGATTCCTTGTATTCACGTTATTTCTTGTTATCAAATTATGCATGCCTATTTGTGTATTTTTCTTCGATTGCAATAGTTAGATCGGGTGTGAGACTCTTTGGTGGTTACAAATAGACTAATGAAAATTGTTACAATAGAGTGCTCGAAGGCTTATCTTAACAATAGAGTGGTTAGAGATCAAGATCTCTTCTTTTTACACAAATATCTTTTGAGTGATGGAAATTTTTAACAAAAAATATTAAGATATTCTTGTTATAGATATCTTATCCACTTGCTTTTATATATGCTGGTTCTTGCTTGGCAAAACATTGCGCTATTGTAGATTTTCCTCTTTTGCCTGGTCCTGCTCTTCAAAACATCTCGCTATCATGACTTTTTCTCCTTTTCTTGGTTATGCTCTTCAAAACATCGTGCTATCGTGACTTTTGCTCCCTCGCTTGGTTCTGGTCTTCAAAACGTCATGCTATCATGACTTTTTCTCCCTTGCTTTTTCCTCCTCTTCAAAACGTCGTGTTATCATGAATTTTTCTCCCTTGCTTGGTACTCCTCTTCAAAACATCATGCTATCAAAACTTTTTCTCCCTTGCTTGGTCCTCCTCTTAAAAACGTTGTACTACCATGACTTTTTCTTCCTCGCTTGGTCCTCCTCTTCAAAACATCGCACTATCACTTTTTATCCTTTGATTGATCCAAAATAAGGAGAGTACCTTTATTTCCATGGGTGTTTTCATTTTGACCAACACGATAGTAGAACCTAAGGCTACCATCCTCATCATGGGGATAGTAGCCTTTGAGGTGATCATCCTCATCGTGGGGATAGTAGCCTCTGAGACTACCATCCTCATCATAGAGACTATAACTTATAGAGGCTATTATCCCCATGATGGGACTGTAGCCTTTGAGGCTACCATCCCCATGATGAGATGGTATCCTCAAAGGCTATAGTACCATCATAGAGATAATAGCTTCAAAGGCTATAGTCCCATCATGAGATGGTAGCCTCTAGCCTCTACAAGTTACCATACCATGATGGGGATGGTAGCATTTGCATGCTATTATGACTCATGGCAATAGTAGCCTATAGAGGCTTTCAATTTGTCATAACATCAGTAGCCTTCAAAGGCTATCGATTCATCAGGGCGATGGTAGCCTACAAATATTACCAGTTCACCGAATCCCTTAATGTTGCCTAGAAACTATACGATCCCAATTCAACTTTTCAAGTAATCTACATTAGATGAATATAGACTAAAATCATTATTCTAGAATTGCTATGGAAAATGAATGTTAACTACCTAACTTTTCTCTTTTGCAGGTAGGCACGAGCTGCTATGAGTAGGCACCATAGGTTATTTTTTAATGTTTCAAATGGTTTTTTGCTACTTTAGATCTTTTTTTTTCTATTCCAAAGTTTTCGATGCTATGAGCTATTTTTGGGATATATGAGTATTGCTATTATGTTAGGTATATATACTGGGGGTATAAGAGGTGAATTTGGCAAGAAAAATAAAATTATTTATAGTTTGAAGGAGAAAAGGTCTATGGATTTAGGCGAAAGTGGTTGGCGAATTAAAATAAAAGCAAAAACATTATTATCATGGTCAGGTGAGCCGACCCAAAACATTTTTACCCAAAAATTTTAGACGATTGGGCCCTAGTGAAAGGTATGAAGATTAGCCAATTTTAAATTTTGGAAATCCTAATTTTCACTTATTAACGATGATTCATCACTATGAATAACTCTCTCGACCATCAAAACTAGAAAATATGACCAAATATTTGAAGGCAAGGAGGCCACGATAGTCCCAACCAAGTTACAAAGGCTCCTTTGTTCCTAATTTGAATGATGCTTTAGTGGTGGAGATTCCTTTGGACTATATTCAAATCCTGATCCCTATCTTAACAAAGAGAGCTCTTGCTTATAAATTTATGGGTATTTTTCCTTATCCCAATAACCATTCAAATATGGATCATCTCTTCTTATAGATCTAAAATATCTAGATATAAATTCATGATGGTAGGGATAGGATATTTCAAAGTTATTTTCTCCTCCATAGATCAAAGAGATGAAATATTTCAAGGAGGTTCTTGGGTTATTGGATCAAGCCCTCTCTACATGACCTTTTGGTTAGTTAGTTTTGACCCACAATTCAAGGTTAAGCATGAGGGGTTGGACTTAAAATATACTTGTAAAAAAATGGTGAATCCTAATTGAAATCAAGGTGAATAATGGAGAATCCTAAGAAAATCAAATCAAGCATCTTCATACCAAAATTTAGGGTATTTGAAGCCCTAAAATGCAATATGATCTTTAGGGCCACTTTTGACGTATTAAATCATCTTATAGCTTCATAAAAACACCACCATTAGATTAGGCTTGAAAAGATCTTTCCAACAAGTACAAATATGCCTATGTTTAGATATATATTTTGGCAAATTGATCCTAAGAAAAAATTGATCCTAAAAATTTTAGGCGAATGGGCCGACGTCAAGGGTCCTCATATTCGCCAATTTTCAATTTTGGAAATCCTAATATTCGCCCAATTTGTGAATGTTCACCACTATGCATAACCCTACCACAAGCGAAAGAATCAGAAGTCCCATTTTGGGTAAAACTACAAAATTTACCCTTATATTTATGGAATAAACTGATTCTTAAGATGATGGATAAATCTATTGGAACATTTGTAAATTGAGCTCTTCCAAAGGCCAATAATGCAACTTATTCTAGGTTTTGTGTTCAATTCAATATAAAAAAATGGAATTCTAAAAATATAAGTATCAAAATTTTGGACTAGATCCATACCCAACCATTGGATTACGAGCACATTCCCTTTAAATGTATTACCTATTATAAGTACGATAATTTCTCAAGGAACTATCCCATCAAGGTACAATAAGAGACAAAGGAGGAAGATCAAGAATTCCAAATAGTAAGAAGAAAACAATAGAGAATATTTAGAAGGATAAGGAGGCCTCCACCATAGCCAAAAAGATAAAACAATAACAAGTTCTCTATTTTATCACAAAATAATGAAGAGAAACATTTAAGAACATCTAAAAAGAGGGAAGATCTATTAGATCATGAATCAAAAGATAAAGTGGAGGAAACTCGAGATACCAAAGAAAACCTTTAGAAAGAGGAGATTAAAGAAATAGAAGAGACTCAATTAGCAACATCAATGATTCCAAGAGGCACCATAGGCACCAAATATTCTTGTAAAATAAGGAAATCTAATCAAGATTTAGGAAAAAAATAAGCAAATATAAAAATTCAAAAGAAAGCACAAACAACCTAAGACTTTGGAAAGTCTAAAAATCCACTTAAGAAATGAAGGTTCTATTATGGAATGGAATGGGATTGAGTAGTCCCCTAAAAAAAACTACATAAGTCAATTAATATCCCAAAAAAAATCCAACGGTTATCTACAATTAAGAAACTAAATTGATAGAGTAGTTAGCATTAATAGAATGGAAAAATATATGGATATCCTTAGACCTAGAAGTAATAGATTCATCAGGTGTCACAGGGGGCTTCTCCTTGCATGGGATCCACAAGCCCTGATGTGTATTAATAAAACAAGACACTAAAATTGGATAACTCATTTCTCCTATCCATAAGGACATACTTGGACTATAGTCAATTTTTATGGATCAAATAACTTAGTCATAAATCAAGAATCTTGGAAAAGTCTTCAACATTTGGTTTATCAAGAAAGACCCCCAAATTTATTATATTGGGGGACTTAAATGTGACTTTATGCCAATGGGAGAAAAAGAGGTATTCCTTAAAAAGACCCTTCTAAGGACTTGATTATGCAAATTATAACTGAGCAAAAACTTCAAGATATAATCTCCAAAAATGGAAAATTTACATGGATAAACAAAAGAGCTAGGGTTAAATTCATTGTAGAAAGATTAGATATATTCTTGATACAAGAAGATATACTATTCTAGTATCCACTTGTATTCGGTTGTATAATTCAAACTTCGGTCTCAGATCATAATCCTTTTTGGAGAATATTACATTAATTGGTACATGCCAATGTACCACCTTGGTACATTATTGTAAATATTAGATTAGGGTTGTGTTCTAGATTAGTGATTGAGCTAATATTTTATGTAATTTAATAATGTGCAGGAAATGCACAAGTATCATGTAAATATATGTGTAAATGCTATGAGTGTCAATGCGCACAAGTGTTCAATATTTAAGTGTGCATATGTGTTCTTAGATTAGGAAGAGTTGTATGAAGAGTCAAGTCCAAGTGTGCATACAAGATAGTGTTATGTGTATGCAAGTGTTAAGTAGAGAAGCCAAGAGTCATAAGACTTGGCATATGAAAAGGAAGAGTCATGGTAACCAAAGATTCATCATAAAATGGCTATATATTACTCCATACATATTATGTACTATATCACAGTCTACATTGTCTATAGAGAGAGTTACTATGAGATATTTGTAACAAAAAGAGGAGTAATACAAGTTTGCATACATTTGAGTAACTAGTATTGTAAGTGTTGTTATATTGTATATTCAAGCTTGACATTTATATTTCATTATATTATTAAATTTTATTTTACAAATTGTTAAGCCCTGATAATACATTTTAGTTGTGTCATTTATCTTTGTTAAAATATTATTATTAGGTGCATTATATTTCAACTTCATTATATTTGATCATGTGATTACTTTTCTATGGTAATTTATATTAAGTATTATAGCATCAAAAGCTAACAATGGTATCAGATCCATAACAAGGTTACTTGCACAGGTTTTGAAAGTTGCAAAAATTAAGAATATTACCACTAGGTAAGAAAATCTAGTGAAGAAAAGTATTTTCATTGAGTTGAAGAAAAACTAGTGAAGTTAAAAATATTACCACTGGTAAGAAAATATAATGAAGATAAGTATTTCCACTGAGTTGAAGAAAAATCTATGAAGCTAAGAATATTACCACTAAGTAGGCGAAATCAGTGAAGATAAGTTTTACCACTAGGTTGAAGAATTGGTAGCAAAGAAAAATTTTCATATTGAGAACCAACTCAGAAGAAAAGTTGGTCACTTCAAATAATTTGAATGTATTAGTAATGCTAGAAAAAGCTATCTAAGATTTTGTTGTAGTGAAAAGTAATCTTTAGAATTTGATAAGCTTCCTACAACAGATAGAGAATAATTTCATCTTCAATTTTTTGAAGACCATGAGCTTTCCTCATGTAGGGATTGATTCAAGTTGTAGTTAAGTCTCACATATAGATATTGATGAAAAATTTAGACCATTAAGAAATAGACCTTGATTTAATCTATTCCAAGAAATCTATTTGGAATAAAAGTCAGTCTATAAGATTAGTTTTAGGTCTTGAAGATAAACCTTGATATTGAAATCAGATAAAGGAGACCCAAGAAAAGAGGTCCTATTGAAATAAGATAAAGGAGACCCAAGATAAGAGGTCCCATTAGAAGCAAACAAAGGAGACTTATTAAAAATATCCCATTGAAGGCATATTGAAGAAGACCCAAGAAAGAGGTCCATGATAAGAGATTTATTGGTCCTAAGTAAGAAAAGAGAGACCAACAATATACCTTGCTCTATAGAAATCAAGTAGACTTGAAGGTAGCAAGAAAAATTCAAGCGAATTTGCACACTTGAAGGTAGAAAGAATACCTCAAGAAAGAAATATAAGAAGGTAGATTTTGGATGACAAGTATCTTGCCAAAATTTGAAAGGTATAGAAGACTTCAAGACAACAAGAAGTATTGAGAAGAGTCCAAGTTAAAGGACAATGTAAGAACAACACAAGGTAGAACAACTATAAGACCAATACAAAGACAACAAAAAGGTAGCAAGATTGAAGATAGATGCAAAGCATCATAAAATACCACATGAGCAACAAGTTTTGAAAAGCAACAAAGAAGTTTTGAAAGGCAGATATACTAGCCAACATCTAAGAGAAAAAACCAAGAAGAGATTGGACAATAAATTCTATAAGGACAACAAGTAAGGTTGACTTAAAATAATTTAGGACTACAAATTTTAAGGACAACAGATAACAATTTGAAAGTAAAGTAGGGAAACATTCATAAATTGAGTGCTATAGAAGCACCAAAGTCAATGAGCGTAATAAGAAGTTCTATTCATATTGAAAAAAAGGAATAAAAGCATGTAAGGAGAGGACATAATTTAGACAATAAATTCAAAGCATTAAGAAACTTGGCAACATTAACATTGATTCAAGGATAAAGCTATGATTTAGTTTCATGCTAGAGTTTTAAGTTGAAGTTCAAGATAATCCCATCATCATTTGAACCTGCATCAAATTCCATTGAGAACAAATAGTTAAAAAGTTGTGTAAAATAGTAAGATATGTGCAACAAGGAAAGTGCAATATTAAAGCAAAGCTTCATAGAGAGAACATATCCGAGTTTTGTGTAGAAGCCAAATACAATACCAAACCATAGCCAATTGTTCAAACATGGTCCAGATAACATGAAGCTAGGTCAAAGTGTGTTGTCTTTTGGAGCCATAAACATAAAGGAAATTCATTCACAAGTATAGAAATAAGCATGCAATAATATAACTATGATAATAGCAAAAAACCATGCATGAAAATATGATAGAAAACTTGATACAATGCTCTATAAATGCTCATATAGAAAGCTCACGAAAATTGCAATGCTCCTCCCATGGAGTTTACAACTCCTCCATGATAGTAAAATGGAGCTACATTGTAACTACTAATACTCACACCTATTCACTACTCAGTATCCACTCCAATTGCTCACAAAGAGGCCTTTATATAGAAATATAGATTACTTACCTCTCACACAACCCTAAGACTCATTTACATGTGGACTACATGCACATTTATATAATTACAAATTCTAAGACTTGTGCAATTATTCTATTAAATTAATAAAACAATAACTCCTAATCTATTCCTAAACTAAATATGCACCCATGAGGGTATATTAGAAAATAACCAAATGATGTAATAGCCATATTTTCCAACACCCTCTATATTGCATTATTTGGTTTTGAAGACTTTAGTCTTCAATATGGATCTTTATCCTTTGGATAGTATTCATCTTGATGTTTTTATTCTCCTTCTTTGGTTTGTTGATAGTTGAATAGAGTGAAGTTTTGTTGTCCTCTCATTCTCTTAATTTTGAGTCTTCTATTTTTCTTTTTATTCTTGTGATATGCTAGATCTACATATCCTACACCATGTTCTTCAAAAAATGGATAAGTATTGCTTTGAAATGCAACATTATCTTGTGAAGTGCTCATAAAGTCCAAAGCATATATATTTGTATGAATTGATCCAATGGATTCAGTTTCTTATTGATTTATTATGAGGTACATGTTGACTCCATTTGAGTGTTTAAAGTCAATATTCCTTTTGGAATCTACTAGCTTCACTACTAAAATGATATTGGATGATAACCCTAGAACATACATGAAATTATGTAGTACAAAACATGGAAATAATTTGCTAGGAACTACACATCCATAACCATGTATATGGTAAAATTTTCCATTTGTAATTTTTAGTCTGTAGTTGTTGGTAACTTCAAGGTAATCAAACCATTGCAGGTTTCTAGTCATATTATGAATTGAACATGAATCTATCTACAAAATGTCTTTTTTATTTTGACTTGTTAGATTATTTGAGTTTGTACTGATTCTATACTTTTGGTAGGACATGTTGGATGTGTTTTAATATTGAGTTTGAATATAGTGATGATATGTTCCTCTTGTCAATCTGTCCATACTAAAATGTTTTAATTTCTTTTCTTTATTTGTAGGAATAACCTTGAACTCAATTCTTCAAATATTTAGGATATAAAGTATGATGTGAATTATTTAATCTTGAATTTTGTAAAATCTCTTTTTACTTCCTAGAGATTGAGGTATGCTATAAATATGATTCACTTATATCACTATAAATCAATTATTTGTAAAGAATTTCAATGTTCTTAGTTGGGTTTGTCTATGTATCTCTTAAATAAATTTTCCAACTATAATTTTGGATGCACTCAATATTTTAATAACTATGAATTAGTGCAATAATTGGTTTCTAAACTTCTTGAAATTCAATTGAAGTAGAATTCCTTATATATCCCTAATTAGAAGTTTTAGAAATTATTTGCAAATTGAATTTTGATTACTACTCCTTATATATCCCTATTTTTAGAGTTTGCAACTATTCTTTTAAAGCAATGGAAATGATATAAATTATTCTAGTTTTACTCAATGTCTTCTACATAACCAATATCCTTTTATAGAGATCCTTTCAAAACCTTATTACTCCTACTAATATCTCTAGAATATCAAATAAAATTTTATATCAAACTTGCAATATAATAATGAATATTTCTCACCTTCTTAATTTTGATTTGCAAGTTGTTTGGATGCAATTTGCAAGGACTATTTTTCACTTGTTTTCCTTTACCTTTCTTGTCAAAATATTCCTCTTTGTAGATGAATGTTGGTTGGATATATGCACTAGATGAGGCTTGAAATCCTTTTCAAAAAGTATCTTTCATTGGTACGTAGTCATCACTTTGTTGCTGGTTTCTATGTACTCCTTAAAATGGTAGTCTTTCACTTGCTTTCAACACTGCTTCAACTCTCCTTATTTTATTTTACATATATTGGGTACCTGTTGGAACAAAATCTGCCTTCGGTTGATAGTGTTGCGCCTTAGACTTTGCCAACATTGAATAGACAGATCTTGCTTGAGATCATCTGTCTAGTCTCCAGAGAAGGCTGGTTCCTTTGAGTTTTTTAGAGAAAAGGGGAACAAGAGATAAGGGAAATATAGCCTAAGCTAGAACTTTTCTCACGGTACAGATTAGACAACAACAAACATTGATGATGCAGTTTAGACAACAACAAAGCTAGAACTCTTCTTTATAGAAAACATGAATTTCTGAATGTGACTTTTAGATGTTCGTCTAAAAAGCATGTAAATATCTGTTAATGTTCAACTCTAGAAACAAGATTCATACGTGCACAGTCCAGATTTTAGAACAGATACATTTATAAAACTCAGAGTGAATAAAAGTTAAAACACCAGATACATACAAGCACACAAAAGTTTCGGAAGCCAAGAGGAAGAAATCTTTTATTGCTTGTAATCCAAGTACATGCGCATCAAGCTTGTAAACGTCCAAGAGCCGACCCTTTTTTGGAGTCGCTCACCCCTATATATACCCTAAAAGAGTATCTTTTCCTAAGTACATCTTACTTATTTTACAAGCAATAATCTACAGTTTCTAACAATACACAATGGATTTCCCGTAGATTGGATAGATTGGCAATCATCCAGCAGACCTGCAAGGTTATAATCAACAGACCATTCTTCAGAAATCAGCACCTGATGTCAGTGCTCGTCTCTAGTTGCCAAAAATATACTTTATTCCTTTATAGCTGGCATGTCATGAAATCATGACATTCGTCTCCTGCTTTGCTCCTCTGTCGCTTCCAGCCACGAAAATGAGACATGTCACGAAATCATGACATTCGTCTCTTCCTTTGCTCCTTTGTTGCCTCTACCATGAAAATGAGACATGTCACGAAATCATGACATTCGTCTCTTCCTTTGCTCCTCTGCTGCTTCCAGCCGTGAAAATGAGACATGTCATGAAATCGCGACATTCATCTCTTCCTTTGCTCTTTTGCTGCTTCCAAGCAAAAATGAGACATGTCACGAAATCGTGACATTCGTCTCTTCCTTTGCTCTTTTGCTACTTCCCGCCATAAAAATGAGACATGTCGTGAAATCGTGACATTCGTCTCTTCCTTTGCTCTTTTTCTGCTTCCCGTCACAAAAATGAGACATGTCACGAAATCGCGACATTCGTCTCTTCCTTTGCTCTTTTGCTGCCTCCTACCGTGAAAATGAGACATGTCACGAAATCGTGACATTCGTCTCTTCCTTTGCTCTTTTGCTACTTCCCAGAAAATGAGACATGTCACAAAATCGTGACATTCGTCTCTTCCTTTGCTCCTTTGTTGCCTCCCACCACGAAAATGAGACATGTCGTGAAATCACGACATTCTTTCCTTGCTTGGCTCTTCTATTGCTTCCAACCACAAAAATGGGACATGTCGTGAAATCGTGACATTCATCTCTTCCTTTGCTCCTTTGCTGCCTCCTGTCGCGAAAATGAGACATGTCACGAAATCGTGACATTCTTTCTTGCTTTGCTCTTCTATTGCTTCTAGCCACGAAAATGAGACATGTCGCAAAATCGTGACATTTTTTCCTTGCTTGGCTCTTCTGTCGCTTCCAACCACAAAAATGAGACATGTCGCAAAATCGCGACATTCTTTCTTGCTTTGCTCTTTTGCCGCTTTCAGCTACGAAAATGAGACATGTCGCGATATCGTGACACTTTTTCCTTTTGGCTCTTTCTCTTTGCTTTGGACCACGACAATGAAGACATGTCGCGATATCGCGACACTTTTTCTCTTTCTGGCCGTGACAAAGCAACATGTCGCGATATCGCGACACTTTTTCTCTTTTGGCCGCGACAAAGCAACATGTCGCGATATCGCGACACTTTTTTTCTTTTGGCTGCGACAAAGCAACATGTCGCGATATCGCGACACTTTTGCCTCTTGCTCCCTTTTGCTGCTCTTAGCCGCGAAAATGAAACATGTCGCGATATCGCGACACTTTTTCTCCTTGCGGTGTTTTGCTTTTTCTTTGATCTTTAGCATATGGGCCACTTTGGTCTTCTTGGGAAATATGCAAAAAGGTGCATCAACTATTTTTCTGTAGTTAGGCACTTTTTGACTAACATTCTTGGCGCCTTTCGAGGGAATTTTTGCTTGCAAAAATAGAGACCAGGCCTTTATCCATTGGGAAATGGAGTCACCAGCATAGTTGCGAAAAGTAAATTTTCGAGCAGAAAAACACAAGAAAAATAATGCACTTTGGAGAACAAGTGATCTTCACCTTATCAGAACCTTTCTTTTACCGCTTAGGTATTTAACCTTTGTCTGAAGAACACAAAAATTCAATTCTGGGAGCTGGGATTTCTTAGGTGGCTGGAACACTTCGGGAGCAGAAGAATGACCATTTCCCTTGCTTGAAAGGATTCCAATAGGGAAACTTCCTCCCAGGAGTGAGCGTCAATCCTTCTTATTGTCTTCTGGAAATATTAGGCCGTAAAAAAGGGAAATATTTACAAAACTTCAAAACTTATAATATACTGTACATATAATGGTGATCTGTAGTTTTACTGGAAATACAACTTTAGGTGAAAAGCGTTCACCGTGATGGGTAGAACCTGTCCATCTTGATCTTTTAACTGGAAGGCATTGAATTGCTTTTCTGAAACAATTTCGAATGGCCCCTCCCAGAATGCATCAAACTTGTCATGATGTCCTGGCTTTGCTTTCTTGACATTCCATTTTAATACCAGGTCACCTATTTTAAATTTCTTGAAAGTGGTTTTCTTATCGAACCACCCGGTTGTTTTTACCATATGCCTTTGATGATGATCGTAGGCCTGTTCCCTAGATTCTTCAAGCTGCAGAAGTTGCATCAGTCGGGCGTCCATTGGATGGCCTTCATCTTCGTTGACTTGGTTTAGCATTCTCAACGTGGGTATTTCCATATGAATCGGCAGAACAACTTCTTTACCATAAACCAAAGCATATGGTGAAGTATTGATTGATTTTTTTATTGAGATTCTGTCGGCCCACAAGGCTTGATTCAGGAGTGAGTGCCAGTTCCTCTTATTGTCCTCTAATGTTCTTTTCAAAATTCTCAAAAGATTCTTATTAGTAGACTCAGCTAATCCATTACCTTGTGGGTAATAATTAGAGGAAGTCTTCAGGTAAATTCCATATCTACTCGACGAATTCGATCATCTTTGCACTAGTGAAAGGGGATCCATTGTCTGTAATCAAAGAATTTGGTATGCCAAACCTTGTGATTAGACTTTCGACGAATTCTATCACCACCTCTAAATTAGCTTTCTTCGTAGGCATTTCTTCTGCCCACTTGGTGAAATAGTCCATGGCAGTGAGAATGTATTTGTGGCCTGATGATGAGTTTGGCTCTATTATCCCTATGAAATCCAACCCCCACTGTTGGAATGGTTCCTCGACTTGAATAGGCTTTAAGGGCATGGGTGCATTTCTGTTTCTTCCCACATACCTCTGACACTGTTCACACTTCTGGGTCACTCTGTACGCATCTAGGAAGATGGAAGGCCAATAACATCCAGCTCTAAGGATCTTCAAAGTTGTAGTTCGACCTGCATAATGTCCCCCTGAAAAACCCCCGTGAAATTCATCTAACACTTTCTGCTTTTCATTATCGGGAACGCATTTTAACAACACACCATCAATGTTAATCCTGTACAACCCCTCTGTTCGAAGGGTATATTTCAATGCTTGGGTCCTGAATCTCCTTCTCTGGGAAGCATTCATATCTTCAGGGCATGACCCGGTCTGAAAATACCTCACAAAGTCATTGATCCAACCCGAACTCACTCTGTCTTGGTGTTGCTCTGTGTTTGCCATGACGGGGTGGTTCTCCCCATATCCACTTGCAGCTTGCTTGGCCAATTCCTGGCACAAAGCTCTCCCTCCGACTATTTTAGTAGGATGTATTTCTACATCATACTCTTGGATGTGAGTCACCCATCCAACTCTTTTTCACCCAATTCTCCTTGAATTATGAAGTTCCTTACATCGGGATGAATAACATACACCATCGTCCGACTCGGGATAAGAAGTGTTTTAGCTTATTCAAGGACTTCATAATGGCGTATACTTGTTTTTCTATGAAGTTGTACCTTTCCTCATGTTTGTGCATGGTGGAACTCAGAAAGGCTATGGGTCTTTCTTCGTCATCTGCTCCTTTCTGAGTGAGAACTGCAGCATAACTATTTTGCTCTCCGACAACATATAGTATGAAATCCCGGGAATAGTCAGGGTTGACTAGCACAGGAGCTTGAGCGATGGCTTCTAGAATTTTTTGGAAAGCTTCTTTCCTTGGCTCTGTCCATTTAAAAGGAGCATCCTTTTTCAATAACTCAGTCATTGGTTTAACTGTTTGGGCAAAATCCGCAATGAATTTTTTGACGAAATTTACTTGCCCAAAGAAAGACTGCAAACCTTTCTTGTTAACTCGGGAGAGACAACTCAAGAAGCGCCTTTACTCTATCAGGATCAATTGACAGCCCAACTTTAGAAATAACATGCCCAAGGAGTATTCCTTCTTCTACAACAAAAATAGATTTTGTAGGGTTTAGTGATATCCCAAATTCCCTACATTTCTCAAACACTTGCTACAGATGAGTGGCATGGTCCTTTTTGTTGTGAGAAAAACTGTCATGTCATCTAAATAGACGACAATAATTTTGTTCGCAAGCTCCCCAAAAGCTACGTCCATGGCTCTCTAGAAAGTTGCTCCTGCGTTAGATAATCCAAAGGGCATCCTTTGGTATGCAAATGTTCCCCACTTAGTGGTGAACGCAGTCTTGTATTGATCTTCATTTCTCACCCAAACCTGATTGTAACCAGAAAAGCCGTCTAACAGAGAAAACCTTTCTGCTCCCGCCACAGTATGAAGGATTGGGTCAATCTGGGGTAAAGGATAGTGATCCTTTAAAGAGGCTCTGTTCAAATTTTTGAAATCGACGCATAGTCGTATTTCTCCATTTTTCTTGCGGACTGGAACTAAATTTGCCACCCAGGTAGAGTGCTTGATTGGGTATATTATCTTAGCCTGCAAGAGTTTTAACAACTCTTGTTTCATTAAGGCTTCAATCTTGGGATTCACAGGCCTCTGCCTCTACCTGAAAGGTTTAGCTCCTTCCTCCAGTTCAATGGTATGTTGAATGACCTCTTTCCTGTACACTTTCAGATCACTATAAGTCCAGGCTATTATATCTGGATACTCTTTACATAACTATTTTATTTCCTCTAGTTCTACCACTGTACAATCGGTCCCTACTTTGATCATTTTTCCCGGTTCTAGTTCTACTTCTTTATATCGACGTTCATCTACCTTGATCCTTCGACCTACAGCTCTGTCGCTATTGTCGAAAAGGCTCTCCAGGGTGATCAGTCCCTTGGGGATATGGTTGTTTTTCAGTTGAATAAGGCTCTCTTCGTCCTCTTCTTGTAACGCTCTATCTATAGAGCAATTCATCTCATGAATCAAAAAATCTAGGATCCGCTCATCGTTTTTGAATACTTGCCAAAAAATGTCTTTGTCGGGCATCGAAGGCTCGTATATAAGTCTAACTATTTTAGACTTCTAAATAACATTGTTGACTGGGCAAAAATTTGATCCTACTGATGCTAACAGGTCTGCATGTGTGTTCTTCTCTCTGGAAATGGATTTCATGTTTAGTGCTTCAAAATTTTCCAAAAGATCTAACACTTTGTTTTTGTAAGCTCTTAGGTAATGCTGCTTACAAATGCACTTGCCAGTAACCTGTTTAACGATCAGCTCTGAATCTCCATAGATCAATAGCTGTTTTACACCCAATTTCTCAGCTTTCTTGAGTCCCAAACACAAGGCTTCGTACTCAGCTACGTTATTGGTGCAACTCCATGTCAACCTATACGAAAAGACTTTTTCTGTTCCAGTGGGTGAAATCAGGACGATCCCAGCTCCTGCTCCATTTTTGCACCTTGACCCATCAAAGTACAACTTCCATAACTGGTTGACTGAATCATCTATTTTAGGGACAACAATAGGGAGCTTTTTTGGTTTCTCAATGGAATAGCTTCCCATTTCTGTCTCTATCATAGCATTGAAGTCTTTCATTGAAAACTGATCTTCAGATTGGAGTTCCTCCAGGGTTTCTTCCATTAAATCAATATTCTCAAATTCCTCGGACATCATGTTGACAGTAGCTGTTTCTTCTAGTCTTTCCACATGAAAAGTAGATGGTTTCTCATTGTAGATCTTGACTCTTTTACCTTTGAAAGGTACCTCCAAATGCGAATAATCTAGTGACAGATAACCTCCCAGTTTGGCTGTGAATTCTCTGGATAAACACATACCGAAATATGGTTCCAAGTCTACAACGACTACTTCTTGTATTACGACTGCTTCTGGCATTCTGTGGAGTTGAATAGGTATATCTTTGATCACCCCGATAGTTTTTACTGGAGTACCATCCAATTGCAACACACCAGGATGACTTCGAGTATATTCCATCCCCATTATGTCACATACGGCTTTCGGCATTACCGTAGTTGCGGCCCCTGAATCAATCATGCAATTGTGAACTATCCACCCCTCCATTTGCAAAGATAAATAGAATGGGGGCGGTCTATTTTTTCCAGAGGTTGACACAACATTTGCTTGTATGACATTTGAGGAAGAGGTATTATTCTTTAAAGTTAAAGATTCTTGGAGGAGGTCAATCTGACCAGGAATTTGCAGTGCATCATACATGCTTATTTTGGAGGGGGTCCTCTTCATTTCTTCTGCAATGTTGAACGAAAGAGTTGCAGCTGGGGATACTTCAGCACTTTTCTCCCTTCCACTAGTCGATGCATCATATCTGTCTCTGTAGACCTGCGTAGCTTCTGTTCTTTGCCTTTTTGTCAATGAAGGAAATCTGAGTCTTTCCTTCGCTTGCTCTTGAGCTTCGCTCCCTTTTCTAGGAGGAAATTCTTTTCTTGGTGTAGTCGTAGAAGTCTGAGGAGGATCAGAACGTCCTTTCTCATCGGACTGGTTTTTCTGGGGAGTTGCCCTGGGGGCAGGAGGAAAACCTTGTGGTTGGAATTCCTTAGGGTCAGTTTGCAACGACTTTTTTCCCGACCTTGTCAGGACTGAGACTTGTTCCATGGATGGCATTGCCAAATTATGGTGAACTTCTCTGATTATATTCACTTGTCCCTTGCCGGTCTCCTTGGCTCTTTCATTAATAACTGCTTGCACATGGTGTTGATGAATCATGCATGAATCTTCTCCATGAGGATCATTGCAAGTGGTACACCAGTAATCAGAATTAGCGGGTTCTCCATTATCTCCTGTCTCATTTGCATACACTACATTTTTTCTTTCTTGTACCCTTCCACTTGTCGAAGCAGCTTCCTTTTGTATCTGTGGAAATCTTCTTGCTTGAATATTCCTTTTTGCCTCTCTCTTTTTCATGGATGCCATTTCATTTGACAACGTCTTCATGGTATCAATTATGGTTGTGTATTGATCATTGGGGGGAGCTGATGCAAGGGGTGTGGCTGGTAATGCACGGAATGCAGGAGGTGCAGCTATAGCTAGGAGGGTCTGCATTGATGGGAGTGCAGGCAGTTTAGAGATTGATGCTTGGGAAAACTCTGGTAAAATTGGCAATAGAGTCTTTGATGGATATCTTTTTGTAGCGATGAGATCAGCTTCGCCCTTTGCTGCCTCTACATAGATCCCAGGAAAAGTGGTTACACGGGATTGCCTTATTATCATACTGAGTTCTGAATCAAAAGCCCTTAGATAATAGCATATAGCTTGTTCTTCCGTGGGCTTTAGGCCTTGCGGTACTCTATCACGAGTTCTGGTAAACTTGATGTTGAAATCTTGGATTTCTTCTTGTGGATGCCTCTCAATGATAGTGAATTGATTCAGCAATGTGAAAGGATCCGCATGTATATTGAATTCATCGACCAAACGGCCAGCCAGTACTGCCCAAGAAGTAATGGATCCAGCGAGAAGCGCTCTGTACCAATAGAGCATCTTTCCTTTCAAAGATATGATCAACAATCTGACCATTACATCTTCCTCAGTGATGTTGTAAACAGATGCTAGCGCTGATACATCCAAACAGTGCTCATCTGCTATTTTGCCTGTTCCATCAAAGGTCGATAAGGCTTTTAGCATAGCTTGTGGAATTTGGTGGTGCGTTCCCAAGTTCAAAGGGCCAGTTTGATTCCATACAAGATGTGCTAGGGCAGGGGCGGCTGCCATGATTGCTAAAGGAGTTACAACTGCTATGGGATTGCTTGCAGATGCTCCTACAATGGGTGTTAAAGAGGTGCTAATGGTGCCGGGAGGATTTGATCGTGCGGCTAGCACAGGGTGTGCTTTTAGGCTTCCGAGATGTAGTTCAAAAAACTCGATAGGTTCTTCAGAGTTTCTAGCTCGGGATCTGGTTATCATATGGCTATATAACCAGAAGGCTTCTAGACAAGGTCTTTCTTTTATGGTCTAAATGCAACGGAGTCGCCAGGTGATTTTTTTCTTGAGATTTTGCAAACAAAAGGCTCTGAAGGTAAAACACCAAAACTTATACAATACTATGGGATTGCTGGTCCCACCGGGCGTGCCAAAAATTGTTGGAACAAAATCTGCCTTCGGTTGATAGTGTTGCGCCTTAGACTTTGCCAACATTGAATAGACAGATCTTGCTTGAGATCATCTGTCTAGTCTCCAGAGAAGGTCTGGTTCCTTTGAGTTTTTTAGAGAAAAGGGGAACAAGAGATAAGGGAAATATAGCCTAAGCTAGAACTTTTCTCATGGTACAGATTAGACAACAACAAACATTGATGATGCAGTTTAGACAACAACAAAGCTAGAACTCTTCTTTATAGAAAACATGAATTCTTGAATGTGACTTTTAGATGTTCATCTAAAAAGCATGTAAATATCTGTTAATGTTCAACTCTAGAAACAAGATTCATACGTGCACAGTCCAGATTTTAGAACAGATACATTTATAAAACTCAGAGTGAATAAAAGTTAAAACACCAGATACATACAAGCACACAGAAGTTTCGGAAGCCAGAGGAAGAAATCTTTTATTGCTTGTAATCCAGTACATGCGCATCAAGCTTGTAAACGTCCAAGAGCCGACCCTTTTTTTGGAGTCGCTCACCCCTATATATACCCTAAAAGAGTATCTTTTCCTAAGTACATCTTACTTATTTTACAAGCAATAATCTACAGTTTCTAACAATACACAACGGATTTCCCGTAGATTGGATAGATTGGCAATCATCCAGCAGACCTGCCAGGTTATAATCAATAGACCATTCTTCAAAAATCAGCACCTGATGTCAGTGCTCGTCTCCAATTGCCAAAAATATACTTTATTCCTTTACAGTTGGCATGTCACGAAATCACGACATTCGTCTCCTGCTTTGCTCCTCTGTCGCTTCCAACCATGAAAATGAGACATGTCACGAAATCGCGACATTCGTCTCTTCCTTTGCTCCTTTGCTGCCTCCCACCGTAAAAATGAGACATGTCACGAAATCACGACATTCGTCTCCTGCTTTGCTCCTCTGCCGCTTCCAGCCACGAAAATGAGACATGTCGCGAAATCGCGACATTCGTCTCTTCCTTTGCTCTTTTGCTTCTTTTAGTTGCAAAAATGAGACATGTCACGAAATCGCGACATTCGTCTCTTCCTTTGCTCTTTTGTCGCTTCCCACCGTGAAAATGAGACATGTCACGACGATATCTGGCCTAGTTTTGGTCAGATATATGAGACTCCCAATCAATTGTCGATAGAGAGTACCATCGACCTGAGCTGAATCATCATATCATGATAACTGAATTCTTATTTCCATCAAAGTTGACATTGGCCTATAATCAGTCATGCGATATTTTTCCAATAGGGTCTTAGCATATTTTTTCTGAGACACTTTGATGTAGTGCTCCTTCTGGCTGACTTCCAGACCAAGACAATAAAAGAGAAGTCTGAGATCTGACATCTCAAAATTTTGACACAAGTCTCTTTTGACAAGAGAGATCATAGTTTTTGAACTCCCTGTAATGAGCAGATCATCAACATAGAGTACAAGCAACACTATTTCAGAACCTTGTTTCTTAAAATAGAGGTTTGCATCTGACAGACATCTCTTAAATCCATGCTACAGGAGGTGATTATCCATTTTTATATACCAAGCTTGAGGGGCCTATTTCAAACCATATAAGGATTTTACCAATTTGCAAACTTTTTGTTGCTGGCCTTCCACTTCAAATCCTTTCGGTTGAGTCATGTAGACTTATTCTTGGAGATCACCATTTAGAAAAGCACTCCTAACATCCATTTGGTGTACTTTCCACCCATACTGTGCTGCCATAGAATAAAGAACTCGAATGGTTGTCATCTGAGCAGTAGGTGCAAAAATTTCCTCGTAGTCAATGCCTTCTCTTTGAGCATAGCCCTTTGCAACAAGTTAGGCCTTATGCTTATCTATTGTCCCATATGCCTTATACTTAATTTTATACACCCATTTGCAGCCTATGGGCTTCTTTCTATATGGCAAATCGACAAACTTCCAAGTTTTGTTTTTCATCAAAGACTTATACTCTGCATCCATAGCGGCCTTCTACTGAGGCTCACCAAGAGAATATTGCACTGATGCGGGTTCAATATTGTCTATTGAAGACATAAACACCCTGTCATAAATATCCATATCTTCTGTATCTCTCTCTAGATCTACAGAAAGTTCCTCAAAATATTGACACAGATCATCAACCCCAGTATTCTCTGTTGTAGCTTTCTCCTATCGAGCCATGCTGTGAGTATGAGGCCTATCCAATGTCAAATCTAGTGAAGTGGATAGCTTAGAGTCTTTGATTGTATTTGTATACCACTTTGGATTCTTCTTCTGAGGTGTTGAAGAAGATGAAGAAGGACCTCCAACCTTTGATGAAGGAGATTTATCAACCTTAGTTTCCACAAGGTCTAGGTATACATTTGATGTGTTTTTTGATGTGAAAGCCTCATAAAAAACTACATCTCTACTAATGTGTATCTTCTTGGTCAAGGGATCAATCAAATGATAACCCTTAGAGTGCTCATCATAGCCAAGAAGAATACACTTCAATGTCTTCTCATATAGCTTCTTCCTTTTCTCTTTTGGTATGTGCATGAAAGCTTTACATCCAAAAATGCATAGATGAGAAATGGAGGGTTTCCTATTGAGCAAGGTGCAGCAAAAGCATTGCAAAAGTATTGTCATTGTTGTCAACACAGACAGATTGGTGCAGTTGATGCAGTTCAGAGGTCAGTCAGATCAAGTGCAATGAATTTCAAGGAAAACAAAGCGGACCTAGATTCAGAAATTTGCAAAAAAAAATAAGGAAGAAAACTGTCGCGATATCGTGACAAAAAGTAGGAGAGAGAAAACACAGCCGAAATTGTCGTGATTTCACGACAAAAAGTAGGAGAGAGAAAATGCAGCCGAAATTGTCACGATTTCGTGACATATCGGAGGAGAGAGAAAGTTCATGAAAAAATGTCGCGATTTCATGACAAGTTTGAAGAAGCAGTGCCTAGGATGAAAACTGTTGTGATTTCGTGACATGTTGGAGGCAAAGTAGCAAAGTCAAGAAAGTGTAGCGATTTCGCTACATGTCTGAGTTTCACTGGCAAAAGCAAAGAAAAAGCACTAAGTGAATAAAGTGTAGCGATTTTGCTACATGTCAGACTTTCGCAGGCCAAAGAAGAGTTCAGATGCCAAAGAAGCAAAAGTGTAGCGATTTCGCTACAGGTTCCAAATGCAAGGTGGAAAGGTGCAGCGATTTCTCTACAGGTTCGAAATGCAAGGTGGAAAGGTGCAGCGATTTTGTTACCAGTTCAAAATGCAAGGCAAAAAAGTGTAGCAATTTCGCTACAGGTTCGAAATACAAGGTGCAAACGTGCAACGACTTTGCTACAAGTTTGAAAAGCAAGGGGCATAGGTGTAGCAATTTCGCTACAAGTGAAAAACACAGAACACAATGGGGTAGCGATTTCGCTACAAGTCTTAAGATCAGCAAGTCGAAGCAAGAGGAAACACCAAGGCAACAAAGTTAGATTTTCAAAGGCTGTAGCAAAGAAAATTGCTAAGTCAAAAAGGTGTAGCGATTTCGCTACCACATGAAGCAATAATTGTATGGAGGATGTAAGCGTCATGATTTCGTGACAAAGTTGAGGATGACATCAACAAAATTAAAAGTGTCACGATTTCGTGACAGTGAAAGAAAAGCTGCTGGAAGCCGGGACCGTCGTGATTTCATGACAACTTTGAAGATGACATCAGCAAAAGCCGGAAGTGTCATGATTTCGTGACAAGTTGCAAGAGGAGCCTCAGGAAACCGGAAGCGTCGCTATTTCGCGACAACATTGAGGATGACGTAAGCAAAAGCGAAAAGTGTCACGATTTCGTGATGTGTTTCATTTTTGTGGGTTGAAGCGAAGCAAGGTGCCGAAAAGCGAAAAGTGTCATGATTTTGTGACGTGTTTCATTTTTGCGGGTGTATGCCGAGTAAAGTAGGAGGAGGCAGAAAACGTCGCGATATCGCGACATGTAATGTTTTCACGGTTGCATGCAGAAAGGAAGTCTAGGAGGTAGAAAATGTCGTGATATCGTGACAAGTCAGGTTTTCGCAGTCAACAGCCCAGACAAAGTCAAATAGGGAGAAATGTCGCGATATCGCGACAGGTAACAATTTGGCGAGAAAAATCCAAAGATGCATGCACAGTGACAGGTGTCGAATAAGCATGCAGTCAGTTATAGGAAAGTTAACTTGGGTCAGATCTACAATTAAAAAGTGACAGGTGGAGAGAATGCTTAGAGAAAATTCATGCTGTAGTTAACTGGAGTTACAAGGGAAAGTTACAAGATAGTGCATTTAAGAAAAGAACGGCTGTTGCAGGGTTCTGATGCAGCATGGCTGGGAAAGGTGGTAGTTTCAAAGGGAAGCTACGGAACTAAGCAATAAAGACAGAACATCTGTCATAGGGATGATTATACCGAGAATCAATTACAGAGATATTTTTTTGTTGTGTATATCAAGAAGATATAGTCGAGTGCAGAAGTAAAAGGTAACACAGAACTCAAAAAGGGAGAAAGAAGAACAGAGCACCGAGATACGCAGTAAAAGGTGTCAGAACACACAGAAAAAGGTTGTCAAAAAAATGTCGTCAGAATGTGCAGAGAATAATGTCAGAACTGGACAGAAAGAAAGCGGTTGAATGATAGAACATGTCAGAGAGGGTTTGACACATTGATCGTAGCCAAAAATGCATGGAAATTAGGAGGGAAATTTGAACTGTTTCAAATTGAGCCATTCTAAAAATTCAAGTATAAAGACTCGAATAGGAAAAGCAATAATGTTAC
>JAQPPZ010001052.1:600000-889714 GCA_028583015.1 Wollemia nobilis | reverse complement strand
GTTGTGTTGCTCATCTATTGTGGAAACAGAATATATAGAAATATTTATTGGAATCTCTAAAAGGGTATGAAAGGGCTTGAATACCCTTTTTCGCCCGCGTGAAGATAATTATAGTTTTATACTCGTCTGTTAACAAGCTTCCTAGTAATAGATGTACTACCAATACATTTTCTTGAAAAACATCAAACACGGCTTCTAGGAACAAGCATTGAAGACCTGTATCTCATAATATAGATTTTTGCTCACTCTAGAATCAAAAATTGTAATGGCAACTGGTAAGGTTTATTTCATGCGCTAAATACTTGGAGATTACAAATCAAGATGGACAAAACCGCATGAAATCCACCCGTGAAGCAGAAACTACATGGTCAACTTTTTGGGGTTGATTTCATTGAGAAGGAAACATATAATTTCATTGGCAAGCAAATCATTTCAGTAATCTAATTATTTTGACTCAGATCCATGGTCCTCTTCTTAAGAGGTTTTGGGAAGTATTTTTTTATTATTAATAATAATTTTAAACAATATTTAGATACAAGTATAATATTTTTTGAGTATTTTTTTTGTTTTTAGTGATAAATTTTATAGGTGCACAATAAAAAAAACCAATGATTAATATAATTTTGAAAAAAAAATTATAAATAATAAAAAGTACATAATCGTCAAATATATTTGTATAATTATTTAAAATAATTAAATTAGTAATTAAAACATAAAAATAAATGCTCATAAAAAATAATAATAAAATAAAATTTTACAAACTCAAATCTGATGATGGTTTATTCTATTTTGCAGCTTCATAATTATGAAAAGTTATTCTCGCTAAGAAAAACAATTGTAACCCATTTTTCAAACTCCAGAAAAGAAAAAGCAATTGAAAAATCTAAAGAAAAAACAATTGCAAAGTCTCTTCCTCCACCTGCATATTCTCAAAGTCACACTCAAAATAGAATTCAAACCTACACTTTAACTTAACTTTTTATTTTAACAACTTAACCAACTAACTCAACTGAACATTCATCCTAATTTCAAATTAAAATTTATAAATCTTAACTTTATTAACGGTCTGGTCTAATGCTTATTGCGTTCTGAAAAACATAGAAATGAAATTTTAGTTTCTCTAAATTATTGAGAAAAGTCCTTCCTGACGGACTCCTCCGAGTTTGTTCCTCGTACCCACGGTTTGCTATTACGCTGGCTTCCTTCCGTCAACAGGCATCATGTACGCTGGCTTCCGTCCGTCAACAGGCATCATCTTCAAGTGACGGACTCCTTCAAGCCCACCAATGAATCGCTTCTTTGCCTCGTACCCACGATTAGCCATTACGGTGGCTTAATAGGCATCATCTTCAAGTGATGGACTCCTCTAAGTCAATGAACTGCGTCGTCCAAACAAAAGACCGTGCGGAGACTCACGCTGGGATCTGTCAAGGCCATCTCCACCTCCTGAATCTACCGCCCCTTCGAGGGCTGCTCGCCTGTCGACATGTCTTCATCCTACGCTTTTTTCCGGCAATCACAACACAACATAGAGAAAATAACAACGACAGAATAAAGCAGGAAAAATAGCATGCGCCCAACGAAAGAAGATGATAAGGAAAGGAAGAGAACGAAAACCGTGGGCATGGTGATGGCAGCCACAGGTACCATGACGCTGCTGCGCATCGACTCGACCACTTCCGCCTGTGAGGACTCGCACAATCACAACCACAATCCTCATGCACCGGACATAAACCTGCGATTTTCATGCCCTCCTCCGTCGTGGCACTGGGAGCCATGAGACATCCTAGATGTAGAGCTGGGCTCCCTGATCCATGACACTGAGGGAGGGCCTGGTCAAATTGAGAAGCGTTTTCTTGGGAATGAGATCTTTAAAGTCCGCGATCTCCAACGGCAAAATTTTGGAAAATGACAGAGTAGTGGGTGAAGCGTGTTGCCTAAGTTTTGTTTTCTAAGGCCCGTTGATGTGTGGGAAAAGTAAGCTTCCGTAGACAAAGTATTCTGTGATGAAATAAATATGGCTCTTGTTGAGGGGTCAAACATACGCTAGGTATTAATAGATTATAATAAATATTTTTTTAAAGGAAGAGATGACATCAAACCTTTTAATGCATTTTGAATTGATGGTTAGCATTGTCCTTGACATCTCAACCCAAATCCAACCCTAGTCCAATTGATGTAGTTTTTTAGCCTTAGGGTTTGTAGATTTTAAATTAAAAATAAATAATTGATAGCTAAGGTTAACTTTTCCAACACAAGTTAGGCACTCAATCTTAGAATAAGTTATGATTTCATGAGGAATACATTAATGGTAAGTCATGATTTTATGATGGCTCCCTAAATGGTAGAAGTGAGCCAACGAATGCTAGTAGGTTAGATTTTGGTATGAAAGAAAGTTTGAGTTTTATATTTTTCATATTTTATTTTTTAGCATGACGACTCCGTTAAAAGTAGAAGTGAGCCAATGAATATTAGTAGGTTTGAATTTTGGTATTAAATCAATATATGTAGAAAGAAATTTTGAGTTTTATATTTTTCATATTTTATTTTATAAGAGAGAAAGTATTATTTATATTTAAAAGTATTAAGTTTTTATAATATATTTTAAAAATTATAAGAGAATATACAATATTTTTAATCTATTTATTCTTTTATTTTTACATGATAAAAAAATGATATAAAAAGAATATTTATAATTAAACATATAAATATTTTTTAATAATTTTAAAATATATAAGTTTTTATTAAGGAGATATATAATTTAGAGAATTTGGGGGGTTGAAATGTGACTTGTATTTAGCTCTTCCATTTTTTGTACTTGATTTACATTGACTTTTTGAAGTATTCATTATGCCTTAAACTACACATTAGGAGCTATCCTCACACAATATGATAATTAATTTCATATGGAAACACTTAATGAATCAATTTAAAAATATACCATACACAAAAAAGAACTCTACACCATTGTCCAAACATATAAACAATAGAAGTATTACAAGAAAACCATTATCCATATAAATAATAGAAATGAAATATCAAAAGTTGACATATATATAAGAAAGCATGTGTCAATTCAATAGTAGATTTTTTTGAACCAACTTGTAATCATAGAACTCATCACCATTTTTTATTATTGTGACATTGATACTTTCATATGGGTAAGCATATATTTTATTTATATTTATAAAATATCCCCCTCTATCACATCAAACATATTTTTGTACCATGTAGTCTGTTCTCAAACATGATTTATAAAGTGCAATTCAGCAAAATAGTAGGGATGGAAAAAATATTAGCAATTCTTTAAAAGGGTTTCTTTTGGTCCAAAATGAGAAATTATGTTGGGATGCACATCATGTCATGTATCCCCTATGTTGTAGCCACACCAACGAATCATAATTAAATATTGCATACACTATTTTCAATGTCATCTAAGCCTTGGGAATCTATCTCCATGGATTTTATACTAGGTTTACTCATATCTAAGCATGGTAATGATTGTGCTTTTGTAATATTTTATTTATTTTTAAATAACAATCATAATTTCTTGTAAAAAATCCATTTAATTGAGAATATAGTATATCTAAATTTTAGAATATTATCCTTATACTCTAGTTTATACAAAAGAGGCTAAATTTCCTATATCTATAGAGCTACATGTGCTTTAGTTGTTACACCCACTGAAGCTTTAAGAGGATGATGCTATAAATTTGAGGATGGAAGAATTGGTTAAGCATGATGAACTAATGAAAGATACTAAAGAATAGCTAGTGAGACACCAAGAGGTGCTTAAAATATAGTTCAATAAGAAGGTCAAATATTTAAGCTTGGTGACCTAGTTGGTGTATCCATAAGTTTTAGACACAAGTTTTATATCTTGGAAGAGTTGTTGTATCCATAAATCATGAAGGATTTAAGGATAGAGCAATTCCAATACTCCACCAATCATATGATGTTTTCAATTGATAGTGGGTGTTGTTTCAAGAAGTCATAGGTTGAATAACACTTTTAAGATCAAATGGTGAGCATAAGCCCTAGATGAGATGAGCAAAAGAAAATTTTCAATATCCATAATGATTTAAGACCCACATTAATGAATACATTCATCGTTGATCTAGAGATAGTGGCAAATTAGGTTGCTCATAGAGGTTTAAAGAAAGTGATTGAACTGTTAGGTTCCAAAATCTTATAGATCATCTAATCATAGATCAATAGCTCATATTATTTTATTTTCCATGTGCATATCCTCAAACACAAATTCATAATAAAATTCAAACATATACACTGTAATTTAACTTTTTAAATTAACAAAAAACTTAACAAAATAACTCACCTCAACATTCACCATAATTATAACTCAACTTTTATTTGAATCATATAAACAAACAAACAAAATCTTAAAAAACTAAATGAAAAGCCACATTACTATAGATGACCACGTATTCGTTGCCGTCAAGCCACATTTATAGATTCTACCCAAAAATGGTATAACCCTCTTATTTTTACCAAATACATATTTAACAATCACTTCACGTCATAAATAAAAGCCTAAGAAACATAGAATTTTAGTTTAAATAAAATTTACATGTGCATAACCATAAATACATTATCATTTGGTATGCACAACAAGAGCAATCAGGAAGTCCCTTTTACTATAATTATTACTAGTGTCGTTTTTCATCATTGCCAATAGTTTCTAGTGAATTAATGTAGTTGTATTGCTCCAATCATCTATTATGGAAACAATTATGACAGAATATATAGAAATATTTATTGGAATATTTAAAATGGTATGAAAGGGATTGGATACCCTTTTTTGCCCGCGTGAAGATAGTTATTACCTTATACTCATATGTTAACAAGTTTCCTAGTAATGTATGCACTACCAATACATGTTC
Source organism: Wollemia nobilis (assembly GCA_028583015.1). Classification (NCBI taxonomy): domain Eukaryota; kingdom Viridiplantae; phylum Streptophyta; class Pinopsida; order Araucariales; family Araucariaceae; genus Wollemia; species Wollemia nobilis. Next base: position 884,813 of record JAQPPZ010001052.1, on the reverse strand, counting down.
GTGAAACACATCAAACACGACTTTTAGGAATAACTGTTGAAGATTTTTGCTCACTTTAGAATTGAAAATTGTAACGATAATTGGTAAGGTTTATTTCATGCGCTGAAGACAGAGATTACAAATCAAGATGGATGAAACCGTGTGAAATCCACCCGTGAAGCATGGACTACATGGTCCTCTTTCTAGGGTTGATTTCATTGAGAAGGAAACATGTAAACCATTTCATAATTTCATTGGCAAGGAAATCATTTCAGCAATATAATTATTTTAACTCATATTTTAAAAAAATCACTGGAGATCCATGGTCCTCTTCTTAAGGGGTTTTGGAAAGTATTTTTTTATTATTAATAATAATTTTAAACAATATTTAAATACAAGGATAATACTTTTTAAGTATTTTTTGGATTTTTAGTGATAAATTTTACTTGTGCACAATAACATTTGTTCGTTTGAGAGTATGTAGTACGTAAGCGAGAGCACGATAGAGGAACTCGAATTGTTGCTAGACCTCGAGCTCGCTTCCGTAGTTCCTATGGCTACGAAGGTTTTACCACATGTGAGGAACTATAGTGCTTTGGGGATTAAGACCGATATTGTTGTAGAGGAGGAGTGGCTCCTGGTGTTTCGATCTAGCATTTTTTATGGTCATGAGAATGGGTTTACCTAGTTTTTGGCTGCCCTTGTCTTTGTTCCTCAGGTGGTGTCTAATGTGGTAGCTTATGGTGCCTTTTCCTTGTGCTTCATGGGTGGTGGTGCTTCCGTTTGTGGTTGCCCTATATTGGGGTTTGGTGTGTCCACTTTTGTGAATGATGAAGTTGCCACCATGATTTTCCATTTGATAGGTTTAGGGGAATCCAATGTTTTTGTTTTTTCTAAATTGTTATTGATATGGGGGATGGTTGGACTATTTTATTTAGTATGAGTTGGTTGGTGATGTTGTTGGTTTTCATCTCTAGTGGAAGCTTTGTTCTTCTGCTTACCAAAGGGACTCAAACCTACAGGCATTGGGGGTTCTTAGTTTCTAGGTGCTTATGGGAGTTTCTTCCCATAGGAATTTGGGTTTTGGGTTCCTCTTATAACCCTTCTTTTGGCCTCCATGTTCTCCTCTGTGGAGGATCATTGATGTGACTTTGGTGTTAGGTGCCCTTGCCCTGCTCTACTATGGTTTGTACTTAGTTTTTAGGGTCGTTGTATTTTTTCTTCATGAGATTGCCCTCTTTGGGAGCTTTGGCGGTTTGGTGGTTCTGGAGATGAATCCCTGGTGTGCAAGGATGGTTCTCAATGTTGTTTTCAAGGTAGTTTGTTCCAAACAAGATGGTTCTTATGGCTCTATTTTCTTGGTTTTTTGTTTTCAGGGTGGCTAGTCTGGATTGGTTCTCTGGTTTTCTCTCTTCTTGAGAGACTTCATTTTCTCTGGCCAGCTCAAGCGAAATTTTTTATTTTCAAATCTTTACCATTTTTCTCTTTGATAGTCGGTTTCATCGGCTTGTGGGTTCCCTAGTTGTTTTTCATTCAGCTCGTGGGTTCCTGTGAGTCTTATTTTTCTCAGTTGAGTTCAAGTGAGAGTTATATAAATTTTAAAACTCTACCACTTGGTTTCTTGGTATGTGGTTTCGTTGGATCATGGTTGCCACGTGGTTTCTGCTCTCTATCTGGCTTGTGGGTTATCGTGTGGTTCACTTTTCTCTTTCCTGATCAGGCAGGAGTTATTTAAATTTCAAATCTGTAATGCCCTCTTAGACGAGGCTATTTTCCTTTTTATTGTTCCTGTTGTTTCTCTAGGGTTGTGCTCCTTTGAAAGTTATTGCTATAGGTTGTGGGACCCTTTAAAACCCTTTGTTTCTTAATATTACCAAAAAAAAAATCTATTGGTACACAATAAAAAAACCAATGATTAACATAATTTTTAAAAATTATTATAAATAATAAAAAGTATATAATCATCAAATATATTTGTATAATTATTTAAAATAAATAAATTAGTAATTAAAACATAAAAATAAATGCTCATAAAAATAATAATAAAATAACAATCACAGTATAAAGCAGGAAAAATAACATGCACCCAACAAAAGAAGACGATAAGGAAAGGAATAGAACAAAAACCGTGGGCATGGTGATGGCAGCCACGGGTACCATGACGCTGCTGTGCATCGACTCGAGCACCTCCGCCTGTAAGGACTCGCACAATCACAACCACAATCCTCATCCACCCGACATAAACCTACGACTTTCATGCCCTCCTCCGTCGTGGCACTGGGAGCCATGAGACATCCTAGATGTAGAGCTGGGCTCCCTGATCCATGACACTGAGGGAGGGCCTGGTCAAATTGAGAAGCGTTTTCTTGGGAATGAGATCTTTAAAGTCCGCGATCTCCAACGGCCAAATTTTGGAAAATGACAGAGGAGCGGGTGAAGCGTGTTGCCTGTGAAGTGTGGAAAAAGTACGCTTCCATAGCTAAAGTATTGTGCCATCAAATAAATATGGCTCTTGTTGCAGGGTGAAACATAAGCTAGGTATCAATAGATTTTAATAAACATTTTCTTAAAAGTAGAGATGACAGTTATATAATTCATCAAACCTTTTAGTGCATTTTGAATTGATGGTTAGCATTCTCTTGGCATCTCAATCCAACTCCAACCTTAATCTGCTCGCATTAGCGTTAGAGTTTATAACTGAGAATTTAAATTTTAAATTAAAAAAAAATTGAAAAAATAAAAACATTTGATAGTTAAGGTCAACCTTCCAACATTTGATAGTTAAGGTCAACCTTCCATGCACACGAACACAAGCTAGGTACTCAGTCTTAGGATAAGTCATGATTTCATGATGGATACGTTAATGGTAAGTCATGATTTCGTGATGACCTCCTTAATGGCAGAAGTGAGCCAATCAATATTAATAGGTTTAGATTTTGGTATTAAATCAATATATAAAAATAAATTTTGAGTTTTATATTTTTTATATTTTATTTTATAAGAGAAAAATTATTATTTATATTTATCAAACCTTTTAGTGCATTTTGAATTGATGGTTAGCATTCTCTTGGCATCTCAATCCAACTCCAACCTTAATCCTACTCGCATTAGCGTTAGAGTTTGTAACTAAGAATTTAAATTTTAAATTTAAAAAAAATGTAAAAATAAAAACATTTGATAGTTAAGGTCAACCTTCTATGCACACGAACACAAGTTAGGTACTCAATCTTAGGATAAGTCATGATTTCAGGATGGATACGTTACGGATAAGTTATGATTTCATGATGAACTCCTTAATGGCAGAAGTGAGCCAATGTAAATTAATATATGTAAAAAGAAATTTTGAGTTTTATATTTTTTATATTTTATTTTATAAGAAATTTTGAGTTTTATATTTTTCATATTTTATTTTTTAGAATGATGACTCCCTTAATGGTAGAAGTGAGACAATGAATGTTAGTAGGTTTGTATTTTGGTATTAAATCAATATATGTATAAAGAAAGTTTGAATTTATATTTTTCATATTTTATTTTTAAGAGATCAAAATTATTATTTATATTTAAAAGTAATAGGTTTCTATAATATATTTTGAAAATTAACAACAAATATAAGATAATATACAATATTTTTTAATTATTTATTATTTTATTTTTACATGATAAAAATTTGCTATAAAAAGAGTATTCTTTAATTAAATATATAAATATTTTTTTAATAAATTTAAAATATATAAGTTTTATTAAGGAGATATATAATATCGATAATTTGAGGGATTGAAAGGCAACTTGTATTTAGCTCTTCCACTTTTATACTTTATTTACATTGACTTTTTAAGGCATTGATTATGCATTAAACTACACATTAGGAGCTATCCTCACAAAATATGGACAATTAATTTCATATGGAAACACTTAATGAATCAATTTAAAAATACCCAATACACAACAAAGAAATCTACACCATTGTCCAAACATATAAACAATAGAAGTATTACAAGAAAACCATTCTCCATATAAATCATAGAAATGAAACATAAAATTAGTATGAATGCCTTGGTCAAGGGTAAGAGGAAGGTTGAATATATGGAATACCATATAAAATTAGTAAGTGTTACATCAAAAGTGATTATTAAAAATAATATGGTCAACTATGGCATAATATTTTTTAAAAATAGAGGGCTAATATGCAAGTTCTATTGATAGGGATCACATAATGGGTGGTGGACCCATAATTTAGAGGGAGAGATACATCATATTTAAGACCATAAAGTGATAATTTTTTTATGGAAATAAAAATTGTTGAAAGGTTTCTTATGATGTTGGTGAGGTTTGTTTGGATTCCATATCAAATTTTAAATAAAGGAATTTTAAAGAAAATTTGAAATACTTTAAGGAATTTCATCCAGGAGGGACCAATTGCTATGGAATAAATATATTTTGTATATACCTATTTATGTATTGTCATGCATATTTCAAAATATTTACCATATTTTATAATAAAAACTTGAATTAACAAGTAGATTATAAAAGCATTACATTATCATGTCATAAATATTCTAAAATTAGACACATAATAAGGGATTACAAAGTGAAAGCAGTGGAGAGAGAGAGTGAAAATTTTGGGAATAATTCAAACATTAATATGAGACAAGGAGATTATATCATAGTAGAATATGAATTAGATCAAATTATTTTCCACTTCCAAGAAAGTTGTATTTAGAAATTCCCTTTTTGTTAGATCAACCATTATAAGAACTAAAGAAGGACACAAGAGATAAGGATATACAATACAAAGGTTCAAATTCTATAGGAATTGAAGGTATTAATAAAGATAAAGATATTAATCCAAGTAGATCAAGGAAAAAGAGATAAAAGACATTGAGGTTAATCCAAGTAGATCATCTTTATTTTTTACCAGTAAAAGAATTCTCTCCTTACAACAAAAATACATGTCAAATAAACTATATCCCTTAAACTTTAGGGTTTTGAGAGAAACATAATAAGAATTAAGTATGTAAATTTTTCATAAAAAATTAGTGTTTCTAGGATAGTATAAGAAGTATGTACTATAGAGGATCAACCTTTCACTTTAAGTTTCCAAAGCAACATTTGGGTTTTTTAGACTAGCATAAGAAAATAATTACTATAAAGACTCATCCTTCTACTTTAAGATTTCCAAGAGAACATAAATAAAAAATGTTTTAAGGCAATTCCTTCTACTTTAGATTCTCTAGTATAATGTTTTAGAAAATAAGTCTTACAATGAATAGTATGTAAAAATAGAAGAAATTGATCAATATGGAATTATTGTAAAATATAAAAATAAGAAAAAAACATAGAATAAAACATAGAAAAAATTAGGCGATGAGATCTTAAAAAAGTAAAAGTGAAATTAAGGGTCTAATATTTTCCCTAATAGTTTCTAATAACTTTAACTTAACTAAAATTTTCCTAGAAGGGTGCACAATGGTTCAGGATATGGGTCTTCTTTGGGAGGTCCAAGGTTCAAACTATGACGTGTGTGTGTGGTTGTGTGTTAAATCCATTATTTATAAGCTCAACTCTCCCCTCATGATAGGTCATGGTTGGATGGGGATGCCCATTCCTAGGCATCATTTGTAGGGGTTTCTCATGCGAACCAAATCCAAACAAAACAAAAAAAGCTTTAGAACTCTCAAAGAAGAGTCAATACTCTAATCATTGTGTTGTCTCCCTTATGAGAGGTCATGGTGAGATAGGAATGCCCAGCCTTGAGCATAAGTTATAGGTATTTCTTACAATAACCAAATCCTCTCCCCTAAAAAATCCAACAAAACTAAGTTGCACTTAGCATTAAATTAAAAAAATATTAACCATCCAAGAAAATTTAAAGTATTAGAGTAAAAAAGAAAAGTGGTTATGTCTTGGAGAACAATGCAATGGTTCAAACTTTTGCTCTTATTTGGGAGGTCTAAGGTTCAAACTATGATGCGGATAAGTGTGTGAGGGAGTGTGTGTGTGTTTATACCCTATTGATAAGCTTAGCTCTCAAGCTTACAAAGTGTCATGGTTGGTATGAGAATGCCTTTCATGTCATATCTAAACAAAAAAAATTAAGTAATTATTATAAGATTATATGAGAGGACTTTCTCAAAGGATGGTATTTCTAGTTGAATTTACACCTTTAATCGTGACAGTTCTAAAATTTTACTATTAACACATTCAAGTTGTACACTATATTTTAATATTATACTAAGTAAATAACATTCTCTATGTAAAAAATATAAATATTAAATTTAATTAGTAAGAAAATCTAAAAGAATCAAAAAGAAAAATTATAAGGGATTATGGTCTTCTCAAAATTTAAACTTGATTCTCATAAATAAAATTCCAAAAAAAAATGAATGGAGCATTTTTGTAAATATCTCAATAGATTATGTGGACAAGTATTAGAAAATTAGACTAGATTTAACATTGGTCAGTTCCTTGATAGATGTGATCTCTGACATATTCCAAGCATCAAAATTTCAAGCATATGGGTAGTTGGGTTTGCTTGACGATTGGTCAAAAATCCTACTTTAGCATTTAAGTTTTGTCAAATGGTTGATGAATGCTTCCCACCCCTGTCCTCATTTTTGGCTATAAATATTTAATCAATATTTTGCAATGTTGAGAGAGAGGAGCAACAATAGAGCAGCATAGAGTTGGATAAAGGAGCAGTAGCCTCAAGAAAACACATTTTGTGTTTATCCTAAAATTCAACTTGCAAATGTCTAAAATAGCTTCAATCTGAAGCCTTGTAATATGCTTATTCTGATAAATAAATTTTTGTTTTGTGTTGAATCTGTATTCTCTGCCTAAAACTCTCGGTTTTCCTCTATTTCTCTCCAACGCAAGCATCATGTATTTTTCCTACAAATAAGAGTTTGTTCTTGCCTTATTCCTCCACTTTGGGTTGCTTTGTATTTTTTCTTAGCCTTGAAGAATTTTCTCCTGAAATAAAGGTTAAGACGCAACTCTCCCGAAGACGAACTTCAGGGAATTTTTACCTTGAAGTGACACTTTATTTCCAGTTTGCTCGAAGTAGAACCTTGGCACTTTACTGCCCTGAGGTGGCAGTTCGACAACTTCTTTCCTGATGCTGCCATATCACTGCAAAGACCAATGAACCTCCTCCCTTATTACTTTGCACAAACCTTCTGCTTTGCTGACTAAACATGCAAAGCTCCCATATCACGGTGAAGTTCGGTGAAGTTTCCACTTTGGTGCTTAAATCATAAAAGCTTCTACTTTGGTGGTTGTTGCAGTGAAGCTCCCTACATACTACCAAATCATGCAAGTCATCTCCAAAGTAAACTACATGAAGCATTTTTATTAACACGATTTAATTCATTCAAATTTGTATTAGATCCTTAGTTCCATGAAGTAGAATATTTAATCATGGCTTCCAAAAATAACTCATTATAGTCACAGATCCTACGATCCAATGATAAGAACTACGATTACTGGGGCATTCATATGAAACTCTTGTTCGAGTATCAGGAGATTTGGGACTTGGTCGAGATGCAGTAGTACTGGCAGCACTCTCCTAAGCTAATACCAACTTATTGAAATGAAATTGAAAGAAGTACCAAAAGGCACTATTCTACATCATGCAGGCAATTGAGAAGACCATATTGCCATGGATTGTAGCAGCAACCAAGGCAAAGCAACCCTTGGAAATTTTAGCCAATTCATATCAAGGCACCAACAAAGTGAAGTTGGTGAAGCTTCATATGTTAAGGAGGGAGTTTGAGAACCTACATATGAGCAAGTCATATTCCATGAGAGACTTCTTCACCCAAAAAATGGATGTCATTAACCAGATACGGTTGAATGGTGAGATGGTGGACAATTAGAGAATTGTGGAGAAAATTTTGTAAAGACTACCAACAAAATTAAAATTTTACTTTGTTGTTATTGCAATAGAGAAATCAGGCAATTTGACAACCCTCTTAGTATATGAGCTCATGGGTTCCCTATAGACACATGAGCAAGGCTGAGCCACTCAACTCAATATTCTCTAGATCAAGCATTCAAGGTTTAGGTCTCATTATGAGATAATATCAGATAATATTCCCACCATGGTGTCTCTTATTCTCAAGGAGGAAGAGGTAGAGGCAAGTGTGGGAAAGAACAAAATCAAGGAGGAAGGTCAAACTATAATGAAAGTGAAACCAACCACAATTTCCATTAGGTAGGAGGAAAAGACACTAGCAAAAATTAGTAAGGAGGATTTAATCAGAAGAAGGAAAAATATAAGGTTCAATGCTATATTTGTAAGAAGTTCAACCACTATATATTGGAGTGCAAGAATAATTTGGCCAAGTATAATAAAAAACAAGCAAATTACACAAATGAAGCTCGAAATAGAGATGCATGTGGTAATATATTGTTGACATGCAGTATTGAGGAGGAGAGCTAGAAAAAAATTTGGTATCTTGATAGTGGGTGCAGAAACCACATGACAGGGAATAGAGAGATGTTCTCACAACTGGATGAAACAATCCAGTCTGAAGTAAATATGGGGAACAATAACAAGGTTCCTATGATGGGAAAAGGTAAAATCCTCATCAACACTTGGCATGATGAAAGGAAGAAATTTTTTTATGTGTACTATGTTCCTGGGTTGAACCATAACCTACTAAGCATTGGATAGCTAGTGCAGAAGGGGTGCACTATTCAATTTAAATACAAAGTTTGTACCATCAGAGATAAAGAGCATGGGCACATTGCAACTGTGTTCATGATGAAAAATAAAATATTTTTGCTACAGATTTAGAATAAATCATTGATGTCTCTGAGTGCAGTTGTGAAGGATGCTACCTAGTTATGGCATCTCATATTTGATCCCCTGAGTTTCAGTGGCCTAAATTTACTGCATAAGAAGCATATGGTGAAGGATTTACCATTTATTGAGCATTTGAATCAGGTCTATGAGGGTTTTTTAGTTGGCAACCAGCATAGGTATGCATTTCCTACAGGACAATCTTGGAAAGCTTCACAACCATTAGGGTTGATGCACTCAGACATTAGCGGTCCAATGCAGACCAACAATTTTATCGATAATAAATAATTCTTGATCTTCATTGACGACTTCAGCCGGAAGACATGGGTATATCTCATCAAGCAAAAGTTGGAGACTTTCAGCAAATTCAAGGAGTTCAAGGCTCTGGTTTAGAAACATAATGGATATTTGGTGAAGACTCTCAAGACAAATGGTGGAGGTGAATACATCTCTAATGAATTCCACAACTTCTACAAGCAACATGGAATTCACAGGTAGCTCTCTACCAGATATACAACACAACATAACATTGTAGCTGAGAGGAAGAATAGAACCATCATGGATATGGCATGAAGTATGCTAAAGGAAAATGTTTACCACATGAGTTATGGTCAGAAGCTATAACTTGTGCAGTTTATTTGTTGAACATATGTCCCACCAAGAGTGTGAAGAACAAGATTTCTCAGGAGACCTAGAGCAATCAAAAGTCGAGTGTGGCCTATTTGAGGTTTTTTGGGTGTATTGCATATGCACATGTTCCAGATGAGATAAGGTAGAAGTTGGATGACAAAGCTGAGAAGTGCATCTTCATAGGGTACAATGAACAAGCAAAGACATAAAGGCTGTACAATATTGTAACGAAGAAACTTATCATCAGCCAAGACATGAAGTTCTTGGAGGATGAAGCCTGAAACTAGAATTCAAAGACTGGCTAGCATGAGCCAACAATACTTCAATCTAAAAACATGGAGGAAGACAGTGTACAACCACCTGTACCTTCAAGCAATAGTAGTGGTGTGAGTAGTAGCATGACCTCATCATCTCACTTACCTCCACTTGCAACAAGGATTTCCAAATTGAAAATACTTGCAAAGAATCAAAGCTTGTAAGATATTTATGAGGTAACCCATAATCAAATAGATGAAGAATAGATAATCGTCCTCTTGTATGTAGATGATCTGATTTATACTAGCAATAGCAGCACTCTATTTGAGCATTTCAAAACAACCATGAAGATAGAGTTTAAAATGATAGACTTGGGGCTGATGAAGTTTTTTCTTGGCATTGAATTTGACCAATCAATAGATGGCATCTTCATTTCTCAATGTAAGTATGCTAAATATGTCTTAACATGGTTCAAAATGGAGGATAGCAAACCTGTCATCATCCAGATTGCCACTGGCCTGAAGTTGAGCAAGACTGATAATAGTATAAGTGTTGATCCAACTCTCTATAAAAGGGTTAGTTGGAAGCATGATGTACTTGACTGCAACCAGGCAAAATTTTATGTTTCTTATGAGTTTAATTAGTAGGATTATGGAGTCACCCAAAGACACTCACTGGAAAGCAGGTAAGAGAATTTTGAGATATGTATATGGCACGAGGAACCATAGATTTTACTATGCCAGACAAGACTAGATCGAACTGATTGGCTACAGAGATAGTGATTGGGCTGGCAGCATAGATGATCGGAAGAGCACCTCTGGATATGCCTTCCATTTTGGATTCGAAGTTGCTTTTTGGTCCTTGAAGAAGTAGCCAATTGTTGCTTTATCTATAGTTGAGATAGAGTATGTTGTTGCCACATCAGCTGCATTCTATGTAGTTTAGTTGAGAAGAGTTTTGAGTGAACTGCATCATACACTGAAAGAAGTGACAACCATATTCTATGAAAATAATTATGCCATTGCATTGTCAAAGAATCCAATGTTTCACGGTCGAACAAAGCACATTGATATTCTGTATCATTTCATCAAGGAGATGGTGATATTTGGTAAATTTTAGTTGTTTTGTAGGTCCAAGGAGTAGGTAGCTGACATCTTCACAAAACCTTTGAAGGAGGAGGACTTCAACAGGCTATGGGAAATACTGTGTGTCAAAGTTTTCATGAAAGCTGGTTTAAAGGAGGGTGTTAGAAAATTAAACTAGATATAATGTTGGTGGTTTCTCTGACAGATCCGATCTTTGACATATTTTGAGCATTGAAATTTCAAACATGCGGGTAGTTGGGTTTGCTCTACGATTGGTCAGAAACCCTACTTTGGCATTTAAGTTTTGTCAAACGGTTGGTGAACGCTTCCTGCCCCTGTCCTCTTTTTTGGCTATAAATATTAGTATAATCAATATTTTGCAGTTTTGAGAGAGAGGAGCAACAAATAGTTGAATAAGGGAGCAACAGCCTCCAAAAAACCCTTTTTGTGTTTATCCTAAAATTCAACTTGCAGATGTCTAAAATAGCTTCAATGTGAAGCCTTGTAATTTGCTTATTCTGATAAACAAATTCCTATTTTGTGTTGAATCTGTATTCTCTTCCTGAAACTCTCGGTTTGCCTCTATTTCTCTCCAATGCAAGCATTGTGTCTTTTTCCCACAAATAGGAGTTTGTTTTTGCCTTATTCCTCCACTTCGGATTGCTTTGTATTTTTTCTTAGCCTCGAAAAAATTTTCTCCCTAATTTAAGGTTAAGACGCAACTCTCCCGAAGATAACTTTGGGATGTTTTTGCCCCAAAGTGGCCCCGAAGTAGAACCTTGGGACTTTGCTACCTCGAAGTGGAAGTTTGACACATCCTTATCCGAACCTGCAATATCACTGCCAAGACCAATGAACCTCCTCCTTTTTACTTCACCCAAATGTTATGCTTCACTGCCAGGACGCGCAAAGCTCTGATATCGTGGCCAATTCCAATGAAGTTTTCACTTCAGCGCTTAAATCATTGAAGCTTCCACTTCGATGGCTGTTGCATCAAAGCTCCCTCTATACTTTCGCATCGCGCGAGTCATCTTCGAAGTAAACTTTGAGAAGCATTTTTTTTAACGTGATTTAATTCCTTTAACAAGGACAATATGGAATGAATAATTGCATGGCATGTGTACAACATAGAATGGGTATTACTCGTTATCCTCCCTCGAAGAATCCAATGATGCACTTTTTTATTGCTTGACGCTCACGCCATTTTATTACATTGGATGCCTTGGGACCTACGTTTTTTTGTTTTATTTGCCAAAAATAAGAGCCCCTCGTTATTTTTTCTGCCATTTAGATTTCGACAGTGGTGAACAATCTCGGTGTTTGTTATATTTACAAGAAGTGTTGTGTCGCTTCTACAACATAGAACAAATCCTAACTTTAGAGGGAGACCCAGAACTGAAGTGGTCACTACCATTTCTTATTTCCCTTTTCTCATCTCCTAGGCTCATACACTTCTTTAATATTGTAGGAGAAAGGATCATAAGTATCTGCTTGGCTCATACACTTCTTTAATCTTGCAGGAGAAAGGATCGTAAGTATCTGCTTTGCGTTACCCCAAATTCTTCAATAATTTGGATGACCTATGACCTGCAACAGGTGAGTTACAGTAATCCCCAAAAAAAATAAATGAATTCATTCGTGAGAAGAGAAATGTGTGCAGCGGCATTAGCCAAAACGCTCCCTAGCTCCAAGGTTGTTATTTTATTTTTCATGGCTCTAGAAAATGTTAGTTTATTTCACCAAGGTTTGTTGTGTTAGGTAGCTTCATTCAGCAAATGAGCTGGTTCTATTTCTGATCGGGCAGCTGGCACTTTTGGAGTTCTATTTAACCTTCATTGTGGTCTCTAACATGACATGTGGGGTTTGGACTTGGATTTTATTGAGAAGAAAGCAAAGTAGGATTTATTCACCATGGGATTTCTACTTTGATATTATGAACTTCTTCGTTGCATAAGGTTCATCGATTTTCTTGAACCCGAGAGCTCTTGGCCCAACCAAAATGAGCCATGTTAAAAAAATAAACCAATATTTCACGCCTGTGCCCAACTGCTCTGCGAACCTTGGGCAAAACCGGATTGCGCTCCAGACATGGGCGAAGTCGGACTGCACTGCCGCAGTTCGGGATCCCGAAAAAAGTGTGACATGACGTCACACCTACCTTCTGACAGATTTGACACCTGACAGATCCGATCTCCGTAGGAGTTAATGCCAAGTCAATGTTTGTCGAAAACCCTAGATGAGGGTCGGTCCGAGGATAACCCTTATCCGAAGCTGTCAGAGGATAAACCTTATCCTCCTCTCCCCACGGCTATAAAAGGCGATTCAGGTCTACAGACATATAAGTGCGTAAAGGAGAAGTAGAGCGTGTGTGAGAGAAGTTAGTGAAAGTGAGCAGAGAAAGAAAGTAGAGCGTTTCAGTGAGCAGTGTGGCTCAGCTAATTTATGTTCGAGCAGCAGACTCGACATTTCCCCTGTTTGGTTTATCCTGCAGTGTAGCCTGTAGATGTAGTTGTTTCCTCGGTTGAGGAATTCTGTAACCCTAGTTGTTCATATAAATAAAGTTTGGTTTTGTCTGTAGCATATTTAGGGTTTGCAGTAGTTTATGTGTTAACTTTGTTCTTCTCTGTTTCGATGTTTTCTCTCCTCTCATACGGGTCTTGCCAAGCCGAGAAAACCCAGCAGCAGTCATGGAAGACAAATAAGTTTGTTGCTAAGCAAAGTTGGTCACCGAGCACAGCGAAGTTCGTCCTCTGTGCGAAGTTCAAACTTCGCACAACAGCCGCACTTCAGCTAGAATTTGTGCGTTGTGCGCACTTCGCGCAACAGCTACACTTCGGCCAGAATTCGTGCGCTGTGTGCACTTTGTGCAACAGCTGCACTTCGGCCAAAAGAAGGTGCACTGTGCACACTTCGTGCGACAGCCACAATTCGGCCAGAATTCGTGCGCTGTGCGCACTTCACGTGATAGCCGCACTTTGGCTAGAAGAAGGTGCGTTGTGCGCACTTTGTAGGACAGCCGCACTTCGGCCAAAAGAAGGTGCATTGTGCGCACTTCGCACGACAGCCGCACTTCTGCCAGAAGAAGGTGCAAAGTACACACTTCACCAAGGAACTGGTGCAGACTGCACTGCACTCCCGTCTGCCTGGTCGTCGCCCTGCGTAGTTCGACATTAATGGACTTCAGCTATTGAAAATCAAAAATCGATCCTTCAAATTGGTATCAGAGCTGATAGTGTCGTGACACGGAGATAGAAGTAGGGCTTCCGAGAGAAACTCATTGTAGTTGCAGATCCCACGATTTAACGGTAAGAACTACGATTACTGGAGCATCCAGATGATCTTGTTCAAATCTCAGGAGCTATGGGAGTTAGTCAAGAACGACTACCCAGAACCGGTAGATGTAGCAGCAATGGCCGCCCTCTCTTAAGCAGACAAGGATCTGTTGAAAGAGCACAAGAAGGACCAGAAGGCCCTCTTCTACATCATGCAAGCGGTTGAGGAGACCATCTTCCCACGGATTGCATCAGCCACCAAGGCCAAGCAGGCCTGGGAAACCCTAGCAAGTTCGTATCAGGGCACCGACAAAATGAAGTTGGTGAAACTGTAGATGCTCAAGAGAGAGTTCGAGAACCTACAAATGAGCGAGTCCGAGTCGATGAGCGACTTCTTCACCCGAACGATGGACATTATCAACCAGATGCGGTTGAACGGAGAAAATGTCTAGAGCCAGAGAATCATGGAGAAGATTCTCAGAAGTCTGCCTGCGAAGTTCGACTCGGTTGTGATAGCAATCGAAGATTCAAGGGATTTAACAACCCTCTCGACAAATGAACTCATGGGTTCCCTACAAAACCATGAACAGAGGCTGAGCCGCTCAACTCAGTCTTCTTTGGAGCAAGCCTTCAAAGCGCAAGTCTTAGTCCGAGACAACGACAGACAAAACTCCCACCACAACGCTTCTAGTTCTCAAGGAGGAAGATGCAGAAGCAGGCGTGGGAGAAGGAACAAGCAAGGAGGGAACTCAAACCCTCAGGACGCTAAGCCAAGTTGCAACTTTCATTAGCAAGGAGGAAGAGGCACTGGCAAAAATCAGCAAGGTGGCTCTCAGAAGAAGGACATGTCAAAGGTCCAATGCTACTACTGCAGCAAGTTCGGCCATTATGCCACACAGTGCAAAAAGAAGATGGCGAACGAGAATCAGCAGCAAGCCCATTATTTAGAGGAACCCAAAAATGCAACAGGAGGAAATGTGTTGTTGACTTGCAGTATTGAAGAGGAGAGCAAGAAAAACATCTGGTATCTTGATAGTGGTTGCAGCAACCACATGATTGGGAATAGGGAGATGTTCTCACAACTGGATGAAACAGTCCAGTCCGAAGTCAAGATGGGGAACAACATCAAAGTTCCTATGATGGGGAAAGGAAAGATCCTCATCCGCACCCGGCACGATGATAGAAAAACAATTCAAGATGTTTTTTATGTGCCTGGGTTGAAGCACAATATGCTAAGTGTTGGACAACTTGTGCAGAAGGGGCACACTGTACTGTTCAAATATAGTGTTTGTTCCATCAGAGACAAATTCCATGGACAAATTGCAATTGTGTCCATGACGAAAAACAAAATGTTTTCGCTATAGATTCAAAATGAATCTCTGATGTCTCTGAGTGCAGTTGAGAAGGATGCTACCTAGCTGTGGCATCTCAGATTTTGTCACCTGAGTTTCAGTGGCCTGAATCTGCTGCACAAGAAGAATATGGTGAAGAGTTTACCCCTTATAGTGCAACCGAACCAAGTTTGTGAAGGTTGCCTGGTCGGCAAGTAGCACAGGGATGCATTCCCTATAGGGCAGTCTTGGAGAGCATCACGACCTTTGGAGCTGGTGCACTCAGACATCTGTGGTCCCATGCAGACCACCTCATATGCCGGCAATAAGTATTTCCTGACCTTCATTGATGACTTCAACCGGAAGACTTGGATTTATCCAATCAAGTTGAAGTCAGAAGCATTTGCAAGGTTTAGGGAGTTCAAGGCTCTGGTTGAGAAACAAAGCGATCATTATGTGAAGACTCTCAGAACTGATGGAGGTGGAGAGTACATCTCCAACGAATTCCATAACTTTTGCAAGCAACATGGAATTCAAAGGCAGTTCACTACCAGATATACATCGCAGCAGAATGGTGTAGCTGAGAGAAAGAACAGAACTATCATGGAGATGGCACGGAGCATGCTAAAGGCAAAAAGTTTGCCACATGAGTTCTGGGCAGAAGCTGTAAGTTGTGCAGTTTATCTATTGAACCGATGTCCCACCAAGAGTGTGAGGGACAAAATTCCAGAGGAATCCTGGAGCAAGTTGAAGCCAAGTGTGGCTCATTTGCGAGTTTTTGGGTGCATAGCATATGCACATGTTCCAGAAGAGAAGCGGCAGAAGCTGGATGACAAAGCTAAAAGATGCATCTTCATAGGGTACAATAAACCATCAAAGGCATATAGGCTATACAATCCTGTGACAAAGAAACTTGTCATCAACCGAGATGTGAAGTTCTTGGAGGATGAAGTCTGGAACGGGAAGTCAAAGACTGGTCAGTCTGAACCAGCAACTGTTGAGTCTGTAGACTTGGAGGAAGACAGAGTCCAACCACTTGTGCCTTCAAGCATCAACAGTGGTGCTAGCAGTAGCACACCCTCATCATCCCAATCACCTCCACTTGCAAGCAGAATTCAAAACCTGAGGACTCCTACAAAGACTCGGAGCTTGCAAGACATCTATGAGGTAACCCGTAATCAATTAGATGAAGATTATTCTAATTTTTCTCTCTTTACTAAATGTGATCCAGTGGAGTTTGAAGAGGCAAGTCAGAATCGCAAATGGGTGAATGCGATGGATGAGGAGATAGCAGCCATTGAGAAGAATGAGACATGGCAGCTAACAGATCTTCCAGCACGAAAGAAGACCATTGGGGTCAAGTGGGTATATAAAACAAAATTTAATGCCCAAGGAGAAGTTGATAGGCATAAGGCCAGATTAGTGGTGAAAGGCTACAAGCAGAAGTCAGGAGTTGACTATCATGAGGTGTATGCACCTGTAGCCCGACTTGACATAGTTAGAATGATTCTAGCACTCGTAGCTCAGAAAGGATGGAGCATGTACCAGATGGATGTCAAGTCTGCCTTCCTCAACGGAGTGTTGGAAGAAGAGGTCTACATAGACCAGCCGCCCGGTTATGAAATACAAGGGCAAAAAGGCAAAGTCCTGAAACTGAAGAAGGCCTTGTATGGGTTGAAGCAAGCACCCAGAGCATGGTACAGTCGTATTGATGGCTATTTTTATGAGAATGGGTTTTAGAAATGCCCATATGAGCACTCCCTGTACATGAAGACAAATGCAGCAGGTGAGCTCATCATCATCTGCCTATATGTAGATGATTTGATATTTACTGGCAATAGCAGCAGCCTATTTGTGCATTTTAGAATAGCCATGAAGTCCGAGTTTGAAATGATAGACATGGGGCTGATGAAATTTTTTCTCGGCATTGAAGTTGACCAATCAGCAGATGGCATCTTCATTACTCAGGGCAAGTATGTGAAGGATGTCCTGAAGCGCTTCAATATGGAGGACAACAAACCTACCATCACACCTGTAGCCACAGGTTTGAAGCTAAGCAAGTTGGATATAGGGAGGTCTGTAGATCCAACCTTGTTTAAGAGGCTAGTTGGTAGTCTGATGTACTTGACTACAACTAGGCTAGATCTGATGTTCGGAGTCAGTCCCATCAGCCGTTTCATGGAGACTTCGAAGGACACGCACTGGCAAGCAGGCAAGAGGATCTTGCGCTATGTCAACGGGATGTGAAACCATGGCCTATTTTATGCCAGACGGGACCAATTGGAGCTAGTGGGCTTCATAGACAGTGATTGGGCTGGCAGTACTGATGATCGGAAGAGCACCTCTGGGTATGCTTTCCATCTCGGATCAGGGGCAGTCTCATGGGAATCCAAGAAGCAACCCATTGTTGCGTTGTCCACAACCGAAGCAGAATATGTCACCGCCACGACATCCGCATGCCAGGCAATATGGCTGCGAAGAGTTCTGAGTGAACTCTACAATCCTCCGAAAGGCACGACAACAGTTTTTTGTGATAACAATTCGGCCATTGCACTGTCAAAGGATCCCGTGTTCCATTGTCGGACGAAACACATTGATATTCGTTATCACTTCATCAGATAGTTGGTGAAGTCTGGAGAAATTCATCTGCAGTTTTGCAGATCCAAGGAGCAGTTGGCAGATATTTCATGAAGCATTTGAAGGAGGAAGACTTCAGCAGATTACGAGAGCAAATTGGAGTCAAAGTGCTTGTGAAATCAGGTTTAAAGGAGGGTGTTAGAAAAATAAACCCAGATTTCATGCCTGTGCCCAACTGCGCTACGAACCTTGGGCGAAACCGGATTGCGCTCCAGACATGGGCGAAGTCGGACTGCGTTGCCGCAGTTCGGGATCCCGACAAAAGTGTGACATGACGTCACACCTACCTTCTGACAGATTCGACACCTAACAGATCCGATCTCCATAGGAGTTAATGCCAAGTCTGCGTTTGTCAGAAACCCTAAACGAGGGTCGGTCCAAGGATAACCCTTATCCGGAGCTGTCAGAGGATAAACCTTATCCTCCTCTCCCCACGGCTATAAAAGGTGGTTCGGGTCTACAGACATATAAGTGCGTAAAGGAGAAGTAGAGCGTGTGTGAGAGAAGTTCGTGAAAGTGAGCAGAGAAAGAAAGCAGAGTGTTTCAGTGAGCAGTGTGGCTCAGCTGATTTATGTCCGAGCAGCAGACTCGACATTTCCCCTATTTGGTTTATCCTGCAGCGTAGCCTGCAGATGTAGTTGTTTCCTCGGTTGAGGAATTCTGTAACCCTAGTTGTTCATATAAATAAAGTTTGGTTTTGTCTGTAGCATCTTTAGGGTTTGCAGTAGTTTATGTGTTAACTTTGTTGTTCTCTCCTCTCATACGGGTCTTGCCAAGCCGGGCAAACCCAGCAGCAGCCGTGGAAGACAAAGAAGTTTGTCGCCGAGCAAAGTTGATCGTCGAGCACAGCGAAGTTCGTCCGCTGTGCAAAGTTCGAATTTCGCGCAACAGCCGCACTTCGGCCAGAATTCGTGCGCTGTGCGCACTTCGCGCAACAGCCGCACTTCGGCCAGAATTCGTGCGCTGTGCGCACTTCGCGCGACAGCCGCACTTCGGCCAGAAGAAGGTGCGCTGTGCGCACTTCGCGCGACAGCCGCACTTCGGCCAGAAGAAGGTGCGAAGTACGCACTTCGCCAAGGAACTGGCGCAGTCCGCACTGCGCTCCCGTCTGCCTGGCCGTCGCCCTGCGCAGTTCGACATTAACGGACTTCGGCGATTGAAAATAAAAAATCGATCCTTCAAGCCATTCGAGAATATTTCATCCTGTTTGTCAGTAGCAAGGATTAGAAAGCGTTTGCCCATTTTGGCCTTCGATGTTTTGGCTGAGGAGAAAGACGTTATTTATGTGGTTTGTTTGAGTGAGTTGAAGAGATCCGTCGAGTGAGTAAGTTTATGCATATATTTCACGAGTGTCTTGATAAATGGCTTGATCACGGCGAAAATATTGCCCTCTTTGTATATCACCCTTCCTTTTCGAAGGAGAAAGCAAAGAAATCAGTGAAGGGTGATCGATTCTCAATGAGGGTGTTACCTCGATCTTTCCATGTGGTTTACATTTTTCTTTTGTGATATTGTAGTCTACTGCATTACAAGTATATGACCTGGGTCCTACACCTAAACAAATACTAGGAGGCTTTGTCCAAGTGATGGATTCCGACATATTACCAAAAGGTTAAATGTTGTATGCCCCTTCGTATTCAAGAATATCTCTTCTGATTTTGATTTTACATTGTGGAAGAAGCACAACATTACAGAATGATCGCAGCTTCAACTAGGTGGGACTTCGATTTATTTATTTATTTTCTTAGAGATCACACCAACAATATTGAAACGATGTCGAAAAGAGGTTGTAATAATGACTTCTTGATGAATAATATATAAGAAGATAAGTTGAGATTCATAAGGAAAAAGGTTTTAGTTAATTTGCAGTATGCCAGGAAAAAGTGTTTTAAAGACTTAATTCGTCTGTTTGTTCATTGTTCGATTGAAAATTTAATTGAAAGGGATGAAGATCAAATGGATCTGGTAGAAGAATGGAGGGTTTTTTCTCTCGGTTTAGCATCTATCCCATACATAGTACAATATAAAATTTTATTTTTATTTATTTATTTATGAATAAATGATATAATAATTAAATTGAGAGATAAGTAATAAACTTCTATTACATCTATTCATGGGTTGATTGCTAAATTTTTTATTGAAATGTTATAAACCGTATACATTTAAATATGTACAGCCGTGGTTGTCTTGTTAAACTATTTTTCAATAGCCATGATATATTTGGTTGTGCTTTTTAGACTATATTTTACATAATTTTGGTTGTCCTCCTTATTTTGCTTTTCACATACATTTACAAGTCTTAAAATATAACTATTCCTATACATCATTTGTTATTTTACGTTGGACTATACAATCTAGTTTGTTTAATGTAGTTTGATTTATTCTATTTTTTAATATTATATATAAATAAATATTTTTTATATTTATTTTTATAGCTATAATAATTATAATATATATTTTATTTAAAATTTTAATTTTATAATTTTTTTTTTTAGGATTTTATTTTTGGTGCTTAATAAATGTTTGCATTAGGCTAATAATTATTTGTAGAATCGAGAGTATGTCTCAACCATTAAAATAGGAGAAGTACTTGGGCCGACATCTACCCTAAAATTCATTGTGAGAAGTACTTCACGAAGTCTTTTTAAATTTTTATTAATTTTTATGTTGTTATTTACTTATTTTTTAATATTATCATTTTATTTTATTATAACATTAGTTATTTTTTATGATTGGTTGAATTTCTTTGGAGGTCCCATGTTAATTTTGGGGTCCATTCTTTGCAAAAAATATCCCCATGTTAACTTTAGGGTTAGTTCTCAATAAAAAATCTAACTCAATGTTAGCTTTAGGGTTCATTTTCTACTCTTCATATTACTCAGTTCTTGTACTTTTTTGTATAAACCCTAAACACTTTGTTAGTAATGTTGCAAGAGTTTTGACCCACTATCCCACATATATCCCATAATGGCTCTCATGGTGGTATATAAAGCACAAAAAACACCTAGAGCTTTACTCTAAAAAATAATCCATACTGAGAAAGGGAAGGAAATAAGCATATCATATGGAATAAAAGAATCCATAACTCTCAAACAAATTGGGTTATGCCATTTTTTAAATATAGAGTTCCACACCTTATCTTGCAATGAATACCATTTTTAAAATAGAGAGGTCGATAGGAAATTACATAAGGAATATTTATTTCTTACCATTTAGCAAGAGTGCAACTCCAACTCTTTCTATTTTGAAAGGGGGGATATTTATTAAGAAGATTTCTATTAAAAATCATAGGAAGGGAAGAAAAAATAAGTATTAATGAGGAACCACTTTAGAGCTTTTACACTAAGGGTGAACCTCCTCAAACACTTAGGTTATGAAGGGGATGATTAAAAGCCTTTTTAAAATAGAGAGGGTCCCAACCTTGAAATAGAAAGGCTCCCATTCCTATTTTCCTCATTTCACCATATTGAATATATTAATTGAATATCATTGAGCCCCCACACTTTTAATTAGAAGAGAGTGCACCCCTCATTAAAAATACCTTCTTCCATTCTTAAGAATATCTCTAGAGGTGTTTTAAAACAAAAGGCTCTCTAGTCATTTCTCAATAAAATCACACTTTTTCATACCTTCAAATATATCTATGGCCCCATGGTATTTCTAAAGGGACTCTTTTAAATGAGAAAAATCTACCTCTATTGAATTAAAAAGACTCACACGCCTCTCCCCTTCACTTTTAAAATTCCCTTTTAAAAATGAAGAGGTACACTATTTCCAATTTATTTAAAAGGTTAAAATAGTCAGACCATGGTGATAACACAAAATGTTGCTCTTTGAAAGGGTTAAAAAAATATAAGAATTAGCACCCACCCCTTTCCAAACCAATTAAAGAAGGTTCATCTTCCACTCTCTTATCTTAAGCCGTAAAACCAACTAGATGAATAGAATACCCTCTTTTATATAAGGTGTATTTCTTAACTTCCCTCTCTATTTTAAAAGACCAACATCCCCACTCGAAGACCCACCAAATAGGTAGGTAATAAGGATATAAATTAGATGCTTTTATCTATTTTTCAATCATTGTAAGAATAAATGGATGGATGTATGTACATCGTGATTCAAATATTTCTCTTCCAACATATGTTGGTTGAAAAATATGATACCCTCGCTGACTTCTCTCATGTATTACTTGATTGAAATTTTATATCTAGATAGGTAGTTAAGTGCACTCGTTAAATCATAACTAGAAAGGATCCTTTTTTAAAGAGCTCAAACTAAAACTAATATTTAATGAGGAGGGGTGGATGCCTAATTCCCTAATTACAGCATCTCCCTCTCCTATATAATATTAGTAATCAATTGAATTTGTTTAAGAGCTATTCACATGATTTGTTTGAACTAGAATTTGAATGATTATAAGAAAGTCATTCTCAAGTTTACTATATCTTCTCTTTGATCCGCCTAGGTACTACGAAGAGCATTATGGAATAAAATCTTATTTTTTCTAAAATTTGATTCTTTAGGTAGTTTTAATCAGGTACACTTCTTCTGATGTGCTTTCATATAATGCATAACCATAACAGCATCGAGTATCAATTCAGAGTGGTTTAATTCTTCGAAGAGCAAAGTTTTTTATATAAATGATAGAGACCTTATTCATCATAGAGGTCAATAAGATTGAGAATTTACAAAAAGGATTGATGGTTGGATCAGTTAGATTATGTTTTTGAGGATAAAAATCTTCTTATTTTTTAAAAGCTTCAAATTTAAGAATTAAAATTGTATCTCCTCTCCTCTCTATATAAATGTATGTAAAGATCTCACCACCACCATTTAACATGTTCAAGCCTTTTTAAGTTCCTTTTTAAAATATGGGGGACTTTATTTAAAATAGAGAGATAGAAAGTAAGATTTTATTTTATTAATGAATCTAGTCATTCTCAAAGAAAGGGTAGAACCGATTCATGAACAACTATGATCTTCAAAAGAGTTGAATAAAAAGAACCTTTAATTGGGAGACCTTGAGGATGACGATTGTCTCCTTGGGCGGGTGGTTCTGATGTCTATTGAGTTGCAAGGACTTCTTATCATGCTCTATATTCAAGCATATTTGTTGCCCTGAAGCCTTCAATCAGGCCCTGCATCATGTAATCATCATTAAGTGGAATATTTTCCAATCCTTGTCTAGAACATTCAAGTGCTTGTGAATTTTAAGAAAATGTAAACTGAGAGAATCCAATTCCCGCCAGACTTGGTGCTCGTCTTTGTGATATTTGTGGTTGTGAAATCCCACACCTAGAACTTTGTGAAGTGGCTTATGAAAACAAATGTTTTCCAACACCGACTTGCCATCACATAGGCTGAGGCTGTGACTGTCCCTGTTGTTGATTACATGTAACAAGTGACTGTTCTTGTTGATGATTGCATTTAATCGATGAGTATGATTCTTGTGGAGGATGTGGTGGTGGCATATGTCATATAACTTATGATATTACTACTTGATCACGAGAATCAACTAAAAATAGTCAAAAAAAATTTATTACAATTCTGCTTAAAATAAAAAGAAATCTAAATTTTAATTAACTACACATAGAATCATAGATTTACCATATGAAATGTGATGCAATTGTTCTGCATTAAGGAAGGGGTTGGCCACACTAGATTTAGCTTTCATATTTTGTGTAAACCTAGGTGTACGAGACACCCCATGAGTAGCTGCTTGCCCCACATTTTTTATGAACTCTGCATAGTAACAGGTGTTACTTCAGAGCTCATATATTTAGAATCACCTATTTGGTCTGGCCTATGACCCCTATTGGTAGCAATATATTTAGTCTTTTAAATTTTTGCCTTTGCCTGCATATAGATGAAAAAAATAAAAAAATAAATATGGTAAACTATAAAATAGTATGTCAAAGACAACGATGTAGTTATTACCCTCAATTCCTCTGGTGTCATGGCAATAGAAAGTAGTTTTGAATGCAAAATAGTTGGTATAGGAGCAGTTGAAAATTTATGAAAAGACTCAAAATATAAAGCTAAAAGATAATTTACACTACCCACAATGGGCTGAGTCTTGGGGGGCTGAGTCTTGGAAGTTACAAGTTGGACCGCGTACAACTCATTCTTGAATCGATTGGAAATATAGGTACATGTTGGAACAAAATCTGCCTTCGGTTAATAGTGTTGCGCCTTAGACTTTGCCAACATTGAATAGACAGATCTTGCTTGAGATCATCTGTCTAGTCTCCAGAGAAGGCTGGTTCCTTTGAGTTTTTAGAAAAAGGGAACAAGAGATAAGGGAAATATAGCCTAAGCTAGAACTTTTCTCACGGTACAGATTAGACAACAACAAACATTGATGATGCAGATTACTACTTTCAGAGTTTTCTTTATATCTTCTTATAGAAAACACGAATTCTTGAGTGCGACTTTTAGATGTTCGTCTAAATACATGTAAATATCTTTAATGTTCAACTCTAGAAACAAGGTTTATACATGCACAGTCCAGATTTCAGAACAGATACATTATAAAACTTAGAATGAATAAAAGTTAAAACACCAGATACATACACTTGCACACAAAAGTTTCGGAAGCTAGAAGAAGAAATCTTTTATTGCTTGTAATCCAGTACATGTACATCAAGCTTGTAAACGTCCAAGAGCCGACCCCTTTTCATGGTCGACTCACTCCTATTTATACCCTAAAAAGAGTATCTTCTACTACGTACATTTAATTTCTTCAATCAATTACAAGTAATTGTCTACAGTTTCTAATAATATACAACGGATTTCCCATAGATTGGATAGATTTCCTTCTAGCTAATTTTAGATGAGCCTGTTATTCTGCAATCATCCAACGGACCTGCCAGGTTATAATCAATAGACCATTCTTCAAAAATCAGCACCTGATGTCAGTGCATGTCCCTAGTTGCCAAAAATATACTCTGTTTCCTTGGCAAAAATCGGACATGTCGCAAAATCGTGACACTCTTGTTTCTCTGCCTACCTGCCCTTTTTGAGTCATGAAAATGCAACATGTCATGATATCGTGACACTTTTGCCTCCTTGCTCCCTTTTGTTGCTCTTAGCCATGAAAATGTAACATGTCGCGATATCGCGACACTTTTTCCTTCTTGCCCTTTCTCTTCTCTTTTGGCCATGAAAATGCAACATGTCGCGATATCATGACACTTTTTCCTTCTTGCTCTTTCTCTTCTCTTTTGGCCGTGAAAATGCAACATGTCACGATATCGCGACACTTTTTCCTTCTTGCTCTTTCTCTTCTCTTTTGGCCATGAAAATGCAACATGTCGCGATATCGTGACACTTTTTCCTCCTTGCTCTTTCTCTTCTCTTTGGCCGTGAAAATGCAACATGTCGCGATATCATGACACTTTTTCCTCCTTGCTCTTTCTCTTTGCTTTGGACCATGAAAATGCAACATGTCACGATATCGCGACACTTTTCCTCCTTGCTCTTTCTCTTTGCTTTGGACCGCGAAAATGCAACATGTCGCGATATCGCGACACTTTTTCCTCCTTGCGGTGTTTTGCTTTTTCTTTGATCTTTAGCATATGGGCCACTTCGGTCTTCTTGGAAAATATGCAAAAAGGTGCATCAACTATTTTTCTGTAGTTAGTCACTTTTTGACTAACATTCTTGGCGCCTTTCGAGGGAATTTTTGCTCACAAAAATAGGGACCAGGCCTTCATCCATTGGGAAACGGAGTCACCAGCACAGTTGCAAAAAGTAAAATTTTGAGTGGAAAAACAAAGATAAAAGAAAAAGAATGCACTTTGGAATATAGGTGATCTTTACCTTATCAGAACCTTTCTTTTACCGCTTAGGGACTTAACCTTTGTCTGAAGAACACAAAAAATTCAATTCTGGGAGCTGGTCCCAGCTCTGGCTGCTGGCTGCTGCCCCTGATGTTTAGATCTTCTGATTTTGTCCATGGCTGCAATTATCTCTTGATAAGTTTTGCACACTTGATTCCAGTCTTCGTCTTCTAGATCAGAAGAATCGATGAAAAGTTGATAGACATACTGCAATTCTTCCACTTTATCATAAGAAATGATCTTTTGTTTTAAAATCAGTTCTTGCAAACAGGTTTTAATCTGTGTTAACCTCTGGATCATTTCCATGACCTGCTTTTCTCCTACAGGTTCCTGCCAGCTGTCGATGTCTGTTTCATCTTCAACAAAAGCTTTTATTGATGCCGAAAGGACTTCTTCCTTCAAAACTTTTGAACCTTCATCCCAGAGGTAAGGAAGCCCATTTTGGATAGCCAAATCAAGATTTTGGAGCAACCCTTTCACTTCATCCTCAAGCTCGTGCAGAAACTTGTTTCCCTGTGCTATCAATTTAAACTTCCTAAAGAAGTTCTTTGCTGCTATTTTAGCTTGAGACCAGGCTTCGCTTCTGAGCTTGGCTTCCATGCTTCCTGGCATCTTTTTCGACAAAATCTGAATTTTAGTGGCCGCATCTTCTCTTTTTAATAAAAATGCTTCGGCAGCCTCAAATTCCTGTTTTACTACTTCGGTAGCTTCCTTTACTTTAGCCAAATACAACAATACAGGTTTAGCCTTTAATACTAAAAACAACAAATCTTTTAACAATTCCTTCCTCATGCTCTTTACTTTATCTTTTGAAAATCTAGAAGGGGCGTTTTGTTGTTCGACCAACTGTTGTTGTAGCTGTTGTATCTATGTATTTAATGCCTGAATCTGAGCTTCTGCTATACTCAACTTTTCTTTACCTTTTTCCACTTCACTGGCAGCAGCACTGAATTTACCCTCCCATTTTTTAGCCTCTAAAGTAAGAGCCTTCTCTACTATTTTATGCTCTTTCACTACAGCCTCTAATTCCTTCCTCTTCTCTTTTTCCTTCAAAAAAATTTCTTGATAGTGTCCGCCTTGTAAGTATATGGTCCCAAAATGTGCTTGGGCTTTCACCCACTCATCTTGCATAGGCAGTTGAGATATATCTTCGTTTATCTCTTCTGCCTAGTAATCTTCCACGGTCATTTCTCCCTTTGATTTCTTGGTAATGGGAGTTAACTTCAACTTCTTTCTCTACATATTGGCTGGATCTAAAGCAATGATTTCTCTTACAGTAGCTGGTGCTTTAGAATCTCCAGCTGCATGTGAAGTCCACCAATCTAAAGCATTCCTGCTCACCCTTTTTAGATTTTCAATCTTGGCCATGGTGGAGTGTGACTCGGTCCCTTGAGAAGTTGTAACTCCAGCCACTGGGATGTCAATGCTAGGGAGAAATGGAATGGGAGCAACTACGGACCCAATATTTAGCGGACTCTGGGAAGATGCTGCCATTTCTGGGAGAACAAGGTAATTTTTTGGCAAGGACATTATATTTTTGTCGATTTTAGAAAAGGAAGGAGAATTACAATGGGAATGAGTAGGAGAAGGAGAAGGAGAAAGTGAAGAAAGCATACCTATTTTCGGTTGGGCTGGTTGTTGGTGTCCTTCTTCTCCTTCATGTTCACTGATGGCAATTTCTTCACTCTGCATTTTTTTTGCATCAGGAGTTTCATTTTCTTCATCACTTTCGTCTAAGTTTATAACTTGTTTCTCCTGCTGCTCTTCTACCATCAAGATCTCCTTTTTAACCAAAATTTGTTTTTTGTTTTCACTCTTTTGGCTCTCTTGAGCCGAACTGGGTGGGCCGTGTGGGACTTCCTTCTGTGAAGTTTCATGCTCAATGTTCTGAGCATCTACATCGGTGTTTCCTTCAGTTGTATGGGCTGGTTCGCCTTCCTGAGTCTCTTTCCCTGAGTCATCCTCTGTATCTTGAGGCTCTTGATCACTAGACAAGGTTTGAATAATACTCTTGTCTTTTCTCCTATCCGCCATCATTTTCAATTTCCTCATTCTTTCTGCCATGGGTTCATCAGATTCTGTACCCGAGTCTACAGGTGGAACAAATTTTACAACCTTTGAGGAATGATGTCTGGATGTCAGGGTATCTGCCCCAAGCGCTAGATGCTTCTCTCTTTGATGGACTAGAATAGGTTCAACTCTCCCCTGTCCTTCTTTGCCCAACCCTTTTCCATCATAGCCCATTTTCAACATCATTTGGGCGGCCTTCGAACTATAAGTCTTTCCTTGTTCTTCGAGTAAAGACCTCTTCTATCGACCTTTTCCTAGTTGTCCTAGGTTTGGTCTGAAAAAGGGGAAGATTCTGAGCCTCAGTAATCGCTTTTCCTTTACCAGACTTTAGAGCTGTTGGGATTTCTCAGGTGGTCGGGACACTTCGGGAGCGAGAAGAATGACCACTTCCTATGCTTGGAGGGATTCTAACAGGGAAACTTCCTCCCCAGGAGTCATGGTGTTCAGCATATCGAGTTTCGAACAGATTGTCATTTTTGGTGGGATATCTTGATGAAATAAAATTTGTCTGAACTCTCATTACCCACCATTCCCAAATTTTTGCCACATCCCAATCTGGCCTGTTCTTCTGAATCTGGGCGATTTTTTTCTCTGTCAACTGATGAGCCTTTTTATTTTCTGGGTCAAATTGAACAATTACTTCATAAAAGTCATGCCAAGGAGGCAAAGGCTCCATCTTCTCTATGTGCCACTCCAATGGTACATCTTCTGTGTTATTCCTATTTTCCTCAATATCATCCCTGATTTTAACATGAAATTCTTTTTTATGTGTTTTGTTCAAAATGGACTGTCTCTCAGCGAACCTGCTTATGGGGTCATATTTCCATCTTTGCGGGATCTCGATAAGACCCAATTTTCTTAAATACTCCGCTATCTGTTCATTCTGCCCCTTCCTTGAAATAGTAATCCCTTCAAAACTAAAGGGCATATTACAGGTACTGGTTTTTCCAATTCCAGTCCCGAATTTGACATTAATGGTTTCTGTTTGCCTTACATATTCTAAGGCAAAGATTCTATCAGTCACATAATGGGGAAGTAAAAAGGGTTTGTCTGTAAACCCATACAATCTGATACACACTCCTTGTGTTAGGATAAACCAATCCCCCTCCTCTGCAAACTTGGTTTGCAATACCTTTTCCGCTTTGGGGGTCAATCTTGTTATTTGCCCATACATGATTTTTAGTGCAGGGCCCAAAAATTCCCTATTGAAATCATAATACGATTCGGACTTGTATAACACATTAGTCCATTCATATACTGGCAAAATTTCTCCCTTTTCATTCTTATCATTCTTTGAAATGAAAGCTAACTCTTGAGACATGAAATAAAAGAATAACCATACCAAATATGAAGTGTATCTGAAAGAAAACTGGGTGCCCACCTTCAATGCTGCCAAACCCTCATGAATTTTTGCACTTAAGAACCTAGGCCAATCAAAGAAAATAGGTCTCACACTCCTGCTCATAACAGCCGAATCATACATTTTGGGGTTCGACAAACACTCTGCTATAGCCACCTGCCATTTCTGAACCTTTTCATCATTTTTTAGTCCCGCAATCATGGCCAAGATGGAATATAGTTCAGGGTTTTTAAAAGTTGCCCTATCAATTGGGGGTTCTGGTGGATTTGCCCCTTCTGGAAGATATTTTAGCTGGGTGGCTAGGAAACCCCTCACCTTTTTGGATGAGCCAAAATATGTAGCCTGTTCTAAGGGGTCAAATTTCTTAGGTTCTAAGGGGGGGACACGACCCGCAGTGAAAGCAGAAACAAAAGCATCTTTGGACAGAGGAAAAAGGACCTTCCCTGAAAAATCCCTAACTTTTCTCCCTTTTTCATCATAGAAATTTGCAATTGCCCTTACCAGTTCTGGGCAGGGATGGACAGGAATATATACATACTAGTACAAGAAAGAATGGTATGCAAACGTTGAAGGAGAAGACGCAGAAACCCCAGTTGCTACCCGGTTCTTTATATTGCTCCGAATCTCCATCGGGTCCTTCCATGTTATTATCGTATCTGCAATCCGGGAGTCTCTGTCAATAAAACTAGCACTATTTTCTTCCCTTCTGTTCACTACCGAAGTAGTCGGGAGTGATGAGGTAGATGTTGCCTGGTCTTTCACCTTCTTTGGAGCCATTACGAATTATCAGGTATGCAAATTTTGAACCTCCTCTGATTACTTCACAATTCTTTCCTCGCTACGCTATAGTGCAGTGGTATAACAGTGGCTGGCGAGACTTCTGGCTTCTCAAGCATCACAGAGACAATTCCTTGCTTCTTTTCTTCTCCAGGAGCCTTGAGCAAGTTTGCAAATGATGAAATGCCTCTCTGAATCTTTGAATTTAATTTTATATCACCTAGGAGGACATGCAAAATTAATGCATTAAATGACGGTTGGTTGATTTGATTTTGTCTGTCTTTCTTCGGTTTCCGTTCTTGCCATATTTCTTAGGAAACTCCTAAAAACGCTCATCGGCTCATTAAAAACCCACTTGGGGACTCGAAATTATCCCATGCTCGAAAAGATGCTAACTGACAGATTAATTATCTTCTCCCACTGGACTTCTGGCATGTGGTTGCTTTAAAAACATTTGGCGGTGGAAATTTTTTGGAAATATCTCGAGGAGCACACATAACATATTTCGAAACTTTCTTTTTATTCATCCCTTCTCGCCGAATTTTCAGGCGATCACGCGGCAGCCCCAGATTTTTGAAAATTCGAATTTTTTCCTCCAGATTTCATTCAAAATATCGGACCCCGCTAGTCCGCAAAAAATGATTCTTATTAGGCCGTAAAAAGGGAAATATTTACAAAACTCCAAACTTATAATATACTGTACATATAATGGTGATCTGTAGCTTTTATTGGAAATACAATTTTAGGTGAAAAGCATTCACCGTGATGGGTAGAACCCATCCATCTTGATCTTTTAACTGGAAGGCATTGAATTGCTTTTTTGAAACAATTTCGAATGGCCCCTCCCAGAATGCATCAAACTTGTCATGGTGTCCTGGCTTTGCTTTCTTGACATTCCATTTTAATACCAGGTCGCTTGTTTTGAATTTCTTGAAAGTGGTTTTCTTATCGAACCACCCGATTGTTTTTACCATATGCTTTTGATGATGATCGTAGGCCTGTTCCCTAGATTCTTCAAGCTATAGAAGTTGCATCAGTCGGGCATCCATTGGATGACCTTCATCTTCGTTAACTTGGTTTAGCATCCTCAACGCGGGTATCTCCATATGAATCGGTAGAACAACTTCTTTGCCATAAACCAAAGCATATGGCGATGTATTGATTGATTTTTTGATTGAGATTTTGTCGGCCCACAGGGCTTGATTCAGGAGTGAGTGCCAGTTCTTCTTATTGTCCTCTAATGTTCTTTTCAGAATTCTTAGAAGATTCTTATTAGTAGACTCAGCTAATCCATTACCTTATGGGTAATAATTAGAGGAAGTCTTTAGGTAAATTCCATATCTATCGACGAATTCGATCATCTTTGCACTGGTGAAAGGGGATCCATTGTCTGTAATCAAAGAATATGGTATGCCAAACCTTGTGATTAGACTTTCGACAAATTCTATCACCACTTCCGAATCAGCTTTCTTCGTAGGCACTGCTTCTGCCCACTTGGTGAAGTAGTCTATGGCAGTGAGAATGTATTTGTGGCCTGATGATGAATTTGGCTCTATTATCCCTATGAAATCCAACCCCCACTATTGGAATGGTTCCTCGACTTGAATAGATTTTAAGGGCATAGGTGCATTCCTGTTTCTCCCCACATACCTCTGACACTTTTCACACCTCTGGGTCACTTTGTACGCATCTAGGAAGATGGAAGGCCAATAACATCCAGCTCTAAGGATCTTCAAAGCTGTAGTTTGGCCTGCATAATGTCCCCCTAAAAAACCTCCGTGAAATTCATCTAACACTTTCTGCTTTTCATTATCGGGAATGCATCTTAACAATACACCATCGATGTTAATCTTGTACAACCCCTCTATTCGAAGGGTATATTTCAATGCTTGGGTTCTGAATCTCCTTCTCTGGGAAGCGTTCATATCTTCAGGACATGACCCGAGTCTGAAAATACCTCACAAAGTCATCGATCCAACTTGAACCTACTCTGTCTTGGTGTTGCTCTGTGTTTGCCATGACGGGGTGGCTCTCCCCATATCCACTTGCAGCTTGCTTGGCCAATTCTTGGCACAAAGCTCTCCCTTCGACTATTTTAGTAGGATGTATTTCTACATCATACTCTTGGATGCGAGTCACCCATCCAGATCTTTTTTCACCCAATTCTCCTTGAATTATGAAGTTCCTTACATCGGGATGAATAACATACACCATCGTCCGACTCTGGGATAAGAAATGTTTTAGCTTATTCAAGGATTTCATAATTGCATATACTTGTTTTTCTATGAAGTTGTACCTTTCCTCATGTTTGTGCATGGTGGAACTTAGAAAGGCTATGGGTCTTTCTTCATCATCTGCTCCTTTCTGAGTGAGAACTGCAGCATAACTACCTTGTTCTCCGACAGCATATAGTATGAAACCTCGGGAATAGTCAGGATTAACTAGCACAGGAGCTTGAGCGATGGCTTCTAGAATTTTCTGGAAAGCTTCTTTCCTTGGCTCTGTCCATTTGAAAGGAGCATCCTTTTTCAATAATTGAGTCATTGGTTTAACTGTTTGGGCAAAGTCCGCAATGAATTTTTGGACAAAATTTATTTGCCCAAAGAAGGATCGCAAACCTTTCTTGTTAACTGGAAGCGACAACTCAAGAAGTGCCTTCACTCTATCAGGGTCAATTGACAGCCCAGCTTTAGAAATAACATGCCCAAGGAGTATTCCTTCTTCCATAGCAAAAATAGATTTTTTTGGATTTAGTGATATTCCAAATTCTCTACATTTCTCAAACACTTGCTGTAGATGAGTGGCATGGTCCTTTTTGTTGTGAGAAAAAACTGTCATGTCATCTAAATAGACGACAATAATTTTGTTCGCAAGCTCCCCAAAAGCTACGTCCATGGCTCTTTGGAAAGTTGCTCCTGCGTTGGATAATCCAAAGGGCATCCTTTGGTATGCAAATGTTCCCCACTTAGTGGTGAACGCAGTCTTGTATTGATCTTCATTTCTCACCCAAACTTGATTGTAACCAGAGAAGCCATCTAACAGAGAAAACCTTTCTGCTCCCGCCACGAGTATGAAGGATTGGGTCAATCTGGGGTAAAGGATAGTGATCCTTCAAAGAGGCTCTATTCAAATTTTTGAAATCGATGCATAGTCGTATTTCTCCATTTTTCTTGCGGACTGGAACTAAATTTGCCACCCAGGTAGAGTGCTTGATTGGGTATATTATCTTAGCCTACAGGAGTTTTAACAACTCCTGTTTCATTAAGGCTTCAATTTTAGGATTCATAGGCCTCTGCCTCTGCCTAAAAGGTTTAGCTCCTTCCTCTAGTTCGATGGTATGCTGAATGACCTCTTTCCTGTACACTTTCAGATCACTATAAGTCCAGGCTATTATATCTGGATACTCTCTACATAACTATTTTATTTTCTCTAGTTCTACTTCTGTACAATCTGTCCCTACTTTGATCATTTTTCCCGGTTCTAGTTCTATTTCTTTATACCGACGTTCATCTACCTTGATCCTTCGACCTACAACTCTATCGCTATTGTCGAAAAGGCTCTCCAGGGTGATCAATCCCTTGGGGATATGATTATTTTTTAGTTGAATAAGGCTCTCTTCGTCCTCTTCTTGTAACGCTCTTTATGTAGAGCAATTCATCTCATGAATCAAAAAATCTAGGATCTGCTCATCGTTTTCGAATACTTGCCAAAAAATGTCCTTGTCGGGCACAGAAGGCCTGTATATAAGTCTGACTATTTTAGACTTCTGAATAACATTACTGACTGGGCAAAAATTGGATCCTACTGATGCTAACAGGTCTGCATGGGTGTTCTTTTCTCTGGAAATGGATTTTATGTTTAGTGCTTCAAAATTTTCCAATAGATCCAACACTTTGTTTTTGTAAGCCTTTAGGTAATGCTGCTTACAAATGCATTTACCAGTAACCTGTTTAACAATCAGCTCTGAATCTCCATAGATCAACAACTATTTTGCACCCAATTTTTCAGCTTTCTTAAGTCCCAAACACAAAGCTTCATATTCAGCCGCGTTGTTGGTGCAACTCCATGTCAACCTATATGAAAAAACCTTTTCTTTTCTAGTAGGTGAAATCAGAACAATTCCAGCTCCTGCTCCATTTTTGCACCTTGACCCATCAAAGTACAATTTCCATAACTGGTTGGCTGAATCACCTGTTTTAGGGACAACAACAAGAAGCTTTTTTGGTTTTTCAATGGAATAGCTTCCTATTTCTGTCTCTACCATAGCGTTGAAATTCTCCATCAAAAATTGATCTTCAGATTGGAGTTCCTCCATGGTTTCTTCCATTAGATCAATATTCTCCAATTCCTCGGACATCATGTTGACGGTAGTTGTTTCTTCTAGTCTTTCCACATGAAAAGTAGATGGTTTTTCATTGTAGATCTTGACTCTTTTACCTTTGAAAGGTACCTCCAAATGCGAATAATCTAGTGATAGATAACCTCCCAGTTTGGCTATGAACTCTCTGGATAAACACATACCGAAATATGGTTCTAAGTCTACAACAACTACTTCTTGTATGACGACTACTTCTGGCATTCTGTGGAGTTGAATAGGGATATCTTTGATCACCCCGATAGTTTTTATTGGAGTACCATCTAATTGCAACACACCAGGATGACTTCGAGTATATTCCATCCCCATTATGTCACATACGGCTTTCGGCATCACCGTAGTTGCGGCCCCTGAATCAATCATGCAATTGTGAACTATCCACCCCTCCATTTGTAAGGATAGATAGAATGGGGGTGGTCTATTTTTCCCAGAGGTTGACACAACATTTGCTTGTATAACATTTGAGGAAGAGGTATCATTCTTTAAATTTAAGGATTCTTGGAGGAGGTCGATCTGACCAAGAATTTGCAGTGCATCATACATGCTTATTTTGGAAGGGGTCCTCTTCATTTCTTCTGCAATGTTGAACGAAAGAGTTGCAGCTAGGGATACTTCAACACTTTTCTCCCTTCCACTAGTCGATGCGTCATATCTGTCTCTGTAGACCTGCGTAGCTTCTGTTCTTTGTATTTTTGTTAATGAAGGAAATTTGAGTCTTTCCTTCGCTTGCTCTTGAGTCTCACTCCCTTTTCTAGGAGGAAATTCTTTTCTTGGTGTAGCCATAGGAGTCTGAGGAGGATCAGAACGTCCTTTCTCATTAGACTGGTTTTTCTACGGAGTCGCCCTAGGGGCAAGAGGAAAACTTAGTGGTTGGAGTTCCTTAGGGTCGACTTGTAATGACTTTTTTCTCGACCTTGTCAGGACTGAGACTTGTTCCACGGATGGCATTGCCAAATTGTGGTGGACTTCTCTAATTATGTTCACCTGTCCCTTGCCAGTTTCTTTGGCTCTTTCATTAATAACCGCTTGCACATGATGTTGATGAATCATGCATGAATCTTCTCCATGAGGATCATTGCAAGTGGTACACTAGTAATCAGAATTAGCGGGTTCTCCATTATCTCCTGTCTCATTTGCATACACCACATTTTTTCTCTCTTGTACCCTTCCACTTGTCGAAGCACCTTCCTTTTGTATCTGTGGAAATCTTCTTGCTTGGATATTCCGTTCAGCCTCTCTCTTTTTCATGGATGCCATTTCATTTGACAATGTCTTCATTGTATCAATTATGGTCGTGTATTGATCATTGGGGGAGTTGATGCAAGGGGTGTGGCTGGTAATGCAAGGAATGTAGGAGGTGCGGCTATAGATGGGAGAGCCTGTGTTGATGGGAGTACAGGTAGTTTAGAAATTGATGCTTGGGAAAGCTCTGGTACAATTGGCAATAGACTCTTTGATGGATATCTTTTTGTAGCGATGAGATCAGCTTCGCCCTTTGCTGCCTCTAGATAGATCCCAGGAAAAGTGGTTACATGGGATTGCCTTATTATCATACTGAGATCTGAATCAAAAGCCCTTAAGTAATAGCATATAGCTTGTTCTTCCATGGGTTTTAGGCCTTGCGGTACTCTATCACGAGTTCTGGTAAATCTGATGTTGAAATCCTGGATTTCTTCTCGTGGATGCCTCTCAATGATAGTGAATTGATTCAGCAATGTGAAAGGATCTGCATGTATGTTAAATTCATCGACCAGACGGCCGACAAGCACTACCCAAGAAGTAATGGATCCAGCGGGGAGCGCTCTGTACCAATAGAGCATCTTTCCCTTCAAAGATATAACTAGCAATCTGACCATTACATCTTCCTGAGTGATATTGTAAATAGATGCTAGCGATGATACATCTAGACAATGCTCATCTGTTGTTTTGCCTGTTCCATCAAAAGTTGGCAATGCTTTTAGTGCAGCTTGTGGAATTTGATTTTGTGCCCCTAAGTTTAAAGGACCAGTTTGATTCCACACAAGATGCGTTGGGGTAGGGGCGGCTGCCATGATTGCTAAAGGAGTTACAACCACTATGGGATTGCTTGCAGATGCTCCTACAATGGGTGTTAAAGAGGTGCTAATGGTGTCGGGCGGATTTGATCGTGCGGCTAGCACAGGGTGTGCTTTTAGGCTTCGAAGATGTAGTTCAAAGAACTCGATAGGTTCTTCAGAGTTTCTAGCTCGGGATCTGGTTATCATATGGCTATATAACTAGAAGGTTTCTAGACAAGGTCTTTCTTTTATGGTCTAAATTGCAACGGAGTCGCCAGGTGGTTTTTCTTGAGATTTTCAAACAAAAAGGCTCTTAAGGTAAAACACCAAAACTTATACAATACTTGTGGGATTGCTTGTCCCACCGGGCATGCCAAAAACTATTGGAACAAAATCTGCCTTCGGTTAATAGTGTTGCGCCTTAGACTTTGCCAACATTGAATAGACAGATCTTGCTTGAGATCATCTGTCTAGTCTCCAGAGAAGGCTGGTTCCTTTGAGTTTTTTAGAGAAAATGGGAACAAGAGATAAGGGAAATATAGCCTAAGCTAGAACTTTTCTCATGGTATAGATTAGACAACAACAAACATTGATGATGCAGAGTACTACTTTCAGAGTTTTCTTTATATCTTCTTATAGAAAACATGAATTCTTGAGTGCGACTTTTAGATGTTCATCTAAATACATGTAAATATCTTTAATGTTCAACTCTAGAAACAAGGTTTATAGATGCACAGTCCAGATTTTAGAATAGATACATTATAAAACTTAGAATGAATAAAAGTTAAAACACCAGATACATACACTTGCACACAGAAGTTTTGGAAGCCAAAAGAAGAAATATTTTATTGCTTGTAATCCAGTACATGTACATCAAGCCTGTAAACGTCCAAGAGCCGACCACTTTTCATGGTCGACTCACTCCTATTTATACCTTAAAAAGAGTATCTTCTACTACGTACATTTAATTTCTTCAATCAATTACAAGTAATTGTCTGCAGTTTCTAATAATATACAATGGATTTCCCGTAGATTGGATAGATTTCCTTCTAGCTAATTTTAGATGAGCCTGTTATTCTACAATCATCCAACGGACCTACCAAGTTATAATCAACAAACCATTCTTCAGAAATCAGCACCTGATGTCAGTGCATGTCCCTAGTTGCCAAAAATATACTCTGTTTCCTTGGCAAAAATCGGACATGTCACGAAATCATGACACTCTTGTTTCTCTGCCTGCCTACCCTTTTTGAGTCACGAAAATGCAACATGTCACGATATCGTGACACTTTTGCCTCCTTGCTCCCTTTTGTTGCTCTTAGCCATGAAAATGTAACATGTCACGATATCGCGACACTTTTTCCTTCTTGCCCTTTCTCTTCTCTTTTGGCCTGAAAATGCAACATGTCGCGATATCGTGACACTTTTTCCTTCTTGCTCTTTCTCTTCTCTTTTGGCCGTGAAAATGCAACATGTCGCGATATCGTGACACTTTTTCTTTCTTGTTCTTTCTCTTCTCTTTTGGCCATGAAAATGCAACATGTCGCGATATCGCGACACTTTTTCCTTCTTGCTCTTTCTCTTCTCTTTTGGCCGTGAAAATGCAACATGTCGCGATATCGTGACACTTTTTCTTTCTTGTTCTTTCTCTTCTCTTTGGACCATGAAAATGCAACATGTCGCGATATCGTGACACTTTTGCCTCCTTGCTCCCTTCTCTTGCTCTTGGCCATGAAAATGCAACATGTCGCGATATCGCGACACTTTTTCCTCCTTGCTCTTTCTCTTTGCTTTGGACCGTGAAAATGCAACATGTCGCGATATCGCGACACTTTTTCCTCCTTGCTCTTTCTCTTTGCTTTGGACCATGAAAATGCAACATGTCGTGATATCGTGACACTTTTTCCTCCTTGCTCTTTCTCTTTGCTTTGGACCATGAAAATGCAACATGTCGCGATATCGCGACACTTTTTCCTCCTTGCGGTGTTTTGCTTTTTCTTTGATCTTTAGCATATGGGCCACTTCGGTCTTCTTGGAAAATATGCAAAAAGGTGCATCAGCTATTTTTCTGTAGTTAGTCACTTTTTGACTAATAGTACACCAATCAAACTTTTGATTTTTTTCAGACTGAACAATATAATACAGTGCCCAAAATAGAATTTCCAGTCTTCCCAATAGAATAAGCTTGGCCTAGAAAAACTTTATAATGGCCTTCAAAGTTTTATGGTTAACATCGTTAATCGTTAAACCTCTTTTTGTTTTGGCATTAGAAGCTGCATAAAAAAATTAGATGTCAATTTAGAAATTTAAAACATTGAAAATTAATAAAATACATTTAACAAGATTTATACCTACCAAATTTTCTGATGAAAGACCGTAATTGTTATTGAGGTGTTCTTTGTCATCTGGAGAAAGTTATATCCTTGGTGACACTTGATTAAAACCAATAAATGGAAGACCTGTCAATCTGTGAATATCTATAGGGGTGATGCTAAAAACAAATTTTTAGATCGTAGATTAATGCTTCCAGTACCCCTGTCATGGTCATAACCAGATATAATATGCTATAGGAGCACTTTGTATGTTTTGAAATGTGGCATGGAAATGAGGGTTGATAAACCTACATTATAAAGCCAGTAAAAGTTCATCCCTGGCATTGTCATGAGAAATAATATCAAAGTGCACGCAAAATTCTTGAATTTTGATTGGATTGTAAAAGGGGTATCCATTGTAAGTAGTTGTAAGTGGAAGAAAAAGGATTGGGAATGGAAACTAAAATGTCGATTAGAAAGATTAGCTCTGGTTGTAGCTGTCATAGAAATAAAATGAGAAAATGATTGTTGATGCCCTTTTATAGACTTAAAAGATATTTGACATGTGGTAACATCATATTAGACATGCAAGATGGGACATGTAGTATTAGACACATGGAAGTACGATGGCGGTCAGACTAAACTATGCTACCGGTTCATAATATGCATTCAGTCATTAAATAGAAGTCGAGCCTTATCTTGGATGCATTTTATATTACGGGTAACGGCCGAATCTATAATATGCATTCAATTTAATACCGAAGCATAGTATGCATCTGGGATACCATGAAGTTGCATATTATCCAACTGATTTAATGCTGGAGCATTGGTTTGCATCCGCTCGACGCCCTAATGCATAATATACACACATTCGACACTCGATTGCATAATATGCTCTGGTTTTAAATCGTTTGTATAATTTGCAACCGTTTGGTACCAGGATGCATAAATGCATTCGCTCGATGCCTGGATGCATAAATACATCTACCCGATGCTCGGATGCATAAATGCACTCTTCTGGTGTTTGGGACCATTTTACCATCATGAAATTAAATGCATCCATCCATTGCATTCGGTCCGTGGTCATAAAAGGCTAAGATCTAGGATAAGACACGTTGGTCTTCTTCTTGACGAGTGTAGTCGATTTCTTGCGTACTACACCTGTTAGAAAGAGGCCACCCTTCTTGTCTTGAATCTTTGCCTACTTTACTATGAAGGAAGTTTCTTATTTAAGCTTTGAAATTAGAGTACACTAAATCATGTGGGATAAATAGTTATGTGGGATAGATAGTTATGTGGGATCAAATTTACCAATATTGCATGTAATTTCTCCCTAACAACGTCAATAGCGATAAACTATGTTGTGCTACAATCCTTATGTTTACTAGTTGCCATATCATATATCTTACTCAAATACCCAAATTTTAAACGTTGTCAATCCTAAAAATGCATCCGGTTCAATATTGGTACTTATTATGCACCTAACTCGAGACCGTTTCATGTTTTGCAACCCATTCGAGGCCAAACTATATTATGCATCTGGTCTAAAATTGGATCATATTATGTATCCGTTCCATGACTAGATCGCAATTCACGTCCAAGATTTTGCCAAGATTTTAAACGTAGCTGGTATATTTTTGGCCTGGTCCGACAAAACTTTAAAATTTACCCTTTTTTGCCAATTTTTTGAGAAAATTTAAAATCACTCGCCATGCCAGCATACATGCAGTTCGACAGATTTAACCGTCATTTTGAAACATTTTCACCATTTTTTTTATAAGTACCTTTTGGGTCCTACCTCTTATGCATAACCCTAAAATCATTTCAGTAATATAATTATTTTAACTCATATTTAAAAAAAAAATCACTGGAGATCCATGGTCCTCTTCTTAAGGGGTTTTGGAAAGTAATTTTATTATTATTAATAATAATTTTAAATAATATTTAAATAC
The DNA here is from genome assembly GCA_028583015.1 of Wollemia nobilis. Classification (NCBI taxonomy): domain Eukaryota; kingdom Viridiplantae; phylum Streptophyta; class Pinopsida; order Araucariales; family Araucariaceae; genus Wollemia; species Wollemia nobilis. The sequence continues at coordinate 844,095 of JAQPPZ010001052.1, read as the reverse complement.
AAGGATATTTTTTAGTGATAAACTTTACAGGTGCACAATAACATCTATTCATTTGAGAGGATGTACTACGTAGGCGAGATCATGGTAGAGGAACTAGAATTGTTGTTGGACCTCAAGCTTACTTCTACAGTCCCTGTGGCTGTGAAGGTTTCTCCACCTATGAGGAACTATGGTACTTTGAGGCTTAAGACTGAGATTGTTGTAGAGGAGGAGTGGCTCCTGGTGTTTTGATGTGGTCATGAGAATGGGCTTACCTTGTTTTTGGCTACCCTTGTCTTTGTTCCTCAGGTGGTTTCTAATGTTGTAGCTTATGGTGTCTTTTCCTCATGCTTCATGGATGGTGGTGCATCTATTTGTGTTTGCCCTATATTGGGTTTTGGTGGTTCCACTTTTGTGAATGGTGAAGCTGCTGCTATGATTCTCCATATTTTGGGTTTAGGAGAATCCCCTATTTTTATTTATTCCAAATTGTTATTGATATGGGGGATGGTTGGACTATTTTATTCAGTATGTGTTGGCTCATAGTGTTGTTGGTTTTCATCCCTGGTGGAAGCTTTGTTCTTTTGCTTGCCAAAGACACTTGAACCTACAGGCATTGGGGGTTCTTAGTTTCTAGTTGCTTATGGGGTTTTCTTCCCATAGGCATTTGGGTTTTGGGTTCCCCTTATAACTTTGCTTTTGGCCTCGATGTTATCCTCTATGGAAGATCGTTAGTGTGAATTTGGTGTTAGGTGCCCTTGCCCTGCTCTACTGCTTTGGTTGAGGATCCCTTATCAAGATTTTAGGATTATGGTTCGTACTCAGTTTTAGGGCCATTGTCTTTTTGCTTCATGAGATTGCCCTATTTTGGAGCTTTGGCGGTTCTGGAGATGAATCCCTGGTGTGTAGGGATGGTTCTCAGTGTTGTTTTTAGGGCAGTTTGTTCCAAACAAGATTATTCTTATGGCTCTATTTGCTTGGTTTCTTGTTTTCATGGTGGCCAGTCTAGATTGGTTCTTTGATTTTCTCTCTCTCTTCTTGAGAGACTCCATTTTATTTGGCTAGTTCGAGTGAGAGTTTTTATTTTCAAATCTTTACCATTTTTCTCTTCGACAGTCAGTTTCACCCGCTTGTGGGTTCCCTGGTTGTTTTTTGTTCAGTTTATGAGTTCCCGTGAGTCTTCTTTTTCTCGGTTGAGTTCAAGTGGGAGTTATCTAAATTTTAAACCTTTACCGCTTGGTTTCTTGGTATGTGGTTTTCTTCACTCATGGTCAACACCTAGTTTATACACTCTCTATCCGGCTTGTGGGTTATCGTGTGGTTCACTTTTCTCTTTTCTTATCAGGTGGGAGTTATTTAAATTTCAAGTCTGTAGTGCCCCCTTAGACACGGTTGTTTTCCTATGTATTTTTCCTGTTCTTTCCCTAGGGTTGCGCTCCTTCGGAAGTTGTTGTTATAGGTTGTGGGACCCTTTAAAACTCTTTGTTTCTTAATATTTTCCAAAAAAAAAAAATCTATCGATGCACAATAAGAAAACCAATGATTAAGATAATTTTTAAAAATAATTATAAATAATAAAAAGTATATAATCATCAAATATATTTATATAATTATTTAAAATAAATAAATTAGTAATTAAAACATAAAAATAAATACCTATAAAAATAATAATAAAATAAAATTCTAATCTAATCTACCGAGGATGGTTTATTCTATTTTGCAGCTTCATAATTATAAAAAGTTATACCATGTTACTATCGCTAACAAAAACAATTGTAACCCATTTCTAAAACTCCACAAAAAGTAAAAGCAATTGAAAAGCCTAAAGAAAAAACAATTGCAAAGTCTCTTCTACCTACCAATTTCCACCTGCATATTCTCAAAATCAAATTCAAAATAAAATTCAAACCTGCACTTTAACCTAACTTTTAACATTCACCCTTATTTCAAATTAAAATTTATAAATTTTGCCTTTATTTACGGTCTAGTCTAATGCCTATTTACGGTCTAGTCTAATGCCTATTACGTCCATGAGTGCGTTCTCACTGATTTGAAAAAAGAAAAAAAAATAGAAAAAAAAATTTAGTTTCTCTAAATTATTAAGAAAAATCCTTCTGACGGACTCCTCCGAGTTTGTTCCTCGTACCCACGATTTGCTATTACGCTGGCTTCCTTCCCTCATCATCTTCAAGTGACAGACTCCTTCGCACCACCAACGAATGCCTCGTACCCACGATTAGCCATTACGGTGGAAGAACGGTGGCTTCCTTCCGTTAATAGGCATCATCTTCAAGTGACGGACTCCACCGAGTCAATGAACCGCGTCGTACAAAGAGAAGACTGTGCAGAGAGTCCCGTCGGGATCTGTCAAGGCCATCTCCATGAACCTACCACTCCTTGGAGGGCTGCTCGCCTGTCGACATGTCTTCATCCTACGCTTTTTTTCGACAATCATAGGATTGAAACCTTAGCAAAAACATAGAGAAAAAATAACGACAGAATAAAGCAGGAAAATAGCATGCACCCAACGAAAGAAGACGATAAGGAAAGGAATATAACAAAAAGCGTGGGCATGGTGATGGCAGCCACGGGTACCATGACGCTGCTGTGCATCGACTCGAGCACCTCTGCCTGTGAGGACTCACACAATCACAACCACAATCCTCATCCACCGGACATAAACCTGCGAATTTCATGCCTCCGCCGTCGTGGCATCCGGAGCCATGAGACGTGCTAGATGTAGAGCTGGGCTCCCTGGTCCATGACACTGAGAGAAGGCCTACTCAAATTGAGGAGCGTTTTCTTGGGAATGAGATCATTAAAGTCCGCGATCTCCAACGGTCAAATTTTGGAAAATGACAGGACCGGGTGAAGTGTTGCCTAAGTTTTGTTTTTTTAAGGCCCATTGATATGTGGAAAAAGTAAGCTTCCGTAGCCAAAATATTGTGTGATGAAATAAAGATGGCTCTTGTTGCCGGGTGAAACATACACTAGGTAGATTTTAATAAATATTTTATTAAAATAAGAGATGACAGTTATTCAATTCATTAAGTATTTTGAATTGATGGTTAGCATTGTTCTTGACATCTCAACCCAACTCCAACCCTAATCCTGCTGGCAGTCCAACTGATGTATTTTTTTTTAGCGTTATGGTTTGTAAGTGAGATTTTAAATTTTAAATTTAAAAATAAAATTAAAAAATAAAAACATTTGATAGATAAGATCGCACTCAATCTCACGATGAATAATATGTTAATAGTAATTCAAATGACCCCCTTAATAGCAGATGTGAGCCAATGAATGTTAGTAGGTTTGGATTTTGGTATGAATGAAAGTTTGAGTTTTATATTTTTCATGTTTTATTTTTTGAGCATTAATAATAAAAGTGAGCCAATGAATGTTAGTAGGTTTGGATTTTGGTATTAAATCAATATCTGTAGAAAGCGATTTTGATTTTTATATTTTTCATATTTTATTTTTAAGAGATCAAAATTATTATTTATATTTAAAATTAATAGGTTCAAATATAAGATAATATATAATAATTTTAAATTATTTAATTTTTATTTTTATATGATAAAAACTTGGTATAAAAAGAGTATTCCTTAATTATATATAAATATTTTTTAATAATTTTAAAATATATAAGTTTTATTAAGGAGATATATAATATAGAGAATTTGAGAGGTTGAAAGACCACTTGTATTTAGCTCTTCCACTTTTTCTATTTGATTTACATCAACTTTTTGAGGTATTGATTAGGTATTAAACTATGCATTAGGAGCTATCCTCACACAATATGTACAATTAATTTCATACAGAAAGACTTAATAAATGAATTTAAAAATACCCCATACACAACAAAGAACTCTACACCATTGTCCAAACATGGGAATGGAGGCATAAATTAAACTTATGGGAATGGTGTTAGCGTACTATTACAATAGGTGTTATATTAGTTAATTTGTTATTTAACTTTAGCACCTTGTTGCAGCGGCATCCTGTTGAGATGCGCCCAACCCGGGCTAATCCAGGAGTGTTGTTTCTGCGTGTTGTATTATTTAAACTGCTCTTCAATAATACAATGAAGTTCGCGTTTTCTACATGGCATCAGAGCCAGGGGCGAGGTGAGGAGCAGAGTGCATTTTTATTCGGACGTGATTTTTTTTCGCAGTCCGTGCGCTATCTCGTCGAGAGTGTTTTTTTTGTTTCCCCCAGTCGAACGAAAAAAAATTTTGTCGCGCGCAGACGCGCAACAATCATCGTGCATCCACGCACGACTGTGGAGAGGGCAGAGGCCCCGTTGAACGGCTGGAGACAGGAAATTTTTTTTATTAAAAAAAAAAAAAAAAAAAAGAAGACGTAGGAAGATTTGAGGTCGCGTCCAGCGGCGAGCCGGGGACACACTGCAGCTAGACTACACAGACGTCTGACGCTGCAGTCAGATGGCAGGTGAACTGCGTAGACGTCTGACGCTGTAGTCAGACGACAGGCGAACTGTGCGTCCGACGCAGACCGTGCGGACGTCCGCTGTCCGTGACAGTGCAGGCAGACTGTGTCAGTCCGCGCCGTGCAAGGAGGGAGGGACCCCATCCCCTCCCCCCGCATTGGAGGCCGCACGAAGCGCATTACGCACGTGCGCTCCCCAATGCCAGAAAAATGTTGACGTTCGTCTACGTGGAGAGGCCGACGGGAGGGAATCCCCCGCGCCCCCCCCTTAGCGCGGGAAGCGGAATTTAAATTCCGCTCCCGCTAGGTATAAACCCCCCCCCCCGCGTGTGGCGGGCGCCATTCCCTAACCCCCCGGCTGTTTCTTTTCAAAAAAAGAAAAAAAAAAAACCAGAGGACTGCCCCCCGGTTGAACGCGGCAGTGGACCGCAACAGAGAGTGCCGGGAGCCGCAGAGCAGCAGCGCGTGAGGCCGAGGCGGAGGACAGGCAGGCTGCGGGTGATAAAGGAGAGGAGTTCAACTGATCCTCTCGGATCAGCCCGCTGGCTCACGTGGTCATGAGCCGTGCGGTAAGGCTCAGGGAGCCTACAGGTCGGGGGTTCAAATCCCGCCGACTCCCCCCAAGGTATAATTTTTTTTTTCAAACGTTTTTTAATTATTATTATTTTTAGTTAAATTTTTTAATTTTAATTTTTTTTAATAGTTTTTAAAATTTATAAATTAAAATTTATTTTTAATTTATTTTTTAAAGTTTTAAAAACTATATAAATTAAAAAAAAAAAAATTAACTTTAAATAAATAATAATTATTAAAAATGTTTTGTTAAAGAATATTTTTTAAGGGGGGATATTTTTTCAAAAAATCAAAGGGGGATAGTGAGTAATTTTTCAAAAAATAGCAATTTGGCAAATTGTAAAAGGTGCATTTTCGGCTGTGACCGACACCTTGTGGGTTATTCTTGTGGGCAGTTTTTTATGTTGTATGTTGCATAGTTCATTTTTGCACTATAACATTAAAAACTTAAAATCAAAACACTCCCTAAGTCCCCGAAATAATTAAAACCCATCCGTACAATTTATTGCACTACAGCATTCGGTATTTGTGATACCTCTGGACAGCACTTACAGGTAAAGTTGTCGTGATTTGGCTACTGTATCCGCCACCTAATATAGCTGCTACAACGACATCTGAGCTTGTTCTCTATAAATCATCGGGGAGGAATAAGTACGTCATTTTTGCATTTTTTACTCCATCCACTACCCTTTATCGCACTTGTGTTTAGGCGTAAATCCTGATGAAGTATTCTTCATAGTGTTTAGGGGAAGTTACGCCCCACGCATGAGAAGAATCTTCTATGGTAGGTGCCATCAACAAGGCGATTCCCTTTCAATACCGCTTATGTTCCACGTATCGTATGATCTCTAAAACTCACCTATAGTCTCCCTCACGTAAGGGCGGGTGATTTTTGTTGATCTTTCTAAATACCTATAGTTTCCCTCACGTAAGGGCGGGTATTTTGTACGGTATATTGGCCTAGCAAAAGGTATATCGAAAGGGGGACCAATTGGTGATATAAGGAACCTTCACTATGGCCGCTGTTGCAAAATTGATGACCGATCCGCATCAGTTATTGAAAGGTCCAAATTATACACCATGGAAACATAAGATGAAGGCTATTCTTCAAATGGAACATTTGTGGGATATTGTTACTGGAGTAGCAACTAGGCCTTCACCAACAGCAGGATCCATAGGTCCTTCAGCAGATCAGATAGCTTTTGACAAGAAAGACATTCGAGCAAAGGTACTCATTTTGTTTGATGTTTTAGATGAAGTGCAACCTCATATAGCTGACAAAGCAAGTGGTAAAGAGGCATGGGATGCCCTTAGAACCATCTATGATGGAAAGAATGAATCCACCATTCTTCATCTTCAACAACAACTTCATAACCTGAGTTTGAGACAGGGTGCAACAGTTGAACTCTTTCTGTGCAGAGTGTCTGAGTTGAAAGAGAAATTGAGTTCTTTGGGAGATATTGTGGACGAAAAGCTTCTCATTTCACTTGTGATGAGAGCTTTACCTTCTTCATTTGATATGTTGATAACCTCCATCCAGGTGTCTCAATGACAAATTACCTACATCGAGTTGGTCAATCTGCTTCAACAACAGGAGGCACGCCAACTTCACAAGGATGATTCTTCCAATACAACCTTATACACCAACAGGCAGGGTTCTAGGAGGAAAGGTAATGGGCAAAAAGGAGGCAAATTTTAGAAAGGAGGAAATTCTCAACAAGATACGAAAGGAAAAGGCAAACAACCTCAACAGAAGAAGAGGTGGTGCAAGATCTGTGAGAAAGACAACCATGACACCAACAGGTGTTGGCATAAGAACAAGCAAAAAGGCCAAAACAAACCACAAAATAAAAACAAGCAATCCCAAGTGAATGTTGTTGTTGAAGAATCTGACTCAGATTCTGAATGGGCACACAAGGTGCTCATGACTACCACAGATTCCACACAGAGGGATCCTGTTTGGTATGTCGATTCCGGAGCTAGCAAACATATGACTGGCGACAGATCGTGGTTTGAATCATTTGTGGCCAAGGAGGGCAAACCTGTCACCATTGCTGATGATAAAACCTACAGGGTTCAAGGAGAGGGTACAGTTTCAGTCACTCTTCCTAATGGCAAGTGTCATATTGACAAAGTCCTCTATGTTCCGGGATTGGCCAACAATTTGTTGTCAGTCACACAAATCCTGGACAGAAATATGGTTGTCAACTTTTGTGTTGAGAATGGAAAGAAGTGTTGTACCATTACCAGGAAGGGTAAGCAGATTGCAACAGCTTCATATAAGCACGACTTATTTGCACTAGATGTTATCTCTACTCCACATGTTGCCATGGATTGTCTCTACCAAGGAGGTAACTTCCCTATGGCACAAGAGATATGGGCATCTTAGTTCTGGCTACTTACTTGAGCTCAGCAAGTATGAGATGGTAAAGGGTCTTCCTTCCCTTTCTGCCACATTGCCAGTGTGCTCTGACTGCTTGGCAGGAAAGTAGCATAGAGTACCATTTGAGAAGAGCTCTACAAGAGCACGAAAACCTTTGGAGTTAATTCACACCGATCTATGCGGTCCTTTCACACCCAACAGTTGTGGAGGGAAGAGGTACTTTCAGTTATTCGTAGATGACTACTCACGAAAGATGTGGGTTTTCTTTCTCCAACTGAAATCTGAAGCTTTCGCATTCTTCCAGTAGTTCAAGAAATCTGTTGAGGAGGAGTCAGGAGCTTCTATTAAAACCCTCCACTCAGATCGAGGGGGAGAGCTTACCTCTAATGAATTTTTTGCATTCCTAGATAAGCATGGAATCAAGCGACATTTAACAACTGCCTATACTCCTCAGCAAAATGGAGTTGCTAAGAGAAGGAACCGTTCTGTCATGGAAATGGTTCGTTGTATGCTCATAGGAGCTACTCTTGGGCAACAATATTGGGCAGAAGCTGTCACCACTGTAGTGTATCTGTTGAATAGGGCTCCTAGAAAGGCCCTAAAAGGAATGACTCCATAGGAAGCATGGAGTGGTCGAAAACCCTCCATATCTCATCTACGTATTTTTGGATGTCATGCTTTCATGCACATACCGAAAGAGAAAAGGAAGAAGCTAGATGAGAAAACACTGAGATGTATTTTTCTTGGTTATTCTGAGCACTCTAAAGGATATCGGTTGATAGATCCTTTGACCAAGAAAATTCATATCAGCAGAGATGTTGTCTTTGATGAAGCTTTCACATCACAGAGCACATCTAAAGTACACCAAGATATTGTGGAAAATAAGGAAGAGAAGATTCCTTCGTCAACTCAGACAGGAGGTCCTTCTACATCTTCTTCACCACCACCGAAGAAGAATCCTAAATGGTGTACAAATACAATCAGAGACGCAAATTTATCCACTCCTCCCAATATGAATTTGGATAGACCTCGTACACGCAGTATGGCTCAAAAGGAGAAAGAAGCCAAAGAAACTGGTGAGGTTGATGATCTTTGTCAATATTTTGAGGAACTTTCTGTGACTCCAAGTACAGAAGTAGAGGATATGGATATTGATGATGATAGGGCATTCATGTCTACCATAGATAGTCTTGAACCTGCATCAGTGCAATATACTCTCAGTGAGCCTCAGTGGAAGGCCGCTATGGATACAGAGTATGAGTCTTTGATGAAGAATAAAACTTGGAAGCTTGTTGATTTGCCGCATGGAAAGAAGCCCATTGGCTACAAATGGGTATATAAAGTCAAGTACAAGGCAGATGGAACAATTGATAAGCATAAGGCCCGTCTTGTTGCAAAGGGCTATGCTCAAAAAGAAGGCATTGACTACGAGGAAACTTTTGCACCTACTGCTCGAATGACCACAATTCGAGTTATGTGTGCTATGGCAGCACAATATGGGTGGAAATTTCACCAGATGGATGTCAAAAGTGCCTTTCTAAATGGTGATCTCCAAGAAGAAGTCTATATGACTCAGCTCGAAGGATTTGAAGTGGAAGGCCAACAGCAGAAAGTTTGCAAATTGGTCAAATCCTTGTATGGTCTGAAACAAGCTCCTCGAGCTTGGTATATAAAAATGGACAATCACCTTATACAACATGGATTTAAGAGATGTCCGTTAGATGCAAACCTCTATTTCAAGAAACAAGGTTCTGAGATAGTGTTGCTTGTACTCTATGTGGATGATCTGCTCATTACAAGGAGTTCAAAAACTATGATCTCTACTGTCAAAAGAAACTTGTGCAAATATTTTGAGATGACAGATCTCGGACTTCTCCATTATTGTCTTGGTCTGGAATTCAGCCAGAAGGAGCACTCCATCAAAGTGTCTCAAAAAAAATATGCCAAGACATTGCTGGAAAAATATCGCATGACTGATTGCAAGCCAATGGCAACTCTGATGGAGAATTAACTTCAGTTATCGTGATATGATGATTCACCTCAGGAAGATGGTACTCTCTATCGACAGTTGATTGGGAGTCTCATATATCTGACCAATACTAGGCCAGATCTCGTATTTTCTATCAACTATCTTTCGAGGTTCATGCAGGAGCCTAAGACCACTCATTAGAAAGAAGCAAAACATGTTCTTCACTATGTCCGTGGTACTATGGAATATGGCCTAGAATACAAGAGGAACAACAAATTCTTCTTGCAAGGATACACGGACTCCGACTATGCCGGATCATTTGATGATCGCAAGTCAACTTCTGGATACATTTTTCGTCTGGGATCCGGTCCTGTCTCTTGGCACAGTAAGAAGCAACAGGTGGTTGCTATTTCATCAACAAAGGTAGAGTATCGCACCGCACGTGAAGCTGTGTGCGAAGTGATATGGTTACGTCACATTCTGACAAGTATGGGCCATCCATCAAAATCTCCAATACACTTGTTTTGCGACAATCAGGGTGTTCTGAACCTCGTCAAGAATCCAGTCCATCATGAAAGAACAAAGCACATTGACACACAATGTCATTTCATTCGAGATGAAGTTCCAAAGCATCGAATTTAGCTTCAACACATTCCCACCGATGCTCAAGTTGCAGACATTTTCACTAAGGCACTTGGACGTGTCAAATTTGAATTGTTTCGCATCTCACTTTGTATTGCAAAATAATGTAAGGGGATGTTAGTATAGCTATTAGTTATTACATTACCCAAATAATGTAATAAATGGGGATGTTAGCGTACTATTACAATAGGTGTTATATTAGTTAATTTGTTATTTAACTTTAGCACCTTGTTACAGCAGCATCCTGTTGAGATGCGCCCAACCCGGGCTAATCCAGGAGTGCTGTTTCTGCATGTTGTATTATTTAAACTGCTCTTCAATAATACAATGAAGTTCGTGTTTTCTACAAATGGATATTTAGCCATGATGAGCTACATAAATTGCTACACATCATATAGGAGCCCACCAATCTCTTGTTTACCTATAGCTTGATAATCCCCTACCTTGAATAAAATAAAAGGTCATGAATCCCTATGATCTATGGAGTTGTTCCATCCTCAAGATATAATGGAGATTATGTTTTTGTGTAAATAATAGGGCTTGAAGTTATGGATAATGGAGATGTTGTTTTCATTGTTAATAAAGTGGGGCTAGTTGATTGGCTTCCTTCTATCCTTGGTTGTTTAATACATGTGAGCACTCCATTTATTTTAGAATATATAGGTTAACTTCAACCTTAAAAAGGGAGAGGGTTATCTTGTCAGGGAAGGTTGTCTTTCTTAAAACAAATCCCTTTAAAAATAGAGATATTTGAAGAGAAGACTTACTCTCTCTCTATCTTGACCAATTGCCCCCTCTCTCAACCTGAGACCCTCTCACCCTTTTGCAATCTCTCTCTTTCTCTTGCTATTTTGGCCATCATCTCACTTAAACAGACTCACACTCACTCTCACACACTCTCTATCTTTCTCATATACACCCTCTCTTTAACTCCTTCATAAACTCTTCCTCAAATACTATTTTCTTATCTTACTCTTTCTCACTCTCACTCTCCCACACTATAACAATTTTGCCCTCTCTAACCCTATCATCATGTTTGCTCTATTTATCTCTTATCCTATAACCTTTTCATCCTCTCTCTTGTCCTATCATCCTTTTGCCCTATTCACTCTCATCCTCCCATATTTTCTCACCTTCTCACCCTTTTACCCTCTCTCTATCTCACCCTACTATTATTTTACCCTCTCTCTATCATACACATGCATGCATGCTCTCTCTTCCCTCTCTATCTCTCTCTCTCTTATCTTTCTTGCTCTCTCTTGTTCTCTACTCATCTATCTACCATTTTTACTCTCTCACACTTGTACTCTCTCTCCATCTCTCTAGCCATCGCTCACACACACGCTCTCCCTCTTTACTCTTTCCCCAATATTTATCTCTCTTCCACACATATTCTCTCTCACATGTATGCATACTCTCTTTTCTCTATATAGAGAATAGGATAAATGAACTATTAAAATAAAAATATCAAAATGTTATGCACATTCTATACAATTTTTTTTTTAAATATATTATTAAAATAATATAGTGTATCATTATTTGGGGTGCTAATGCTTTACTTGAATATTAACATTAAATAATAGACATAGCATAACTATTATGGCTAGCCAAAAGTATAAAAGTATCTATATATAATTTTATTTTTTGTGGCCAAACTTGAATACGAATATCCACAAAATATATATACAATAATTTTTATATACTTGAACCTTTTATCAAAAGGAGAAACTTATAAATCTTAAATTATTTCAATAAATATTTAAAATAAATTTTAAAATCTAAACCTAACAAAAGGAAATAACAAAAATATTTTATATTTTGTTAAATAAAATTATTTATCCTTTACAAAGTGGAGGTAGATTCATTCAAGCAGGAGTTCCTAGGACTAAAGAAAGATACAGATAAATTATTAGCACTATTTTACTAGGCCGTTGAGGTTTTGAGTGGGCTCTATGAGATGCCAATAAGTAAAATCATAGAAGAAATCAATAAAGTTTTAAAAATGACAAGCATCTTGGTGACCAAGTACAATAGGCATTGAACAAATATAGTGGTCCATATTATTACTTCGAGTATGAATCGGATGACATCTCATTTTATTCTTATTCTCATTGTTATTACCCAATTCTTGTCTATGGGCATAACCTAATAAAGGAAAGTATATTTATACAAAGACTGAAAGAATGGCAGAAAGACCAAACAACATAGAAGAGATGAATGGTGGAGCCCATATTGTTTTAGGCTTCCTCTTGTAGACACCAAAACAGCACCAATCCGATTATGTGACTGCAAACACTGATCGCTTTGACAAACACAGACCCCAGGGCAGCCCTCAGAGGTTAAACAGTGGTCTTAACCACTTTCATAGCAATTTTGTAAGGTCAAGAAGCAATTTGGCACACTTGGACACTTTGCCTAGTATTCGTCTCACCCAGGGACGAATTCAAAATAGAATCCGTCCCACCCCAGGACGAATTCTGAATCCGTCCCTGGGTGGGACGAATTCTAAGCTTAACGGGCAAAAAGGCAAATGGTGCCAAGTGGCAGCCCAGAACAGTCAGTTAAGGACTCCTGCCTTGCACGCGTGTGTAGGTGGACGGAGGGGCCGTTAGAAGACTCGTTACAAAAGGCATTTATCAAAGCTCAAGTCAATGGAGGATTCCCCTCCCTCATGGGAAGACAAGACTGCCACATGGCGCCTATGGCCAACACATGGCATTTGTGCTTCCCTCCCAAAAGAGACCCCATGGGTCTATAAAAGGTGGGACTTTTCTCACCCAAAATATACAGGTTGAAGGAGTTTTCAAGCAACGAAGTGCTGCCGAATTGAAGACCCACTTGCATCCCTCTTGGTTCACCTTCCCACATCCACCAATCTCTTTTGCAAGGGAGGTTGTTGGGTGGCCTTTGGAAGCTCGAACCTTACCCAAATCCAACGCATGGACACCTGAACCTACCAATTCGCCGACCCCCCAATCCTAAAAGGTTTTGGGCCCATCCCCGGTGGATTGGCTCCAAAATCGAGGGCCAACGGTGGGAGGCCCACTTGGGCACCCCCGCACCTCCCAAGTCCTATTTTTAGTTTTTGAGCATTTTAGATTATTTTTTAGATTGCATTTTGTGTTATTAGGTCTGATTAATCCATAGCTGCAATTTTGTAACTTTTGGTCCGATTCTAGGATGTTTTGTATTGCTTTGTCGTTTCGCTAACTTGCAGGTGTCAAGGTCAAATTCCCGAGGGTGGAGGCCAAATTGGGAAAATCCGACCATCTGGGTCGTCCCAAAATGGCCCCAATTACATAACCCCCCTATTTGCAGGCGTTTTGCAGGTCTCGGGATCCGACATTGGAGCAACAGCAGGTCGGTTTCTTCAACACGAAGAATTCGTCCCACCCAGGGACGAATTACAGTCAGAATTCGTCCTGCCCAGGGACGAATTCCAGCTTGAAGGTGGATTGGCCAGCTGCCTCGATGGCGGTGGCCTTCTGGTAACTTTTCTTACCTTCTGTCAAGTTTTGAAGCAATTTGGATTCACTGTATTCATTGTTTTAGGCAAATATTTACATGCATATTTCGTTAGTTTTAGAGAGCAAACGCTTTTCATTTGCAGCAGGTGCTACTGACGTCTTGGTCATTTCTTTGTTCGCAGGAGAAGCAAGCAGAGGCGAAGAACTCATCGACATCAGCGACGGCATCATCTTGGCCCGCCCATTGCAATCGTGGGCACGCGGAAAGAGGAATCATTCGGTGATTGTAATCAAACTCTATTTGCGCTCCTAGCCCCCGAAAAGGGAGGAGACGTCATTGTAAGAGAGATCAAGGGATATTAATGAAAGGGCTGTGTTTTCTCTATTTGATTGTGTCTCTTCCAATGTGTTTCTTTTCCATTTCATGCAATTTACATTTCTAGGACTTAAGCGTACTTAATTTTGAATGCAATCGCACTTGGTGTTTCCTTTGCCCGGAATCTCGTGCTTTCAGTGGCGATCACGGTGGGACCCTGTTCCCTGGTTTTTAAAATCATAGAAACTGATCAAAGTTTTGTGTTTGTGCTTGACAGGTACATTTTTTTTGTTGCAGACTGCTATTCGTCTCTGACAGGGACGAATTCTTTTCTGCAATTCGTCTGACCCTGAGACGAATTCAAATTCGTCTCTGGGAGGGACGAATTCTGTTCTGCAATTCGTCTCCCAGAGGGACGAATTCTCGTCTCGCGGATTTTCAGAGCAGAAATTCAGAGACAACAGGAGCAAGCAGAGAAGAGGTAGGGATTTTTATCATCTCTGTTAAATTTTCTGTTTCTGTTTCTGTTTCTTTAATTGTTTTCATTTAATCCTGCATTGCATTAGGAAAAGTCATGTATGCTAGTTTCATTTTTGTTGAATAAAACGAATCCCACACACATCACGAAACAATTTTAAACCAAGGAGCTGGTCGTAAGACCCCAGCCCTTGATCAAGACCATTGGTGGATTTCATCACCACCTTGGCTTGATTTGCATCCATTTCCCGATTGTCAACTGTTGTTAGGCGTAAATCCTGACGAAGACAGACCGAGCGTAGCTGGGGTGATTCCCATGCGCGCGAGGATAAGTTTTCTATGGTAGGTGCCATTAACAGGACAATCCCCCTTCCGTACCGCCTACGTACCACGTACCTTCTGCTCTCACGTACCTATAGTCTCCCTCTCGTAAGGGCGGGTATATAGAGAGGTTGGTATATCGGCCTGGTTGGTATATTGAAGGGGCGACCATTTTGGGAGTTATAAGAGCCTACATAATGCATTTAAACGTTCTACAAAACCTACAAAAACAAAACAAAACATCAAAATGCACTAAACCAGTTTAGGACACACCAAGAATCCTTAAAAGAGATAATCACGGTTTTGTGAATGTGTGTGTTTATTTCTGCTTAGTGTAGACAAAAAAAAAATCATCATAAACAAAAAGATAAAAATCTACGCATTTTGTCATTTTCTCCAAAAAGCTCCAAGGATTCCCGTAATCGCTTGGTCACTCCAAAATGCCCCAAAGGTGTCCATGAACCCTTTGGTCAACCCAAAATCACCCCAAATGTGCCCATAAGTGATGCAGGACCATCCAACAAAAAATGGGAAATCTTGTATTTTTCTCTAAATTTTAGTGCATCTTGCCGGGCCATAACTTCTCAACCGTAGCTCCGTTTGACACGAAATTTTACAGGGAGTTGGGGGAGAAATCCAGATTTTCGGGGCCAAATTCCATCATCTAGTGCCCCGAAATTAGGTTCTAAAATTGCGTGCCCAATTTTTTGCACTTTTTGAGCTGTTCGGATGTCAATATCTCCTAATGTATTTAGAGTTAGGACTTGAAACTTCATTTTTGTCTTATCTATTATAAGAGGGATGCGCACACCAATTTTGGGCCCCATCTGACTCATTTTCAATTTTAGGGCTTTTTAGAGAGACATCGTCATGGTGCTAACCCGTAGCCAAGCCCAATCACGGGCGGAGGCTATGGGGGATGTCCCAGGAGGCACGAGTCACCTCCGTTACAATCCCAAGGATTTGGTCATACCACCTTGGCGACCTAACACACAATGCAGTCCCCTCCACACCTTAAAGGAAAGAGACTACAGGGACACCTCTTCGAGGAGCACTCCTGTTCAACATAGCACTCATCACACACCCTTCCATGAGGGGTACAGTCATAGGAGAGCTCCCTTAGATGATCGCTATGAGCGGTCACCGCGCGATGAAGCGCTAGGTCAACATAGGGTTCGACGGGAGGAACCACATCATTACACTACCCGTCCTTCACCCCCTCTAGTTGTCGGGACTACAAAGACAAATCCAGAGCACAAGGCTCCTCGGGCGGGCGGGCCAACTCCACCCGTTCCTTTTTCATTTATGAAAGAGAGCACGAGGAAGACCTCTACCTTCCTCGAGAGCAATATACAATGCGAGAGCAATATGCCTCCGCACCTGCTATCTATCAGGAACACTCACTGAGGCCAAAGCCTCGAGGGAATGCTGTTACCCCCAATAGAGGGAGGTCGCCTATAGAGATCTTGGATCACTACGACCGAGATAGATATCTAGAAGAGGCATCTAGGCCTTCTAGACATGAAGCAATGAGAGCTCCCTTAGATGCTCGCTATGAGCGGTCATCGCGCGATGAAGTGCTAAGTCAACATAGGGTTCGAAGGGAGGAACCACATGATTACATTATCCCTCCTTCACCCCCACTAGTTGTCAGGACTACAAAGACAAATCCAGAGCACAAGGCTCTTCGGGCAAGGCGAGATAGCTCCGTCCACCCCCTTTTCACTTATGAAAGAGAGCACGAGGAAGACATCTACCTTCCTCGAGAGCAATATACCGTGCGGGAGCAATACGCCTTCGCACTTGCTATCTATCAGGACCACTCACTGAGGCCAAAGCCCCGAGAGAATGCTGCTACCCCTAACAGAGGGATGTGTCCTATAGAGATCTTGGATCACTACGACCGAGATTTTTATCTAAGAGAGGCGTCTAGGCCTTCTAGACATGAGGCGGTGGGACCAACTATCGTAGAATCTGCCGAATATATCACACATCTCAAGCAACTCACGCAACTTGAGCTCGAACGACTACCGTTAGAGGAACCGTACCATATTAACGAAGAGCACCTTCAGCGCCAGAAGGATGAGCTGTTCCAACACACTATGCAAGAGAAGACTCCAACCCCTCACATGCATAAGACAAAGTATTTTGAGTGGCACAACCCATGGGGGGAAGATAGGTCATCGCGACCTCATCAAAAGCTACCCCCAACACCTCCTAGACAGGAGCGGGAGGCTACTCCCCCGATTCTTGAAGCACCACCCCCGACGCCTCCTAGACATGAATGGGAGGCCGCTCCTATAACCAATGACGGGTGCCTTCCTCAGACATCCACCCAGGCTTATGAGCCACCCTTAGAAATTCATCAAGAAGCCTCTAAGGAATCAGAGCGCGAAGAAGAGCGGGATGAACTGCCCTACCAAGGCATGGGGGTGCCATCTGGCCACCCCTCCATAAGCCCCAAGTTCCTCAACAAGAACCAACCAAAGAGGAGGAGTTCAAATCTCCCAATACATGCAAAGCACTAGAGCACTTAGAGTTGGTAGAGGCCAAGATTTTGGAGCTCCCAAGGCCCAACTTACATAAGGCTCCTTTCGAAGAGGATCAACCTTTAACCATAGGGCTACCTGATGATGCAGTCCTCCATGTCTCAGAATCTCCAGATTCTAATGAGCTATACACATTGTCCGAAGGTGAGGATGAAACAGACATAGCCCATAGCAATCACATGCGACAACATCGACATCCCATAAAAATTGATGAAGCATGTCAACAGATAAACATAATACTAGGGCATGAGTGGCGTGTTAACCCACCACAGTGGGACCAAGCATTACATCCACAACTTTGGGCACACAAAGAGCAACTTCCACCAAGAGACATCATAGCAACATCAGTGCCGCGGGCGGACCCTGTCCTCATCTCCGTGCATAGGGCCGATCCATTCATGCCCATACCTCTAGAGCCAGATCCGGAGTGCAAAGACCATCAAGTCAGGGGTACCTCTATCCCCTGAAGAACCATAATCCAAACCCAAAAGCTCCAAGGATTATCGCAATCCCTTGGTCACCCAAAAAGCTCCAAGGATTATCGCAATCACTTGGTCACCCAAAAAGCTCCAAGGATTATCGCAATCACTTGGTCACCCAAAAAGCTCCAAGGATTATCGCAATCTCTTGGTCACTCCAAAAGCTCCAAGGATTATCGCAATCCCTTGGTCACCCAAAAAGCTCCAAGGATTATCGCAATCTCTTGGTCACCCCAAAAAGCTCCAAGGATTATCGCAATCACTTGGTCAAAACCAAAAAGCTCCAAGGATTATCGCAATCTCTTGGTCACCCAAAAAGCTCCAAGGATTATCGCAATCTCTTGGTCACCCAAAAAGCTCCAAGGATTATCGCAATCTCTTGGTCACCCAAAAAGCTCCAAGGATTATCACAATCTCTTGGTCAACCCAAAAAGCTCCAAGGATTATCGTAATCTCTTGGTCAACCCAAAAAGCTCCAAGGATTATCACAATCTCTTGGTCAACCCAAAAAGCTCCAAGGATTATCGCAATCTCTTGGTCAATCCAAAAAGCTCCAAGGATTATCGCAATCTCTTGGTCACCCAAAAAGCTCCAAGGATTATCACAATCTCTTGGTCAACCCAAAAAGCTCCAAGGATTATCGCAATCTCTTGGTCACCCAAAAAGCTCCAAGGATTATCACAATCTCTTGGTCACCCAAAAAGCTCCAAGGATTATCACAATCTCTTGGTCAACCCAAAAAGCTCCAAGGATTATCACAATCTCTTGGTCAATCCAAAAAGCTCCAAGGATTATCGCAATCTCTTGGTCAACCCAAAAAGCTCCAAGGATTATCGCAATCTCTTGGTCAATACAAAAAGCTCCAAGGATTATCGCAATCTCTTGGTCAATCCAAAAAGCTCCAAGGATTATCGCAATCTCTTGGTCACCCAAAAAGCTCCAAGGATTATCGCAATCTCTTGGTCAACCCAAAAAGCTCCAACGATTATCACAATCGCTTGGTCAAAAAAAATCAAGAAATTCAAAAAAACAAAACAACAAAAATCATCAAAAACAACAAATATTTGCATCTCAATTCTAGGCATACTCAAATTCATCAAAAACAACACCCCCCCCCCAAAAAAAAAAAACCCCCCCCACAAAACAACAAAAACACCAAGCATAACTTTTACCACACTACGGTCAGTGGTCCGGGAATGTACCAAGAGTTTCAGTGATTCAGTCATCATTTTCCTCTTTAGCCATGTAGTGTATCAAGTCGAACAGATTTTACGAAGGTAGAGTCATACTTGAAATACACCTTGTTACGTAACATCCCAACACAAATCAAAACACTAAAATTCCCAAATTGTGTGAACGAAAGATGAAACCTCGCAAAATAATCTAGGTCACCACAAGCGAAACGGTTATCTTGCTCATCCCCCCGTGCGAATGACCCCTAGAATGCTCGAGAGTTGGCAAAAGGACAAGCATCCTCCCTACCCAATTCCCTAAGAATCCCTAAAGTTCTCAATAGTTGCAAAACACAAAAAATTTGCAAAATGTCAAAACTCCAAAATTTGACAAACTACAGTGCACACATCAAAAGGCACAAACAACAGTGATTTTCATCACTCCATATCCCCAATCCCTTGCTCGAAAGAAAAACAAATCAAAATAAACAGTGATCTCATCACTACAATGAGCAAGTATCCCAATACAATTGAAGAAAAGAAGGGAGTTGACCTTGAATCCCTGGAACTCTCAAGCATTCTATAGGTCATAAGGCAAGCTTTAGTACCAATTTGGTTGATAGCCTATCGGTAATGTAAGTAAACCTCCCGCATGACGATATATCTGTCACATTAACTTGCGTACAGATCAATGTTTGCATGTGGATGAGCTAGCTTATGGCATCCTGGATTACATCGCAGATTAATCTTAGTACATACAACAAAGGAATTCGTGGAGCTAATTAGGTGATCCTCAGTACAGGTTCGGTTGAAAGCCCATCTGGCACTTGCGGTATCCTAACAAATACCACTAAATGAACTCAATTGCACACACAGGGATGTGAAATAGCTCGGTCAAAAACAAGTCCGATTCATACCTTGTTCAAAAGTCTTGTAAGATAAAGTACAGTCATGGCTAGTGAGTTAAAACCGTCTGAGTCTCAGAAAACCTTAGCTACATTTCTAAACCAACTGCGCTACTTTTCATCCTTACAATACCATCAAAAAAAATACAAAAAAAGAAAAACCACATGTATACATACAAAGTCATGCATCACAACAATCGCCTAAAAACAAAATAACAGAGTTCTAAACAGTCCTTGGTGCCATAGCCAAACATCACAAACCCCATTCATCCATTTCATATCTGCATATCACATATAAATCAAAACCATTTGCATTCATCATAGCATATGCATCCATCAAAATAAATCAACATGCATACATCCATATTCATCAACCATCATGCACAAGATCAAAGAAAATCAAAACAACAAAAACAACAAATAAATGCAACACAAAAACAAAAAGCAATAAACATTGCCGGACACAAGTGCTCTTGCACTTAACCTCTTGGCATAGAAAATCGATGTCGTGGTCTACATTGTCGACTATCCTACTCCCTAAGAAGGCTACCATAGCTGGACCGCTCCACGAGAAGACGGATTTTTGACAATTTCATCCCCAAATGACGTCACAAAAGGGCAAACACCAAAAACAAACAAAAATGCAACACAAAACAAAAGCAATAAACATTGCCGAACACAAGTGCTCTTGCACTTAACCTCTTGGCATAGCAAAATCGACATCGGGGTCACAAATTGTCACTATCCTACTCCCTAAGAAGGCTACCATAGCCGGACCGCTCCACGGGAGGACGGATTGTCGACAATTTAATCCCCAAATGGTGTCACAAAAACAACAAAAACAGTACAAAATTCAACAAAAACACAAAGCAAAAACATTGCCGGACATAAGTGCTCTTGCACTTAACCTCTAGGCAAAGAAAATCGATGTCGAGGTCCAAATTATCGCTCTCCTACTTCCCCAAGAAGGCTACAATAGCCGGACCGCTCCACGGGAAGTTAGATTTTCGATGATTTCACCTCATTACGGCATCACCAAAAGGGTTAACACCCACCAAAAATAGGTCCAAATGTTGGAAAAATTGCACACGCTTAACGGTAAACCCTCTAAAGGCACACCTGCACAAGTCATCTTGGGTCAAGCGACTCGTCGCTTCTCTCACGAAGGTCATTCCCTCATCGATTCGTCGCTTGAGGGGGTAGTCACACTTAGTCACCAACCAACAATCACACACCCAATTAAGGAAAACGACATGCATTCAAAGAATCATTGACAAAGACAATCACGCTCCTGCTTGGGGCAGTAAACAAGCAACAATCAAATCAATCAAACACTTGGCATTTCGTGAATCATGAACACAAGGTTCCCCCTGAGGATAAAAATGCCCTTCACTTGTTCATGACTGATCAATGTCTAAGTTCAAGTCACACCTCACCAAAACAGGTTAATACTTGAAATCAAATTCCTTAGCTCGTACGAAGCAAGGATTCAAGAATGCATGCCCTTTCCATACTTGGGGCATCAAAAGTTGGTTAGGTTACCAAGAAACCCTAATCATTAGTGCTTTGGTTATCTATTTTTGCTCAAGATCTGCGTCACCCACAGCAGCTTCCCAAAAAGGGGCATCTCGTAGACACCAAAACAACACCAATCCGATTATGTGACTGCAAACACCGATCGCTTTGACAAACACAGCCCCCGGGGCAGCCCTCGGAGGTTAAACAAGTGGTCTTAACCACTTTCATAGCAATTTTGTAAGGTCAAGAAGCAATTTGGCACACTTGGACACTTTGCCCAGTATTCGTCTCACCCAGGGACGAATTCAAAATAGAATCCGTCCCACCCCAGGACGAATTCTAAGCTTAACGGGCAAAAAGACAAATGGTGCCAAGTGGCAGCCCGAACGGCCGGTTAAGGACTCCCGCCTTGCACGCGTGTGTAGGTGGACAGAGGGGCCGTTAGAAGACCGTCACAAAAGGCATTTATCAAAGCTCAAGTCAATGGAGGACTCCCCTCCCTCATGGGAAGACAAGATTGCCACATGGCGCCTATGGCCAACACATGGCATTTGTGCTTCCCTCCCAAAAGAGACCCCATGGGTCTATAAAAGGTGGGACTTTTCTCACCCAAAATAGACAGGTTGAAGGAGTTTTCAAGCAACGAAGTGCTGCCGAATTGAAGACCCACTTGCATCCCTCTTGGTTCACCTTCCCACATCCACCAATCTCTTTTGCAAGGGAGGTTGTTGGGTGGCCTTTGGAAGCTCGAACCTTACCCAAATCCAACGCATGGACACCTGAACCTACCAATTCGCCGACCCCCCAATCCTAAAAGGTTTTGGGCCCATCCCCGGTGGATTGGCTCCAAAATCGAGGGCCAACGGTGGGAGGCCCACTTGGGCACCCCCGCACCTCCCAAGTCCTATTTTTAGTTTTTGAGCATTTTAGATTATTTTTTAGATTGCATTTTGTGTTATTAGGTCTGATTAATCCATAGCTGCAATTTTGTAACTTTTGGTCCGATTCTAGGATGTTTTGTATTGCTTTGTCGTTTCGCTAACTTGCAGGTGTCAAGGTCAAATTCCCGAGGGTGGAGGCCAAATTGGGAAAATCCGACCATCTGGGTCGTCCCAAAATGGCCCCAATTACATAACCCCCCTGTTTGCAGGCGTTTTGCAGGTCTCGGGATCCGACATTGGAGCAGCAGCAGGTCGGTTTCTTCAACACGAAGAATTCGTCCCACCCAGGGACGAATTACAGTCAAAATTCGTCCTGCCCAGGGACGAATTCCAGTTGAAGGTGGATTGGCCAGCTGCCTCAGTGGCAGTGGCCTTCTGGTAACTTTTCTTACCTTCTGTCAAGTTTTGAAGCAATTTGGATTCACTGTATTCACTGTTTCATGCAAATATTTACATGCATATTTCGTTAGTTTTAGAGAGCAAACGCTTTTCATTTGCAGCAGGTGCTACTGACGTCTTGGTCATTTCTTTGTTCGCAGGAGAAGCAGCAGAGGCGAAGAACTCATCGACATCAGCGACGGCATCATCTTGGCCCGCCCATTGCAATCGTGGGCACGCGGAAAGAGGAATCATTCAGTGATTGTAATCAAACTCTATTTGCGCTCCTAGCCCCTGAAAAGGGAGGAGACGTCATTGTAACAGAGATCAAGGGATATTAATGAAAGGGCTGTGTTTTCTCTATTTGATTGTGTCTCTTCCAATGTGTTTCTTTTCCATTTCATGCAATTTACATTTCTAGGACTTAAGCGTACTTAATTTTGAATGCAATCGCACTTGGTGTTTCCTTTGCCCGGAATCTCGTGCTTTCACCTCTTGATTGAGGACAAAGATACTGATAATTTTGATTATTTTGAGGTCGACATCCCAATAGTTTAGTCTCTTAATTTATTCTTGATGCTCCTCAATTCTTACATCTTCATAAAGGAAGTAATCCTTGATGTGGAATTATATCATCAACAAGCATAGTGAGCTTTCTTCTATAAGGAAGCTCCAAATTATGGGCTCCACCACTAAAGAAGAGGATATTGTTGCACTACCACATATTCGTTGCAAATGATATACTTAGATATTTTTAATATCCTTGAACAATGTCAGATGAATGATCTTAAGATTAAATTTTACCCTAACAGGCTATATGGGATATAAATAAAAGGATTTTATTAAATTAAAAAATTGAAACACTAGGCCCATTTCTATCCTTTATAGTTATAAATATTTAAAATGTTGGGTCCATTTCTATCCTCTATAGTTAGAATATTTAAAGGTGAGTTGGGTAATTTATGTTGTGTGCTGCCTAAATATTTTAGTCAAATTTATGTTTCACTACGTAGCATTGGGGACCTCCAAATTTTAAACTATGGAAATGTTTTCATTTCTTAACATTAGAACCTTTAAGGGAAAATAGAAGTGGAGTTTATATTAGTAGATTTCTTGTTTTTTTCTCACACGATTTTGGTTTTATTTTTAGTTAATGTAAAAAAAATTCTAAGAATTGTATGGATTTCTTAGATTTAAATGTACAAATGTAAATTTACATCAAAAGTTTTGTTGTTGTTAAAATCTATTACTTTTTTATTTTTTATTTTTGTTTATGAAATATTTCATTTTAGCAAAATTGAAATGTTATATAATTTCATAACAATATGGTATTATTTTATTTTTATATTACTTTTCAAATACAATAAATACATAGACAACCAACAATATTCTAAAATTGCAGCATTTTCTTGTATTGAGAGAGAAAAAATTTCCATCAATGACATAATATTGAGTAAATAAAATATAACACCGATGACATAATATTAAGTAAATAAAATTCAACTTTTCCTTTACAATGACACATGTTTATATATTTATTTATTTTTTACTTTTCTCATTGTTATAGAATGTATAAAAATTTGGGATCTCTAGCAAAAGTATTGAATTTGATTGATTAACAATGCAAAATAAAATATAAAAATATTTATATTTTTTCTATTTTATGATGTATAATTAATTTATGTTTTAGCTTCGGAGATGGATTTTATGTCAAAGTGCCAAAAAGCATTGACTTTTAGTTTTATACAAACATGAATTCTATCAAATACAAAGGTAATTTTGTTAACATTGAATTCCAATGAATTCTTTAGCTATTGTCTACTTATATTCAAAATAAGGGATATAATCCATTGTTATTCAAGTTAAGGGACACAATTGATTGATATTCAAATTTAGTATAATAAGGTAATTTTTGGAATGATGGATCTACTGATTAAAATATGTTTTACCACTTTTAGAGAAGAATATTCTTAACACACTTTCCAAAGAATCATCCTTTGGAACATCATAAAAGAAGTGTAGAAATTGAGCAAAACCATATTCTTGTTTGGAAGGGTAATAATGGAAGAAATGCATAGTTTTCTTGTATGGTTTTAGGATTGTTGATATGCATATCACAACCTAGGTTAAGAATAAACAGAGAATTTTTCATGACTCTTGAAAATGTTCCCTACAAGTCAGATAACAATAATATTAATGGTGTTCAATTAAAATTATAAAAAATGATAGTTTTACTTATTTAATGTATCACATTTATGTCCTAAAAAATAAATAAAATACCAAAACCTTCATAATATCTTAAAATGGAGTTTTGGCTAGTTTAGCATTTGTTGTACAAGGAAAGTTTGTGTATGATAAAAATTTAACAAAATTATAAACTATATATTGAAACACTAGGCAAACCTTCAACAAGTTATGTTGAGACTTATATTTTATAAAAAGAAAATCAATATTTGTAAGCAATGCTAGTGGGATTAAAATACAAAATTTATGGATAAACTAGAAGTGATGAGACTCTATAAAATAGGGAAAATATTTATTCATTTAGAGTGCACTATCATTTCTACTTGCCAATGTTATCAAGATGAAAGTATTTGACATTAGTTACAATCATATAAGCAAATTTCTAGTAAAATTCCCACTAAAAGCCATCTCAAATTTTGTGGTAATGTACAAAAGCTCCCCACCATATCTCGTATAAAAAATATGAGGTCCTTGACCTCTCTTGGTTCACAAATATCACAAAACTTTTGTTGTTGGATTCTATGTATTTTTAAAAAACCTCAAAGTACAGGTTGTGAGGAACTTAAGGAATTGCCTGCCATTTTGGATAGTTCATTGATGAAAGTAGGGGTTGTGAGGAACTTAAAGAATTGCTTACTTAATGCCCTCTAGAAAAGTTAATAACCAAACTATAGAGTCCTATTTTCAGATAATGTCATGTTATCGATATAGTAGTCTAAAATTTGTATTCATTGCAATGAATATCTAATATAAAATTGACTCTCAAATTGTTGCTTAATTTTTCTCTTGGTTTATTGAAAAATTATTTGGTATTTTTAATTTTTTTGGAGTTATCGAGTAACTCTCCAAACATAGCTTGTAAGTTTTTTCCAAATTAGAATTTTTAATATACTAGACAAACTACCTCATAATGATCTAATGCAAACTCTAACTATAATATTAAATTTTAGACAATATTAAATAATAGATAACCAAAATAATAAGTGATTTTCCTACCACTATAATAGAGATATATGTAAAAATATTAGGATTTACACTGATTCATAGACAATATTGAAGATAAAGCTTTAATTTTTTTATATATTTGAAAGTGATACCATAAAAAATTGGATATAAAAGCCATAATGAGTATCATTGGATACTCCACAAATTTTCTACCTCTTATCTCCTATCCCATCCCATCTCATCTACAAGTTTTATTTCAATAGCTAAAAAGACTACAATGGAAACTTTCTAGGCTAACACCTACGCCAATGGTTAATCTCCATAGTTTATATGAAAACTTATTCCATTGCGAATAGGTTGACCATGGTATCAATGAAGTACAGTGGTGGAATGGTGGACTTATCCCACCCCATGTAAGTAAGAAATTATCATTACCATTACAACCTACACTAGCTACAAGATTTTTTTAAAGACCATTTTCACATTGACTACAAAAATGTCATAATAATTAAAATTTTTCTCTCTCTTGTCCAATTATCCTTCTCTCTCTCTCTCTCTCTCACCCTTATACCCTTTCACCCTCTCCCTCATGATATCACTCTTTTGTAATATCTCTCTTTCTCTTACCTTTTTTACCATCATCTCACTTGAACACACTCACACTCACTCTTGCACACACACTATCTCTCATATACATCCTTTTTTTAACTCATTCACACACTCTTGCATTATCTATCTCTCATATAAGTGAATTATAAAAAAATTATATTCTCATGTCATAAATATTTTAAAATTAGATACATAACAAGGGACTACATAGTGAAAGTAATGAAGAGAGAGAGTAATTTTTTTTTAAATAATTTCAAAATATATAAGTTTTATTAAGGAGATATATAATATAGAGAATTTGAGGGGTTGAAAGGCCACTTGTATTTAGATCTTCACTTTTTCTATTTGATTTACATTGACTTTTTGAGGTATTGATTAGGTATTAAACTACGCATTAGATGCTATCCTCACACAATATGTACAATTAATTTCATACAGAAACACTTAATAAATCAATTTAAAAATACCCCATACACAACAAAGAACTCTACACCATTGTCCAAACATGGGAATGGAGGCATGAATTAAACTTATGGGAATGGATATTTAGCCATGATGAGCTACATAAATTGCTACACATCATATAGGAGCCAACCAATCTCTTGTTGACCTATATCTTGATAAGCCCCTACCTTGAATAAAATAAAAGGTCATGAATCCCCATGATCTATGGAGTTGTTCCATCCTCGAGATATAATTGAGATTATGTTTTTGTGTAAATAATAGGGCTTGAAGTTATGGATAATGGAGATGTTATTTTCATTGTTAATAAAGTGGGGCTAGTTGATTGGCTTCCTTATATCCTTGGTTGTTTAATACATGTGAGCACTCCATTTATTTTAGAATATATAGGTTAACTTCAACCTTAAAAAGGGAGAGGGGTATCTTGTCAGGGAAGGTTGTCTTTCTTAAAACAAATCCCTTTAAAAATAAAGATATTTGAAGAGAAGACTTACTCTCTCTCTATCTTGACCAATTGCCCCCTCTCTCACCCTAAGACCCTTTCACCCTTTTGCAATCTCTCTCTTTCTCTTGCTATTTTGGCCATCATCTCACTTAAACAGACTCACACTTACTCTCACACACTCTCTATATTTCTCATATACACCCTCTCTTTAACTCCCTCATAAAATCTTCCTCAAATACTATTTTTTTATCTTACTCTTTCTCACTCTCACTCTCCCACACTATAACAATTTTACCCTCTCTAACCCTATCATCATGTTTGCTCTATTTATCTCTTATCCTATAACCTTTTCATCCTCTCTCTTGTCCTATCATCCGTTTGCCCTATTCACTCTCATCCTCCCATATTTTCTCACCTTCTCACCCTTTTACCCTCTCTCTATCTCACCCTACTATTATTTTACCTTCTCTCTATCATACACATGCATGCATGCTCTCTCTTCCATCTCTCTCTCTCTCTTATCTTTCTTGCTCTCTCTTGTTCTCTACTCATCTCTCTACCATTTTTACTCTCACACTTGTACTCTCTCTCCACCTCTCTAGTCATCCCTCACACGCACACTCTCCCTCTTTACTCTCTCCCCAATATTTATCTCCCTTCCACACATATTCTCTCTCACATGTTTGCATACTCTCTTTTCTCTCTATATAGAATAGGATAAACGAACTATTAAAATAAAACTATCAAAATGTTATGCACATTCTATACAATTTTTTTTTTTAAATATATTATTAAAATAATATAGTGTATCATTATTTGGGGTGCTAATGCTTTACTTGAATATTAACATTAAATAATAGACATAGCATAACTATTATGGCTAGCCAAAAGTATAAAAGCCTCTATATATATAATTTTATTTTTTGTGGCCAAACTTGAATACTAATATCCAGAAAATATATATATACAATAATTTTTATATACTTGAACCTTTTATCAAAAGGAGAAACTTATAAATCTTAAATTATTTAAATAAATATTTAAAATAAATTTTAAAATCTAAACCTAACAAAAGGAAATAACATAAATATTTTAGATTTTGTTAAATAAAATTAATTATCCTTTACAAAGTGGAGGCAGATTCATTCAAGCAGGAGTTCCTAGGACTAAAGAAAGATACAGATAAATTATTAGCACTATTTTACCAGGCCGTTGAGGTTTTGAGTGGGCTCTATGAGATGCCATAGGTAAAATCATAGAAGAAATCAATAAAGTTTTAAAAATGACAAGCATCTTGGTGACCAAGTACAATAGGCATTGAACAAATATAGTGGTCCATATTATTACTTCGAGTATGAATCGGATGACATCTCATTTTATTCTTATTCTCATTGTTGTTACCCAATTCTTGTCTATGGGAATAACCTAATAAAGGAAAGTATATTGTATACAAATACTGAAAGCATGGTCGAAAGGCCAAACAACATAGAAGAGATGAATGGTGGAGGCTATATTGTTTTAGGCTTCCTATTGATTGAGGACAAAGATACTGATAATTTTGATTGTTTTGAGGTCGACATCCCAATAGTTTAGTCTCTTCATTTTATTCTTGATGCTTCTCAATTCTTACATCTTCATAAAGGAAGTAATCCTTGATGTGGAATTATATCATCAAAATGCATAGTGAGCTTTCTTCTATAAGGAAGCTCCAAATTATGGGCTCCACCACTAAAGAAGAGGATATTGTTGCACTACCACATATTTGTTGCAAATGATATACTTAGATATTTTTAATATCCTTACAATGTCAGATGAATGATCTTAAAATTAAATATTACCCTAATAGGCTATATGGGATATAAATAAAAGGATTTTATTAAATTAAAAACTTGAAACACTAGGCCCATTTCTATCCTTTATAGTTAGAAATATTTAAAATGTTGGGTCCATTTCTATCCTCTATAGTTAGAATATTTAAAGGTGAGTTGGGTAATTTATGTTGTGTGCTACCTAAATATTTTAGTCAAATTTATGTTTGACTATGTAGCATTGGGGACCTCCAAATTTTAAACTATGGAAATGTTTTCATTTCTTAACATTAGAACCTTCAAGGGAAAATAGAAGTGGAGTTTATATTAGTAGATAATAATTAATTATATCCTATAGTTTATTTGTTTTTTTCTCACACGAGTTTGGTTTTATTTTTAGTTAATGTAAAAAAATTTCTAAGAATTGTATGGATTTCTTAGATTTAAATGTATAAATGTAAATTTACATCAAATTTTTTGTTGTTGTTAAAATCTATTACTTTTTTTATTTTTTATTTTTGCTTATGAAATATTTCATTTTAGCAAAATTGAAATGTTATATAATTTCATAACATTATGGTATTATTTTATTTTTATATTAGTTTTCAAATACAATAAATACATAGACAACCAACAATATTCTAAAATTGCAGCATTTTCTTGTATTGAGAGAGAAAAAATTTCCATCAATGACATAATATTGAGTAAATAAAATATAACACCGATGACATAATATTAAGTAAATAAAATTCAACTTTTCCTTTACAATGACACATGTTTATATATTTATTTATTTTTGAATTTTCTAATTGTTATAGAATGTATAAAAATTTGGGATCTCTAGCAAAAGTATTGAATTTGATTGATTAACAATGCAAAATAAAATATAAAAATATTTATATTTTTTCTATTTTATGATGTATAATTAATTTATGTTTTAGCTTCGGAGATGGATTTTATGTCAAAGTGCCAAAAAGCATTGACTTTTAGTTTTATACAAACATGAATTCTATCAAATACAAAGGTAATTTTGGTTACAAATACAAAGGTAATTTTGGTTACATTGCATTCCAATGAATTCTTTAGCTATTGTCTACTTATATTCAAAATAAGGGATATAATCCATTGTTATTCAAGTTAACGGACACAATTGATTGATATTCAAATTTAGTATAATAAGGTAATTTTTGAAATGATGGATATACTGATTAAAATATGTTTTACCACTTTTAGAGAAGAATATTCTTAACACACTTTCCAAAGAATCATCCTTTGGAACATCATAAAATAAGTGTAGAAATTGAGCAAAACCATATTCTTTTTTGGAAGGGTAATCATGGAATAAATGCATAGTTTTCATGTATGTATTTAGGATTTTTGATATGCATATCACAACCTAGGTTAAGAATAAACGGAGAATTTGTCATGACTCTTCAAAATGTTCCCTACAAGTCAGACAACAATAATAGTAATGGTGTTCAATTAAAATTATAAAAATGATAGTTTTACTTATTTAATGTATCACATTCATGTCCTAAAAAATAAATAAAATACCAAAATCTTCATAATATCTTAAAATGGAGTTTTGGCTAGTTTAGCATTTTTTTTACGAGGAAATTTTGTGTATGATAAAAATTTAAGAAAATTATAAACTATATATTGAAACACTAGGCAAACCTTCAACAAGTTATGTTGAGACTTATATTTTATAAAAAGAAAATCAATATTTGTAAGCAATGCTAGTGGGATTAAAATAAAAAATTTATGGATAAACTAGAAGTGATAAGACTCTATAAAATAGGGAAAATATTTATTCATTTAGAGTGCACTATCATTTCTACTTGCCAATGTTATCAATATGAAAGTATTTGACATTAGTTACAATCATATAAGAAAATTTCTAGTAAAATTTTATCTTCAAGTAGTCCCACTAAAAGCCATCTCAAATTTTGTGGTAATGTACAAAATCTACCCACCATATCTTGTATAAAAAATATGAGGTCCTTGACCTCTCTTGGTTCACAAATATCACAAAACTTTCGTTGTTGGATTATATGTATTTTTAAAAAACCTCAAAGTACAGGTTGTAAGGAACTTAAAGAATTGCCTGCCATTTTGGATAGTTCATTGATGAAAGTAGGGGTTGTGAGGAACTTAAAGAATTGCTTACTTAATGCCCTCTAGAAAAGTTAATAACCAAACTATAGAGTCCTATTTTCAGGTAAGGTCATGTTATCTATATAGTAGTCTAAAATTTGTATTCATTGCAATGAATATCTAATATAAAATTGACTCTCAAATTGTTGCTTAGTTTTTCTCTTGGTTTATTGAAAAATTATTTGGTATTTTTAAATTATTTGGAATTATCGAGTAACTCTCCAAATATAGCTTGTCAAGTTTTTTCCAAACTAGAATTTTTAATATACTAGACAAACTACCTCATAATGATCTAATGCAAACTCTAACTATAATATTAAATTTTAGACAATATTAAATAATAGATAACCAAAAGAATAAGTGATTTTCCTACCACTATAATAGAGATATATGTAAGAATATTAGGATTTACACTGATTCATAGACAATATTGAAGATAAAGCTTTACTCTTTTATATATTTGAAAGTGATACCATAAAAAATTAGATATAAAAGCCATAATGAGCATCATTGGATACTCCACAAATTTTCTACCTCTTATCTCCTATCCCATCCCATCTCATCTACAAGTTTTATTTCAATAGCTAATAAGACTACAATGGAAACTTTCTAGGCTAACACCTATGCCAATGGTTAATCTCCATAGTTTATATTAAAACTTATTCCATTGAGAATAGGTTGACCATGGTATCAATGAAGTACAGTGGTGGAATGGTGGACTTATCCCACCCCATGTAAGTAAGAAATTATCATTACCATTACAACCTACACTATCTACAAGATTTTTTTAAAGACCATTTTCACATTGACTACAAAGATGTCATAATAATTAAATTCTTTCTCTCTCTTTTCCAATTATCCCTCTCTCTCTCTCTCACCCTTAGACCCTTTCACCCTCTCCCTCATGATATCACCCTTTTGTAATATCTCTTTCTCTTACCTTCTTTACCATCATCTCACTTGAACACACTCACACTCACTCTTGCACACACACACTCTCTCATATACATCATTTTTTTAACTCATTCACACACTCTTGCATTATCTATCTCTCATATAAGGGAATTATAAAAACATTATATTCTCATGTCATAAATATTCTAAAATTAGATACATAACAAGGGACTACATAGTGAAAGTAATGAAGAAAGAGAGTAATTTTTTTTTAAATAAGTTAAAATTTAATATGAGGCAAGGAGATTATATCGTAGTAGAATATGTATTAGATCAAAGGATTTTCCATTTCCAAGAAAGTGGTATTTAAAAATCCCCTTTGCATTATCAAGTGGTAAAGTCCATTATGGTTTACGTAGATCAACCATTAGAAGAACTAAATAAGGACACAATAGATAAGGAAATAAAATACAAAGGTTCAAATTCTATAGGAATTCAAGGTGTTAAAAAATATAAAGATGTTAATCCAATTAAATCAACATAAAAGGGATAAAATACATTGAGGTTAATCCAAGTAGATCATTTTCTTTTTTTTAGCAGTAAAAAAATTATCTCCTTACAATAAAAATATTTTTAGAATAAAGTGTATCCCTTTTACTTTAAAGTTTTGAGAGAAACATAATAAGAATTAAGTATGGTGAATATCCATAAAAAATCAGTGTTTCTAAGATAGTATAAGAAAGTATGTACTATAGAGGATCAACATTTCACTTTAAGTTTCCAAAGCAACATTTAGGTTTTCTAGACTAACATAAGAAAATAATTACTATAAAGGCTCATCCTTCTACTTTAAGGTTTCCAAGAGAACATAAAGAAAAAATATTGTAAGGCAATTTCTTCTACTTCACTAGTATAATATTTTAGATGATAAGTCTTATTATGAATAGTATAGAAAAATAGAAGAAATTGATGAATATGGAAGTATTGGCAAAATGTAAAAAAAAATAACTTAGAATAAAAACATGGAAAAAATTCGCCGGACTGAACGCTTGTCCCTTTCTTGGTATTTTCAGCGGTGTAAAAGATTTAAAATGATTGTGACATGGTGGTTATAGGGGCGGACTACGTGAAGATCTGTGTGGTGGCTTCCACGGAGGACAACATAAAATATTGTGGTGGCCATAAAAATTGGACAGCCTGCCCGGATTCGTGGCCGCTACCGATTCCACCATGTAAATACAAAAAAAAAAAAAAACATGGAAAAAATCAGCCAATGAGATCTTAACGAAGTAAACTTTTAAATTAAGGGTCCAATATTTTCCCTAATAGTTTCTAATAACTATAACTTAAATAAAATTATCCCAAAATGGAGTGTAATGATTGAGGATTTGGCTCTTATTTGGTAGGTCCAAGTTTCAAACCGTGACGTGTGTATGTGGTTGTGTTAAATTACCTATTGATAAGCTAAACTCTCCCCTTATGATAGGTCATGGTGGGATGGAGATACCGAACCTTGGGTATCAGTCATAAGGGTTTCTTATGCTAACTAAATCCAAAAAACCAAAAAAAGCTATAGGGATGCCCAACTCTGAGCATCAGGGTTTCTCACACTAATTAAATCTCCCCCAAAAAAACAAACAAAACTAAGCTCAACTTGACATTAAATTAAAAAAAATTAACCACCCAAGAAAATTTAAAGTATTAGTGTAAAAAGTAAAGTGGTTATGGTTCTAGCTCTTCTTTCGGAGGTCTAAGGTTCAGACTATGACATGGAAAAGTGTGTGAGGGAGTGGGTGTGTGTTTAGTTCCTATTGATAAGCTTAGCTCTCAACCTTACAAAGTGTCACGGTTGGGATGGGAATGTCATTTCGGTCATATCCAAACCAAAAATAAAAAATAAAGTAATTATTATAAGATTATATGAGAGGAGCTTCTCAAAGGATGTTATTTCTAGTTTATTTTAAACCTTTAATTGTGACAGTTCCAAAATTTTACTATTAACACACTCTAAGTTGTGCACTATATTTTAATAATATATTAAGTAAATAATATTCTCTAAGTAAAAAATTATATATTTTTAAATTTAATTAGTTTGAAAATCTAAAAAATGCAAAAAGAAAAATTATAAGGTATTATGGTCTTCTCAAAATTTGAACTTGATAAACCCAAAAAAATCCAAGGAAGAATGGAGCATTTTTTTAAATATCTAAATAGATTATGTGGACAATATGCAACGAATAAGTACATGAGCTCTTATTCATGTGGACAACATAGAACCCGTATTAGCCGTTATCCTCCCTCGAAAAATTCAACTCGCTTTTTTATTTCTTAACGCTCACGCCATTTGATTACATTGGATGCCTTGGGACCTACGTTTTCTGTTTTATTTGCCAAAAATAAGAGCCCCTGGTTATTTTTTCTGCCATTTACATTTCGACAGTGGTGTACAATCTCGGTGTTTGTTATATTTAGAGGAAGTGTTGTGAGGCTTCTACAACACAACGTTTTCTGTTTTATTTACCAAAAATAAGAGCCCCTGGTTATTTTTGCTGCCATTTATATTTCGATAGTGGTGTACAATCTCGGTGTTTATTATATTTACAGGAAGTGTTGTGTGGCTTCTCGAACACAGAACAAATCCCGACTTTAGAGGGAGACCCAGAACTGAAGTGGTCACTACCCTTTCGTATTTCCCTTTTCCCATCTTCTCGGCTCATACGTTTCTTTAATCTTGCAGGAGAAAGGATCGAAAGTATCTGCTTTGCGTTCCCCCAAATTCTTCAATAATTTGGATGACAACAGGAGGATACGACGGCGGCGGCGGCAGCCAGGAAGCTGGAGGATAACAAGAACAAAATGCTCCACAAAGCCGCACACATACTGAAATCATCCTGGGAAAAGCTCCCCAGAAAAAACCTCAGCGCCGGGAATCAATGTCGGGGAGGAGTTCGAATCACGCTGGATATTGAATATTCTTGGACTGCACAGGCCGCTTCAGGCCGGGATAGACTGCCTCAGCGCCGAGGAAACGGGGCGTGGGCTCTCCCTCGTCACCAGCATTGTGGTCTCTGATGGCTACGAAGACAACATAGATAACGGTGATGTGCTAATTTATACCGGCCATGGCGGCAACGACTACAAATGGAGCCAGAAGCAAGTAATGGACCAGAAGCTCACGTCTGGCAACATAGCTCTAGTCAACAGTTGCAGGGAGAGACAGCCCGTTAGGATTTTTAGGCTGCGGCAAGAAAAGGGGGCAGCGTCGGACCTAACTTGTTGTAGGAGCTTTAGATACGACGGACTTTATGATGTCGAACGCTGGTGGTCTCAGGTTGGGCGCTCGGGGTTTCAGGTACACAAGTTCAAGCTAAGGCGGCGGCAGGGGCAGCCGCTCTTCGTTTCTTGTCCGGTAGCTGGCACTTTTGGAGTTCTGTTTAACCTTCATTGTGGTCTCTAACATGACATGTGGGGTTTGGACTTGGATTTTATTGAGAAGAAAGCAAAATAGGCTTTATTCGCCATGGGATTTCCAGTTGGGTATTCTGAACTTCAGCGATTTTCTCGAACCCGAGAGCTCTTGGCCCAACCAAAACGAGCCATTCGAGAATATTTCATCTGTGTGTCAGCAGCAAGGATTAGAGAGCGTTTGCCCGTTGTGGCCTTCGGTGTTTTGGCTGAGGAGAAAGATGTTATTTGTGCGGTTTTGTTTGAGTGAGTTGAAGAGAGAGGAAGAGATCCGTCGAGTAAGTGCATGCATACATTTCACAAGGAGAGTCTTGAGAAATGGCTTGATAACTGCAACAAGACCTGT
The DNA here is from genome assembly GCA_028583015.1 of Wollemia nobilis. Classification (NCBI taxonomy): domain Eukaryota; kingdom Viridiplantae; phylum Streptophyta; class Pinopsida; order Araucariales; family Araucariaceae; genus Wollemia; species Wollemia nobilis. The sequence continues at coordinate 808,202 of JAQPPZ010001052.1, read as the reverse complement.
CCTCTTTGTAGATCGCCCTTCCTTTCCGAAGGAGAAAGCAAAGAAATCAGTGAAGATCTATTGTGGGCAATCGATCGGTGTTCGATTCTCAATGAGGGTGTTACCTCGATCTTTTCGTGAGGTTTACATTTTTCTTTTGTGAGATTGTAGTCTACTGCATTACAAGTATACGAGCTGGGTCCTGCACCTAAAGAAAGACTAGGAGGCTTTGTCCAAGTGATGGGTTCCGACATATCACCAAAAGGTTAAACGTTGTACGCCCCTTCATATTCAAGAATATCTCTTCTGATTTTGATTTTAGATTGTGGAAGAAGCATAACATTGCGCAATGATCGCAGCTTCAACTAGGTGGAAATTCAATATTTTTTTTTACTTAGAGATCACGCCAACAATATTGAAACGATGTCGAAAAGAGGTAATAAGTTGAGATTCGTTAGGCAAAAGGTTTTAGTTCATTTGCAATATGCCAGGAAAAAGTGTTTTGAAGATTTAATCCGTCTGCTTGTTTATTGTTTGATTGAAAATTTAATTGAAAGGGACGAAGATCAAATGGATCTAGGAGAAGAATGGAGGGTTTTTTCTCTGAGTTTAGCATCTATCCGGTACGTAGTACAATATAAAATCTTATTTTTATTTGTTTATTTATTTATGAATAAATGACATAATAATTGAATTGAGAGATAAGTAATAATTATTTGCGAAAACAATTATTAAACTATTTTATTTAAATACCTACAGCCGTGGTTGTCGTCGTTAAACTATTTTTCATAGCCATGATATATTTGGTTGTCCTCTGTAGACTATATTTAACATAATTTTGGTTGTCCTCCTTATTTTTCTTTTCACATAAATTTACAAGTCGTAAAATATAACTATTCTTATACATCATTTGTTATTTTACGTTGGACTATACAATTAGTTTGTTTATAATAGTTTGATCTATTATAGAAGGTTTTCTTCAATCTTATATATAAATTAATACACTTTATATTTATTTTTATAGCTATAATAATTATTATATATTTTATTTAAAAAAATTTAATATTATAATTTTTTTTCTCATTTTCTATTTTGTAGGATTTTATTTTCAGTGCTTAATAAATATTTGTATTTAGCTTATAACCATTTGTAGGATTGGGTGTATCTCTTGACTGTTAAAATAAGAGAAGTATTTGGACCAACATCTACCCTAAAATTCATTGTGAGAAGTACTTCGAGATGTCTTTTTAAATTTTTATTTGTTTTTTACGTTATTATTTAATTATTTATTAATATTATAATTTTATTTTATTATACTATGAGATTTTTTCACGATTGGTTGACTTTATTTGCAGGTCCCATATTAATTTTGGGGTCCATTATTTGCAAAAAATATCTCCATGTTAACTTTAGGGTTTGTTCTCAATAAAAAATTCAACTTCATGGTAAATTGAGGGTTCATTTTCTACTCTTCATATTGCATAGTTCTTGTGTTTTTTTGTATAAATCTTAAACACTTTGTTAGCAATATTGTAAGAGTTTTGGCCCACTATCCCATATGTATCCCATGATGGCTCTCATGGTGGTATATAAAGTACAACAAACACCTAGATATTTACTCTAAAAATAATCCATGTTGAAGGAGGGAAGGAAAGAAACATACCATATGGAATAAAAGAATCCATGCCTCTCAAAAAAATTGGGTTATGCCATTTTTTAAATATAGAGTTCCACACCTTATCTTGCAATGACTACCATTTTTAAAATAGAGAGGTTGATAGGGAATTACATAAGGAATATTTCTTTCTTCCTATTTAATAATAGCACAACTCCAACTCCAACCCAACTCTTGTCTATGAGCATAACCTAATAAAGGAAAGTATACTATATAAAATATTGAAAGCATGGCAAAAAGACAAAACAACATAGAAGAGATGAATGGTGGAACCTATATTGTTTTAGGCCTCCTCTTGATTGAGGACAAAGATACCAATAATTTTGATTGTTCTGAAGTCGACATCCCATTAGTTTAATCTCTTCATTTATATGCCAACAATTAATCTCTATGGTATATATGAAAACTTATTCCATTGAGAATAGGTTGACTATGGTATCAATGAAGTACAATGGTAGAATGGTAGACTTATGCCACCCCATGTAAATAAGAAATTATCATTACCATTACAACCTACACTATCTACAAGATCTTTTTAAAGACCATTTTCACATTGACTACAAAGATATCATATTAATTACATACTTTCTCTCTCTCTCTCTCTCTCTCTCTCCCTCTCTCTTGTCCAATTTTCTCTCTCTCTATCTCTATCTCTCTCTCTCTATCACCCTTAGACCCTTTCACCCTCTCCCTCATGCTATCACTATTTTACAATATCTCTCTTTATCTTACCCTTTTTATCATCATCTCACTTGAACACACTCTCACTCAATCTCGCACAAACACTATCTCTCATATACATCCTCTTTTTAACTCCCTCACATACTCTTGTATTCTCTATATCTTAAATATTCAGTTTATCTCACTCTCTCTCAATGTGTTCTCCTACTATTAATCATTCTCTTATGCTTTCTCTCTCTCTCACACACACATAGTCTCTCACTCACTCTTAATATATTGCACTATCTTTTTTTCTCATTCTCTTTCACTCTCACTATCTCACACTATTAATGTTTTATCATATCTTTAACCCTATCATCATTTTTTCTCTATCTCTCTCTTCCCCTATCACCTTTCCATCCTCTCTTTTATCCTATCATCCTTTTGTCCCCCTCTCTCTCATCCTACCACCCTTTATCTCTTATCCTCTCATCTTCTTACCCTCTCTCATAGACATGCATGCATGCTCTATTTCCCCATCCCTATCTCTCTTATCTTTCTGGCTTTCTCACACACTTGTAATCTCTCTCTAATCCTCTAGCCATCTCTCTCTATCATTTTCACTCTCACACACTTTTACTCTCTCTATATCTCTAGCCATTTCTCACACACACAATCCATATCTCCTCTGACCTTGATCTCTTACTCTTCCACACACACATTCCCTCTCACATGCACACTCTCTTTCCACACACACACTCTTCGTCATTGGAAAATTGGAAGCCTCCACATGTCATTGCATAAATGCTTTAGGGTGTTCCAAATGTATCTAATAATAAAATGTACCAAAAAAGGTGTGATACTATATGTCAAAATCAAGGTACTATAATCTATGCACTAACTATTTAGGATAGAGGATAGGGTATTAAAAAATAAAATTGTACAAGTTGTCATACCCTAATTTGCGCCAAATTTTATACTTTGCCATATCTAATGCTAACTATGAGATTGTATGTTTATTATGTTTGATGAGTTGGTAGAATGTAATTGTTCAAATCTATATTTAAATTTACCAAGTAGCAACCTATCTATCATATTAGTCACTAACATGTTAACTACTATATAACATACCATATAAATATATTCATATGAGAAAATTATCATGTCATTGTGAATGTTTATTACATCATCATCACATATCATGATAACATCATCCAATCTAGTTAAAAAGAGGTATATGAAAGGTCTAAAATCGTGGTCTCCCTCATTCAACACTCTAATACGGGCTTTGCTAGCCATTAGCCCCTAGGTCCCTATTGGAAATAACAAAATAATTTAAATAAAATGGCTTCTTTAATGAAGCATGCATAATATAGACATACATTATCATGGTGCATGTGCATGCACTTATTATTTTATGATCTTTATACCAATAAATATTAAATAGAATATTTCATGGTATATTCCTTTTTAATTAATTTTTATTTTGTAGGGAATAAGCTATTTTTAAATATAAAAATAGGTACTTGGAAGTGAGATGAGACAACGTGTTGAACTAAGACCACCTTTTTAATCTAAAAAACTAATAATTTTTTGTGTATTCCATGGTTTACCTTATACAACCTCCTCATTGAACATAAAATCTAAAAAAATGATAAATTTTAAATAAATTATTTGTAATTTATAAAACTAAAACCATAGCTTATAAGTTTGAAACATCTAAACTAATATGTAAATAAATATTAATTTATCAAAACAATTGATACAATCATATTAAATATAATCCTAATGACCAAGTAAATCTAATAATAAACATATATCAAATATTTTTTTAAATTTTAATATTAAAAAAAATTCATAAATCATAAAATCTATATTTTAATGAGATGCCATGCTCCCAACATACTAAGCTTGAAGTTAAATATTTTCATAAATATTAATCATTAAGACCAATATTTGCATTGACCCTAATACATGAGACATAAATGTTACACCCCATGACATAATGTCTAAGATTCGTACTTGCCCACATGTAATTATTAAAATTGAACACTTACTAAAGTCCTAGATTATACATCCACTAAGACATATACTCCTATGGTGTAAAACAATTTTTAAATCCTAAAATAATACATATAACCCTATTATTTAAAACTATTTTTAAATCCTAGCTTAGTACATATACCCTATTATTTAGTACATATACCCTATCTTGTAAAATTATTTTTAAATCCTAGCTTAGTACCGATGTACAGTAAATAATTTTATACCAGAGCATAGGTATGCTATGGGTAAAAGGTTGTAAAGCATTCTCAAAATAATACAAAACCAAGACACCCATTGGAATATATTTGGTAGAATATTTCACTTCATTCACTTTGGATGAAATGTTATCTTATCCAGTTGTCTTGATGTATATGATGGTTGCACTATTTAATAGCTTGCTTTCTCCAAACGGGTTAAGCCCCAAGCCCTATATTTTTTGGAAACTGCATTGGAAAATCATAATACTATTATGAACAACATGAATCTATCGTGCATAATGGTAATCACCATATTGAATACAAACTCTCTACAATTCTACAATTTGAGATATAATATAGAACATTACCTCCATCTTCTTTGCCCACATTTCATAAGCCCTACAAGTCATGGTATAGAATTTAAATATGTAGCTAAACAAACATTGTGAGGGACTATGAAAACTCATTTTCATAAAGTTATCCTAAAGATAAAATCCTTCTATGACTTACTAGATAAATAAATATTTTAACTTTAGGAATGCTTGAGATATCCCAAATATCTCTCCAAGGTATTCTAATTTTATTGGTGCTTTATATTATACCCACTTTTTATTGTATATTATCTTGAGCTATTCAACTTCTAAATCAACTTATCCTTGGATTCCTTTCTGATAATCACTATTACAATTTCACAATAATAGATATGCAAAGCATTACACAAAATATGAAGAGAACAATGGAACTGATTGATTTATTTCAAGGATCAACTATGTATAGATAGCAAAGTTGATCATTGAGAGTCGTTGGATTACAAAAACTTATAATACCTAATGAAAAAACCATTGAGAGTTCTCCTAACACAAGGAGGAGTGGAAACTCAAGTGTGTATTCTAGTGAAACTTAAGAGAATAATCACTTATTCTAACACCCCCCCTTAAATGATACGAGGGGAAATCATACAAATGAGTCTCGATAACAAGGTCTGATGAGGTACTCATGTACAATGACTTATTTTTGAAGATATGGTAAAAACCCAATGCAAAAAACCATCAATCAAAAGGAAGTAAGAGGCTTGTCTTCGTATGGTGAAGATTATCCTCTTAATACAATAATTAGTTGGTGAAAAAACCCCTATGGAAAAAATCAACTATGAGAAGAAGAGAGGCTTGTCTTCGTATGGCAAATATTGTCCTCTTTTACAAAAAATAAATATGAGGCCCGACAACTTGGCCTGATTAGGTACTCATTTACATTATATAGTTCATGAAAAAACCTCTTTGGGGAAAAACCAACTATGAGAAGAAGAGAGGCTTGGCTTTGTATGACAATGATTGTTCTCTTTATAAAACAAAGGATGAGTCCTAACAACTTGGCCTGATTAGGTACTCATTTACATTACATAGTTGGTAAAAAAACCCCTATGGGGAAAACCAACTATGATTAGAAGAGAGACTTATCTTCGTATGGTAAGTATTATCCTCATAAAACCAATCAATACAGCTGTGTAACTCCAAGCTTGTCTCACAACTGAAGATAACATGGAGAAGGAAATGACTTGGTAAAGATATCTACAATTTGTTTCTCAATTGGAATATATTACAAGTATATAGCCTTGCTTTTAATATGGTCCCTTATGAAGTGTATGTGTATTTCAATGTGCTTGGTGTACTGATGCTCAATTGGATTACGTGCAATATAAATTATGCTCTGATTGTCACACCAAAGAGTAATAGGCTTTTCATGGGTGAAACCAAATTCTCTTAAAATTTGATGAAGCCAAAGAGATTCCTAACTAGCCAAAACTACTGCCATGTATTCTACCTCTATAGAAGATAAGGCTACTACTTGTTATTTCTTGCATAACCAATCTATTGGTGAATAACCAAGGCAAAAGACATAGCTTGAGGTTGAACATATATCTTCTATTGAACCTACCCAATATAAATCTGTGTAGCCAATGATATCCATGGATTTTCCCTTGTAGAAGATCCCAAAGTGTGTAGTACCCTGTAGTAATGAAGGATTTTTTTTCTACTTGCCAATGACTGAAGTGAGTTTGATGAAAGAATATAGATATGAGGCCAATAGCATATGAGATATCTGGGCGACTATGAGTAAGGTATAGCAGACTCCCTACAAACTAATGATATAGGGTTGCATCACATGGAGGGGATGAGCAAGAAGTACTAAGATTAATGCCAAATTGAAAGGGGGTAGGAGAAGGTTTACAATCTATCATTTTGAATATTTGAATAATATCTAGAGTGTACTTTTGTTGGCACAAAGAAATACCTGCATCTGTTTGAATTATTTGGATACCAAGGAAATAATGAGGTTTACCTAGATCAGCCATTTCAATTTTTTTAGAGAGGGATTTTTTTATAGTCTATATGTGAGTCAATTTACTACTAGTTAGAATAATATCATCAACATATAGAACAAAAATGGTGATATTGCCTTAATTTCTCCAAATGTAAATTGTGTTATCAGACTCACAATAAGAAAAACTTGTTGAAAGAAGGAAGGAGTCCATATTTTCATACCAAGCTCTAGGGGCTTGTTTGAGGCCATAGAGAGACTTTTTAAGCCTACAAACAAGAGAGGAGTCTTGAGTGAAACCAGTAGGTTATTCCATGAATATTTCTTCTTTTAAATCTCCATGTAAGAAAGCACTTTTTACATCCATTTGGTAGATAGTCCACTTATGGGAAGCAACCAGAGCAATAACTAATCTAACAAAATCCATATTAGCAATTGGAGCAAAGGTTTCTACATAATCAATGCTTTCAATTTGAGAAAAACCGTTGGCCACTAGACAAGATTTGTGCTTTTCTATTTCTTCATTAGGCCCATATTTTGTTTTAAAGATCCATTTACAATGAACTAATTTCCTTCCTTTAGGTAAGGGAACTAAATCCCAAGTTTTATTTTTTATTAAGGAAGAAAATTCATTTTCCATGACATCATCCCATTGTTTAATACTTGAGGCTTTTTTGAAGGATTGAGGATCAGAGGAAATAGAATGACATACAAGACCAATGCCTATGGGGTTGGATGATCTTGTTGAAGGAAGATTTTGGATGTAAGGAGTACCTTCTTTAACAATGGTTTGGGCTCATTTTGGCATAGAGGAAGGAGTTGAAGGAGTTGAAAGATATTGAGTTGGAGTTACAAGTTCCTCATATTGATTATAAATGACCAAGTTAACTTCAAGAGTTGGCTCTTCATAATATTGAGGTTATACTATAGGAGAAGGCACAATGGAGGAAGAGGGTGTTTAAGGATCTTTTTGAGGGAATGTTTCATCAAATTGGATATTCCTATGAAAGGAGACTTCATGAGTGGGGATATCAAGAACCCTATAAGATTTTAGTTCTTCATAATAACCAACAAAGATGAGCTTTTTACTTTTCTTATCGAGAGCCTTCCTTTTATTCTTTGGGATGTGAGCCCAAGTAGTACACCCAAAAATATTGAAGTAGGAAACATATGGTTTTGAGCCAGACCATTCTTCTTCAGGAGTTAAAAGGTCAAGAGCTTTATGAGGTGTGTGATTTTAAATATAATTGGTACAGTTAATAGCTTCTGGCCAAAAAACTTTAGGAAATTCTCTTGAATGGAGCATACAATTTACCATTTCTTTTAATATCCAGTTTTTCCTTTCTAAAATACCATTTATTTGAGGATTATGGGCAACAAAAATTTGATGAATGATACCATGACTTGAAAGAAACATGGAGAACTTATTACTGTAGTATTTCCCTCCAATTATCTATGTGAATCTTCTTTATTTTGCAAGATGCCTGATTTTCAACTAAGAATTTAAAAACATTAAAGTGGAATAGAACATCACTTTTATATTTCAAGAATTAGACCTAGGATCTTCTAGAATAATCATCACTAAATATTAGAGTATACTTTTCTCCTTTGAAATAAGGTTTTGGAAAGGTCATTAAGTCACTATGAATTAAATCTAGAGGGGATGAAACTTTGAGAGAACTACTTGGGTAGAAAGGATCTTGATGTTGCTTTCCAAGAGCACATCTAGGACAAACTCCATAACTACAAGAGACTTGGGGTAAACCTATTACCATATCATGGGTGCTCAAATCCTTTATGTAGTTGTAACTAAGATTAGAATTGGTACGCACTCTTTGAAGATGAATCACGCCCGTCAATCAATTTCTCTACAAAATAGGGTTAGAGAGTCCATAATAAAGGGCTGCGAAGTCCTTTGAAGATGCCTCGTTCACCTTTTAATGGGAGACTTTGAAAAAGCAAGTATCTATCAAAAACATTGTATAAAAAATGGAGAGGATAGAGAACAATGCTATTTGAAAAAAATATTGCTTAAGGAAATCATTGTAACATTCAAAAGAAAGAAGTGATGAGAAACAAGCTTGATCAAACGATCTTTTAAAGGGATCCAACTATAGCCATTTTTTGAATTCCAATTGGATTAGATATGCTTGGCATCATTTAAGTATTTCTACTACGGTAAAATTTGATTCAAAATATGGGTGTCAAAATATAATAAAAATATTTTAAATAGTCCTTATTTAAATAAATAAAGGCAACTGAAAGAAATAAGACAAAGGGAGACAAAATAAATTGGTTAGCTCCAATGTTCGAAGAGGGAGACCGCCAAAAGATATTTCAGTGGAAGAGAGGTGGGCGCTGAAAGAAAATGTAATCAAACAAAGGGAGACAAAAAATTTATCAACCCCAACATTCGAAGAGGGAATCCGTAAAAAGAGAATGGCAAGAGGCACCACGTGTTGCCTTATGGCACCCAAATTTGGGTGTCGAGGTAACAAAAGAAGGTGCCTTCTCTGAGAACACTCTTAGACAACTAGAGAAGAGGCTGAATATTACCTATAAAAAAAATTGAAAAGGATTTAACCTGTATATCACGATATATATAAAAAATAAGTTCTTTTGCTAAGGTAAATGATGGAAAATTAGTTTATGAGTATCATAGAATTTCTAAAAAATACATAGAAAAGTAATTATATCTTATGTATTTTAGAATAGATATATGAAAAGAGAAAGAGCAATATATTTGAAAAAAATACTCAGTATACAAAGAGTCTTCCATTATTTAAATGAGAAGGAGGTAAATAATATTAGAAAAATCCCACATACATATAATTTTGAAAAAAAACTATATATAATATTATCAAGGCCTGTTAAAAAAAAACCAACAAAAAGATAAAAGAACAAGCTCCTAGAACCTCCAAGAGAGAATGCTAGAAAAATCTATCCTACTTTGGTACCATATTAGAATTTCAAAATAATATATATGCAAAGTATTACATAAAATATGAATAGAAGAGTGGGACTGATTGATTTATTTCAAGGATCAATTTTGTATAAATACAAAAATTGATATAAGAACGTTGGATTAAATTATTAGCGATGAAACACCACTAAGAGTTCTAAAATGGAGGAGTGGAAACCAAGTGTGTATCTAGTGGAACAAGAGAATATTACTTATCTAAAATACTATTGTTACCAAACGAAACAGCATATTAATTAAAAAAAAAAATATTGGGGGGGGGGGAAGAGGGGAAGGAAGGAAGGCCCACGGGGGGGGGGCCCCACGGGGGGGGCTTCCCTTTTATTGGATTATAAAGGGGGGGTATAAGTTAAAGTAGGAAAATCATAAAATATTATTATTAAGAAAAGCTAGGTAGCATGGTAGGGAAGTAATTTTTGAATGTTCTGGCTATAAGCATGAATGCCTTGGTCAAGGACAAGAGGAAGTTTCAATCTATGTAAAACCATATAAAAGTAGCAGGTATTACATTAAAAGTGATTATTAAAAATAAGATGGTCAACCATGGTATAATAATTCCTAAAAGTAGAGGGTTAATATGCAAGTCCTATTGATACTAGTCAAGTTTTTTGGAGATTAAAAACTAGATCAAATAGATGTGAGGGTTGAACTCAAATTACTCCATGAATTTTTTTCTAAAAGGATTCTTTCGTCTCATATTCTCCAGTGTAGAAGTTAGGGATCACATAATGGGGGGTGGACCCATAATTTAGAGGGAGAGATGCATTATATTTAAGATCATGGAGTGATAATTGTTTTATGGAAGTAAAAACTATTGAAAGGATTATTTCAATGTTTGTGAGGTCTTTTTGGAATCCATATCAACTTATCATTAAAAGAATTTTGAATAAAATTGAAAATACTCTAAGGAAATTCATCCAAGAGGGACCAATCACTAAGGAATAAATATATGTTGTATATAACCCATTTATGTGTTATCATGGATATTTCAAAATCTTTACAACATTCCATAATAAAAACTTTAATTAACAAGTGGATTATAAAAATATTATATTCTCATGTTGTAGACACCAAAACAACACCAATTTGATTACGTGACTGCAAAACACTGATCGCTTTGACACACACAGCCCCAGGGCAGCCCTCAGAGGTTAAACAGTTGTCCTAACCACTTTTGTAGCAATTTTGTAAGGTCAGAAGGCAATTTTGCACATTCAAGCACTTTGCTTAGTATTCGTCCCTCCCAGGGATGAATTCAAATTAGGATCCATCCCTCCTAGGGACGAATTCAAATTAGGATCCATCCCTCCTAGGGATGAATTCTAGGTTCAACGGGCAAAAAGAAAAATGGCACCAAGTGGCAGTCGAGGATAGTCAATTATTGCATCTTACCTTGCATGCGCGTGTAGGTGGGTAGAGTAGGCGTTAAAGGACTCTCACAAGGGCAGTCATGGAAGCCCAAGTCAGGGAGGAGTCTCCTCCCTCTTGAGAAGGCATGGCCGCCACATGGCACCCCTACATGCCCCTCCAAAAGAGACCCCTTGGGTCTATAAAATGGTGGACTTTCCCACCCAAAAAGAGAAAATTTGGAGGCATTTTCAAGAAATGAAGTGCTGCCAATTTGAATACCACATTTTACCCCTTTGATTCACCTCTTCCACATCCTCGATCTCTTTCGCAAGAGGGGTTATTGGGTGGCGTTTGGAAGTGTGAATCCGGACCCAAAACTCGACATTTGACCACATTGATCTACCAATTCGCCGACAACCCATTACAAGAGATTTTGGGCCCATCCCAAGTGGATTGGTGCCAAAATCAGGTTCTAATGGTGGGCGGCCCGCCCGGGCGCCCCACATTTCTTAGTTTCATTTCAAGTTGTTCTTTTGCCACTTGTTTATATTCCATTCCATTTTATGCTATTTAGATAGTTTATAATTTCAATTTCATAAGACTTTGATCAAATATTATCACGTTTGTTGCTTTTGTGGTCCTCCCTAACTTGCAGGTAGCGACATCAAATTCCCATTGATGGAGGTCAAATTGGGAAAATCCGACCATCTGGGTCGTCCCAAAATGCCCCCAATTAGCTAACCCCTATGTTTGCAGGTATTTTGGAGATCCCGAGATGAGACATTTGGGCAACATCACCTCGGCGCTTTGTCATAGGAGAATTCATCTTACCCAAGGATGAATTACAGTAGAATTCATCCTAACCAGGGACGAATTACAGTTGAATGCGAATCGACGGAGTTTTTTCTGATTGTTCTGATGACAGTGGCCCTCTGGTAACGTTCTCTAGTTTCTGTCAAATTTGTAGGTTCTTTGGAATCATTTTATTTATCGATTTAGCTAATCTTACGCATGCATCTTCCATTGGTTTTAGGATCAAATGCCTTATCTTTTGTCATAGGTGCTACTAACGACTTGTTGTGTCTTTGAATGTAGGAAGAGTAGCAAGAATCAAGGATTCATCAACGCAAGCGGTGGCAACACTTTGGCCCGCCCATTTCAAATGTGGGCACATGGAAGGAGGAATACTAAGTCATAATTGTAACCAAAATTCATTTAATGCTCCTAGCCCCTGAAAAGGAAGGAGGCGTCTTTGTAACCGATATTAAGAGAGTTAAATAAAAAGGGCTATGCTTTCTACACTTTCTTTTATCTCATTTCAATTCGTCTCTTTCATTTCATGCATTTCACATTTTAGGACTTAAGCATTTATTTGATTTTGAATGCATCGCAATAGTTTTCCTTTCAAATATTTTGGAATATCGTGCTTTCAGTGGTGATCACAGTGGGACTCTGTCCCATGGTTTTTAAGATCAAGAAATTGATTAAAAAATTGTTTTTTTATGCTTACAGGTACCATTGTTCAAGCTTTGACTGTTATTCGTCTTTGCCTATGGCAAATACCTTACTGTAATTCGTTTGATCCTGAGATGAATTCTAATTCATCTCAGACAGGGATGAATTTTGTTCTGTAATTCATCTCACATAGGGACGAATTTTTGTCTATACATTTTTAGGGCCGAGGATCAGAAACAACAAGTTTAGGCAGAGAAAAGGTAAGGATCCTAAACTGTTCCTGTCATTTTCTACTTTTTTGTTTCTATTTTCTATCAATTTTGCCTTCTTAAAGAAAATAGTTGCTCCTGCCTGTTTTAATTTTTAATAAAAAGAACCACACACACATCACATGGCATTTTTAAACCAAGGAGCTGGTTGTAAGACCCCAGCCCTTGATCAAGACCAATAGTGGGTTCATCACCACCTTGGCTTGATTTTTGCATCCATTTACCCCGATTGTCACTGTTGTTAGGCGTAAATCCTAACAAAAGTTGACCGAGTGTCGCTAGGGTGATTCCCAGCATGCAAGGATAAGTCTTCTATGGTAGGTGTCATTAACAAGACAATCCCCCTTCCGTACCGCCTACATACCACGTACCATTTGCTCTCACGTACCTATAGTTTCCCTCTTGTAAGGGCGGGTATATAGAGAGGTTGGTATATCGGCCGGGCAATGGTATATTGAAGGGGCGACCATTTATGGGAGTCATATGAGCCTTCATTACGCATTTAAACGTTCTTCAAAACTTTCAAAAACAAAACAAAATCATCAAAATGCACTAAAACCAATCTAGGACACACCATTAATCTTTAAAAGAGATAATCACCATTTGTGTATGTGTGTGTTCATTTTTGCTTAGTGTAACAAAAAAAATTAGAAAAATCATAAACAAAAGATAAAAATCTACGCATTTTGTCACTCGCTCCAAAAGCTCCAAGGATTCCCGCAATCGCTTGGTCACTCCAAAATGCCCCAAAGTTGTCCATGAACCCTTTGGTCAACCCAAAAGCGCCCCAAAGGTGCCCATAAGCGATGCAGGAGCATCCAAAAAAATATGGGAAATCTTATTTTTTTCCCTAAATTTTAGTGTATTTTGTCGGGGCCATAACTTTTCAATCGTAGCTCCGATTGATGTGAAATTTGATAGGGAGGTAGTTGGGATGTTTTTAAACAAATACAACTCCCCCGAGTTGTATTTGTCTAGAAAACCAGTTTTCGGGGCCAAATTCCATCATCTAGTGCCTTGAAATTAGGTTTTAAAATTGCCCACCTAATTTTTTATGCTTTTTGAGCTGTTTGAAGGTTAATATCTCCTAATGTATTTATATTTAGAACTTGAAACTTTATTTATGGCTTGTCTACTATAATAGGGATACACACCCCAATTTTGGGCCCCATATGAATCATTTCAATTTTAGGGTTTTTAGAGAGAACGTCATGGTGCTCACCCGCAACCATGCCCAATCACGGGTGGACTCTGTGGGGAATATCCAAGGAGGCACAGGTCGCATCCGGTATAGCCCCAAGGATTTTGTCATACATAATCATATTGGTGCTATTTTGGTGTCTATAGATGCCCCTTTTTGGGATGCTTTGTGCATGGCATAGCATCGAGCAAAAATAGACAACCAAAGCACTAATGATTAGGGTTTCTTGGTAACCTAACCAAATTTTTATGCCCCAAGTATGGAAAGGGCATGCATTCTTGAATCCTTGCTTCTGAAGAGCTTAAGGAATTTTATTTCAAGTGTTAACCTATTTTTGTGAGGCGTGACTTGAGCTTGGACATTGATCAGTCATGATTAGGCAAAGGGTGCAACCTTTTATCCATAGGGGAACCTTGTGTTCATGCTTTGAGAATGCCAAGTGTTTGATCAATTTGTGATTATTGCTTGTTTACTACCCCAAGTAGAGGCGTAATTGTATTTGTCAATGATTCTTTGAATGCATGTCTTTTTCCTTAATTGGGTGTGTGTTTGTTGATTGGTGACTAAGTGTGACTACCCCCTCAAGCGACGAATCGATGAGGGACTGACCTTCGTGAGAAAAGCGACGAGTCACCTGACCCAAGATGACTTGTGCAAGGGTTCCTTCGGAGATTTAGCATTAAGCATGTGCAATTTTTCCGACATTTAGACCTATTTTTGGTGGGTGGTAACCCTTTTTGCGACGCTTTTTAGAGCTAAAATTGGCGAAAATCCATCCTCCCGTGGAGCGGTCCAGCTAAAGTAGCCTTCTTAGGGAGTAGGATAGTGACAATTTGTGACCCCAACATCTATTTTGTATGCCCGGGATGTCAAGTGCAACAACACTCTCATCGGGCAAGTTTATTAGCTGTTTTAGTGTGCACTTTTGTTCAATTTTTGATGTTTTATTTTTTTGAAATTTTTGGCCTAAATTCGTCCCAGGGTGGGAAGAATACTAGCTTAGAATTCATCCTAGGGTGGGACGAGCGCTAACCAGAGCACTCGTCCCAAGGGAAGATGAATTTAAGCTAAAAATGCCTATTTAAAGGCCAAATCTAGGGTTTGGGCTCATTTGCATCTAATTTTTCTTGCAATTTGGGGCTCTGGGGAGGAGGAGGTTAATTTTGTGAAGCGAAGCACTGCCGAATTTCTCTTGACATCATGAGTGCACAAACCGGCTCGAGCGGCGGAGCCGAAGCGAGACCAGTAAGTGTTCCTAGTTTTTATTGCTTTTATTTAACATTGCGATTGTTTTGTTCAATTTTCCTTGTGATGATGTTTTTCAAAATTTTAAAACTTAAACCCTGAAACTGAGCTGAAGACAACTAAGACTTAGTTGTAGTGCACAACCTAGGTGAAGAATTTTTTATTTTACTTTTAACTAAACCCTAGGATAAATGGAACGTAAAACCCTAAGACGTAGTTTTTGTTGTTTTTTGAATTTTTGTTTTTAAATTAATCAGTTAGGATTAGAAACCCTAGAACTAAAAAATTAATTTTTGTTTGAATTTTTATGTTTGTTTTTTTTGTTGTACATTGGTAGGCAATGTGGTATATTCATGTTATTGTTGTATAGTTCTTTTCCATGATTTTAATGTTTTTGAATTGTTTTCTTTTGCAAGTTGTTAGGAGCCGGTACCGTGTACCCACTACTTTCACTAAAGCATGAGGGGGTTGACTGAGGCTTACTGGGAGTGGCTTGATGCCCTTGGGCTCAAGAAAGTGGCTCGATTGGAGCCTGTGGTCATGGATTAGGCCTATTTGATGGCCTTGATCAATCTTTGGGATCCGCAGACCAACACCTTCCATCTCCCAACGGGGGAGATGACTGTTACTTTGGAGGATATCTATCGGCTTCTATGGATTCCGATAGATGGACTGTAGATCAAGACATCACCGCGTGATCAATGGACAATTGTACTAACTAGATGCTTCGAGCATGGGGAGGAGCTAGGTGTGGAGGATCCACTGGAGAGGGCAGATGGCAACTTCCAGATTGGCAGGATTTTGGTCCGATGGTGGCTAGAGATGGGGGTGTTGGGCGTGAGGCATGCATTCCTTATGGGCCTCATGTCCAACATCTTGTTACCTAACTTTTCAGGTGTGAGGTTCCCATGGAACCTACTGGATTTGGTTTTGTAGTTGGTAGAGTGCCCGATAGAGGCACCACTTATTATGAGATTGGGACATACACTGTTGGTGCAACTCTATGGGGAGTTGTATGAGGTCCGCTATCGGTAACATAAGGGGATTAGTTGTAGCTACCTATTGCAGTGCTGTGCTTGGCAGCACATAGTAGTGGAGAGGCCAGCCAGGTTACCATGGACAACTCGGGCAGAGATGGAGGATAGGGAGATTGGTGCCTTCATTACACATTTAAACATTCTTCAAAACTTTCAAAAATGAAACAAAATCATCAAAATGTACTAAAAATAGTTTAGGACACACCATTAATCTTTAAAAGAGATAATCACCGTTTGTGTATGTGTGTGTTCATTTCTACTTAGTGTAAAAAAAATAATAATAATAAAATCATAAAAAAAAAGATAAAAATTTGCTTAGATTTTAGAAGAGCACTACAATGGTGTGCACCCATACGCCCAATCAAGGGCAAAAGCTACGAAAAGTGTACAAAGAGTAGGCACAAGTTGCCTTCGCTTTAGCCCTGAGGACTTGGCCATACCACCTTGGCGGTCTGGACCACAAGAGAGTCCACATCATTCCATGTCAAGGTGGAATTATAGGGACACCCCTCTGGGGGATACGCCCATTCAGCACAACCCCTTTCAGGAAGAAGCTTTACATGTGGCACTCAACATAAATAGAAGACTGCCTTTAGAGGCTAGATATGAGTGGCCATCATACAACAAAGTGCTAGAGAGGCACAATGCCCATGAGGAGAGACAACGTGACTATGGCATCTCTCATTTGCCTCCCATCATTGTTAGAACTGAAAGACAAAACCCAGAGCACATGGCTCTCCACACAGGGTGAGCTAACTCCGCCGACCCCCTTCACACCCATGAAAGGGAGTACGAGGAAGACCATCAAATTCCTTTAGAGAAATATACAGCACGGGGGTCTTGCGCTTCTACACCTGCTAGATACCATGATCACACATTGAGGCCAGAGCCTCAAGTAAATGCCACCAACCTCGATAGATGGAAGCAACCCATTGAAATATCGGATCATCAAGATCGAGGCAAATACATAGGAGAAATATTCAATCCTCCTAAGCCCAAGATGGCAGACCAAATTGACCTGCTAGTCACCAGACATGCCACCCACCAAGCCCAGATCACGTGACTGGAGTAAGATCATCAGCAGTTAGAGTGCTTATACCGCCTCAACAAAGAGCGCATGTAGCGCAAAGTAGATGAGCTACTTTATAAACTACCTGAGAAGGGGCTAACCCCTCACACCCAAAAAGTAGAACAATATGAGAAGGGGCATAAGTGTGTTTTAAGCTTTCCCCCCCCGGAGGGATCCCCCCCAACAATGTGGGTCCCCGGGGGCCTCAATGTCATGGCCGCCCTTGAAGAGTTGACCAGCGGGGGGGGTGCGCCGCCCCCCCCCCCCCCCCCACAGGCAAAAAAAGAGGAAGAGTTAAATCTTTGATGCAACAAGCGCGAGAGCGTTTGGGGCTGTGGAGACCAAAGCTTCTAGGCACCAAAAGCCCCCTTCAACTCTATAGTATCCTGCATCCCCCCCCTTTCCGCCTTCGTGCCTAATGGAAGCTTTAATGTTCTTCAAAACTTGTTATTATTTCATTTGCATCCTCAAGCCTTCTTGAAATTTTATTATTCATTTTTCTTTCTATCTTCAATTCATCCAAAGTTACAATTAGTTCCTCTTCCAAATTCACTTCTGCGTCAATTTTTTCTTCATCACATTCCTATTATTTTTCTAGTTTTTCTTCTTCGAATGTCATGAAAAGAGCTTCACCCATTTATTTTTCAAAATCCTCACTGGAGTTGTCTTCTAATGAACTGACATTCTTGGAGATGAAACTTTTCTTCTTGAAGTTACCTTTTCTAAAATTTGATTTTTTCTTCCAATCACTTTTTTCTCTATGTGATCCTTCATCACTTATGTTCTTCTCATTAAGTAAACATTTAGCTGCAAAATTCCCAATGCCTCCATAGTTGAAATATTTAAATGGTAACTTTCCTCTGTATTTTCTTTTTTCTCTTTTTAGTTTTTGAACAAAGTTTGCTTCCATTTCATTTGATGTCTCTTCTTCCTCGGATTATTGTTTTGTTTTCATATTTTTTCTGGGCTTTAAAAGTGGCTTCTCTATCGATGGGTTTAGATTTTCCTATTCTAATATCATATGCAGTCAAATAGCCATGCATCTCATCCATACTAAAAGAATTCAGATCTTTAGCTTCTTCTATAGCTAAAAATTTAGAATCAAACCTTTGAGGAAGATATCTTAATACCTTTTTGATGATTATCGGGTATTTGATTTCCTATCCAAGTCCTTTGATAGCATTGATGACTTCATTAACTCTAAGCATATATGTCTCTATATTCTCATCCTCATTCATCTTCAATCCTTTGAACTGAGCTCGATGTGTTTGTAACTTGACCTCCTTGATCTTATCGTCTCCTTCATGAATGCTCTTCAGTTTGTCTCATATTTCCTTTGTTGTTTTACAACCCATAATATTTACCAGTTAGCTATCCACTAATCCACACATGATAGCATTCTTTTCTTTTGAGTCATTCTCAAACTGTTTCTTACCAGCAACATCGATTGGAGAAGTGGTGGGTATTGTGTATCCACTGTCTACTGAATCCAAAATATCATATCCCAAAGCACAAAGATATGTCTGCATCCTGAGTCTCCAAAATGTGTAATTAGTTCCATTAAATAATGGTGCTTTGTTTGATGAGAACCCTTCACCACCTGCCATTGTGTCACTTCCAAGATCACCCTAGTCGATTAAGCCTATTTAGGAACCTCACTCTTATACCAATTATAGAACTAAGCGTGACACTGAGAGAGGGGGTGAATCAATGTGTATTAAAATTTTAATCCAACTATGAAATCAAATAAAAATAAGCAATCACAAGAACATTCATCACATAACACCATATTTATAGTGGAAACCCGATGTGGGAAAACCACTGTGCCAATGGACTGTTTGGACTCCCATCCAAATCCAACCTTGAAAATATTTGGTCTTTACAATATTTTTGCAGCACCAACTACAGAGAATGGCACCAACCAACCTAGACTTTAGTAGCACCAACTACAAGGAGCATCGACCCCGATCACCAAGCACCCACTCGATAAAAACAAAAACTGTAGTACAAAATGTGATCTCTATTCCAAAAGACCCTTAGTGGTCTAGCTCATTGCTTATCTCTACACATCCACTCTAACTAATCTCATCTGGTATGAATCTCAATATCACACCCTTCTTTGTACTCACACTGACTCCTTTTAAAAACATTTTTGCAATACCTTTAACTTTCAACACTTCAACTAGATGACCATTTCAGCATTCAATAACATCTCCCTTAGGAGATATAATTTTCTTCTAGATTTTAAAATTTTGCATGCGCTAGAAAAATAATGGACTCAAAAGGAGTTATGGATCAAAAGTTATGACCTTTTTAAATTTCACTTTTATTTTGGAGAGGCATTTTGTCAAACAGTTCACGGACAAAGTGTTGTGCACATTACTTGTTCTCACACTTGGAGGCCTCAAAATTACTCCAACCAAAAACCAAATATGTTTAATTCGATGAGCTATACGTGAAACAATACTTAAAATGCACATTCGACAACAAGAAAATATGATTTTTGAGTATTCGAGCGCAAAAGCACTTGGCTACCTAAAACTGGAAAAGGTGCTACGGAGGCATTTTGCAACTACTGTTGTTTCTTCCTCGGGTCTCTGTTCGGGCTGAAATTTAACACATAAGCTCTCTGTATATCAGAATACTTCCAGTTAAAATTTTGAAGTTTTATTCCTCACATATTTCTTAATATACCTCCGATAAAGTGGCCTCTAACACTGATTTTACACCTACAGTTTCATGACCAACAATGCACCGGCAAAGCAACCGACCGTTCCAACACTACAACCACAATTGCTAATGATAAAAAAACCTCCAAATAGTATCTAGGGTTGTCCAACACATTTCATTGACGTTTTGCCACTTTGACAACTTCCTTTTTTGCTACTTTGACAACTTCTTGATGATATTTGCAACTTTTACAAATTTGCACGATCAACCTGTAACAACTTCACCTAAACATCACAAACATTCTTATAAGCATTGAAAACCACTTTACATACTCTGAACAACCTTCAAAAAACTATCCACTGCATCAACATGTCCATCTAAGTGTGTTGACAACAATGACAATATTGTCATTGCACCTTGCTCAACAACTTTAACTTTTTGGCTCCTCTTATTCTCAGCACATAGGGGGTGAAGGAGGTCGCATTTGCTTCTAACCCGAGTTCGCACATGATGTGCTCCGATATCCTCCCTTGGAATTGGTTCATCAGATAGAACTTCTTCCTTGCTCTTCTCCCCCTTTTAGCTAAATATTACCTTGCTCAAATATATTCTTATACCTATCCCTATAAGTCAGTACGGTGGACTGTGAGTCTTTCCCCTCGGTAGGCCAAAGAAAATCCCTGTTGTTGATATATCCTTAAGCCCTTTTGTGATTCGATGAATCAGATCTTTACTCACTTGTAAAAGAGAAATAGTGTTTCTATAGTGACCATAGTAGCCATGTCAAAGTGTCAGATTCTCCTCACTCGAAAAAGAGTATATAGAATCTCTTCCTCTCTCAATGGGGGTTGGGTCGATTGAAGCAACTATCTATATGGGGTGGGTGCGAGAACCCAATATGCTCCATTTACAAAATCACTTGCTTAACCACTTTCTAAACCGAATGATGGTAGACCTTTAACTACTGCTTATGGGTAAACAACAACCTCTCCTGCTTCTAGCTCTCGAAATGGAAGGGATGCTCCTGCATTTACTTCTAGGTCTATAACCGTACGAAGGGAAGCTATAGGGTACGGGTCTTGATAAGGAACTTAAACCACAATTGGCTTTGCTCCTAGCTTTCTTGATGCTTTTGGTGCTGCTCCTGCTTCTATCTTTGTCCTTGCCAGGTGGTGGTCAACTGCCTTCTACATACGCCTTTGCTATACCTATAGAAATAGATACGCTGCTAATGAAGCCTTTGCCTTTGTGTCCTTTGCCTTCGTTGTTGGGTAAACAACTAGCGTTATCTTTATCATGATCATGGCTACCGTGTATACCTGTCCTATTGGATTTTGCTCTTGAACAGGGTCTCGCTCTAGATTTAGTACTAAGTCTCGATGTGCTGGATCTTCACCTCTTGGAGCCAAAACTTTCACTGGCTAAATATGTAACTAAGGATGTTGGTCCTATAGCATTTGGTCCCATAGGGTATTGTCCTATAGGGTCCTAATCCAAGTCTTGATCCCTAAATTCAGACTCTTCCTTTCAATCACTAAAATACCTATCACGATATTGATCATAAAACTAAGAATCTCTACCATGCGCATTAGACTATGAAGAAATACCAAAGCCAACAAATGTGAAGCTAGGTACAAAGCCAGCAAGTGCAAATCCAAAGCCAAATAGTGTCGATAGTGCATGTGCCTTATCAGGTGCTAATGATCGAACCAATCTACTAATGGTGGTAAACCAACTGGCTATGCCTTGACTATTGGTGCATCTGACTCTCAATCTAGAGCAATTAGTTCAATAATTACTATTGGTGGTGGCAGTGGTGCTTCAAAAAATCATCAATAGCATTGCAAATATCAAAAGTTAGATCGATTGCTAGATCAATGGTTGGATCTGCTACTTAATATGTTGCTGCTATCTCTGCTATTGATGCTACTAGAGTATATAGAATTGGATAAGCTACTATTGGTGGATCTGTAACTAGATCATATGTAGCTAGGTATTGATCATAAATTGGATCAATTATTAAGATAATGGTGCTAGTTCTTATACTGGTGTTTCAACTGCTTCATATATGAAAGAACTCGTAATAGATGATGGGTAAACTGCTCTACTAGGTACCTGTACTTATGGATTTGTTTATGCCTATGCTCTTGCCTTTGTTCTTGGTGTTACCAATAGATACCTTTGCTATTGGTAGATAAGTTGGAACTACTGGATCTTATACTAGGTATACTTCTATCTTAGCTACAGATGTTGATACTATTGGTGGTGCTATTGGTACTTCCATAGGATCTAGTACTAGATACACTATTGGATGTGGGTGTGAATAAGCAACAACTTTAAATAAAAGTTCTACAATCCTAGTTTATGTCACCTATGCTACTATCTTTGCCTTTGCTTATAGGTATGTTTATAGGCACTTAATATGCTATAGGTGCTATTGGTTATGCTTAATTTATACCTGTCTTTGCTACTAATGTTACTGGTCCTTCGACTAGATCTACCCTTGCTTCCTATGCTGCTATTGATACTGATAGTTATGTTGGTGGGTTTACTGGTTCTGGCTATGCTTATACCTTTGCTTCTATAGAATACGTACTTGGATATGCTACTATTGGTACTCGTAATGTCACCCTCGTATCTGCTGGATATCGATATGGATCTATGGTCTCAACTGGTTATGCTTAAGGAACTATAACTTAGTCAACTGGTTCTTCATTCTTCAACTAGATATAGGACTAGCTCTAGTATTGCTATTGGTACTAATGGATCTACTACTGGTTCTTTAACTAGACCAACGTATGGATATGGTTATAGCTCTGCTCCTGCAACCCTAGCTTATGGTGTTGGTCCTACTATTGGGTATGTTACTAGTGCTTATTACGTATTAGCTACTTATGCTCCTATTGGTGTTAATACTAGGTATGGATATCATGCTAGGTCTTGATCCATAATTGGATCTACTGCTAGATCTATTGCTTGCTTTGCTCTTGCCATCCTTACCTCTATTGCTACTAGGGCTGGTTTTCGATCTAGAACAACTGACTGTAGTATTGTTGCTTGCTTTGCTTATGGCGTATATGGATTACGAAGGTTTGGGTCATGCTCACGAACGTAAGAATCAGGCTCTCAATCACTACTCTCAGAATCTAGATCTCGATTGAAGCAAGCAGTTTGATACCCAGTAGATTCCGTAGAGCCAATAGCATAGCTAAAAGTTTATCCTGTTAATTAAGTTGTAGATTCCGTTAAAGATCCAACAACAACGATTGTTTAACTGACTGATCCAGATGATCCAGTTATAGTGCCAAAGTAAGCAGTTCCATACCTGAGAGCAGTTTTAGGAGCAACATTTTGATAGCTCATTGCCCATTGAAATAACCCATTTAAGTGGCTGGTAGCAGGGGCAATAAAGGCATATGATCCTGTTGATTTCGTAGTCGATTATGTTGTTGATTCCACACTTGATTCTTTATGGTTAAGTCATTGATGCAGTCATTTTTGATGTTGTCTTTTGATTCAAGAGGGAGCACTTGTATCATTATACGATGCATAGGTTACTACCCTTACTAATAATGGTGTCACCCTTATTGTGGTATCTAGTATCTATAGCGGTGCAATGGTCACCATCTGGGTGGGGTAGTGTGGTATGTATGTTGTTAGATCAAGATCGATATCTAGAGCCCATTGTTGGAAAGCCAGTAGCTAGGGTTGCAGTACCCATTTAAGTAGTATATCCATACACATATCTAATGTAAGTAGTCAATCCACCTATTTTAGTAGTAGATCATATTGCATTTCCACCAATAGCATAAAAGGTAAAGGCAAAGGCATCACCCATAAGGGCCATAAGGGCATATATCATAATTTAGCACAATCTGACACTTTATGCACATCGATAATGTGTTTCGAGATTTTGCACATCTGCCTTTGTTTTGACTTCATGCACTTTATGCACCACTAGGCTTCGTTATTTTACCAGGTCTTTCACCAACACCACCTTGTCCAGCAACATCCCTTCCAATTCTAGATAAAGATCCAGATGTAGATAAAGATAAAGATCGGGATCGAGAAGCAAAGGAAGCATCTAAGTAGTAAACAGAAGCAAAGGTGGAAGCAATGGTTGATGTTCATTCACCACAAGCAGCCGTTGAAGCAATCGAAGAAGCAAAAGTAGAGGCAAGGGCACCTACGGTAGAAGCAGATCCCTTTGTTTCATATCCTACAACCCTTAACTCTATATTGGCAGATCCAATAGCAACTTATCTAGTAGTAGCAACAACTTCTAATACCAGTGATCCAACAACACCTATTGAACTAACAACATCACAACTAGCTTCAGATGACCTAGGCATAATTATAGGACGAGATCAAGATTCAGTTCCTCCTGATGATCATGATTCATACCTTCGTTATCCAAATTCTATCTTTCATGATCGATAGGAAGATTTTGATATTCTTTAGAGAGACCCAATTGCTTACCTTAAACCAGTTAAAGAGTCAAATCGATAGCCAGATTCAAAGCTTAAATATCGAGATTAGGATTTTGACGATCAAGAGAGAGACTATGATTTGGATCAGAGAGATGAAGATTAAGATTAATGAGTTGAAGATTCCAATTTTTGTGATCGTGATGCAGTTACTGATGATCATGATCCTACAAGTATTTCAAATGCTCCCTTTTCATAATGCTTACTGCCATCCCCTAGGCTTTATTAAGAGAGGTTCTCCATATTTCTCCAAGGTCTGAATCCTGCACTCATCGAAACCATTGTTATTCCTTCATAAAACATATTTTTTCTTTCCTATGATGGCTTTGAATTGGACCAGAGAAAATGATGAATTCCACTGGTTCGGGGGTTGAGGGACAGGCGCCTCGTTTCGATGAATGAGGCGTGAGGTTTTTTATCGAATGGAAGCGAATCTCGTGTGTCATATTTCTATCATTTTATCATATGATCACGCTCTAGATGAAAGAGTTCTACATTCTTTACTCTCACACATTCCGGAAAGACTCAATCCTCATAATCATACTAAGGGACTCGTCCAAGTTGTAGTAGGACATCGACATGGGAATGCAACTACTAGTTGAAAGAGACAGAGAGTCAAGAGATAGACTCAACATAGATAGCCATTTTATCAAGGCCCACCTCTTCGCACCCCTTGAAGTTCTGAAGCGACCAAGACCTCCTGCTCATTTGGAAAGAATATTAAACGTGAACCTTATATAAGAGGGGACCAATGATGAGACAAGCGGAGGGTTGGACGGTTTCATCACTCTACAAGACCAACAAGGAATGGGGAGACACTATCTATACCTGTGTACAAATTAGGGATTTTACCATATAGAATAGATAATCTTTCTCAAGAGCTATGCCATGATATAGCCTGATTGGTGGGAGTTTTATCTAAAGGGCCTCTCCTAATGGTCGCAAGTTCGAACCCCTCTTCATCGTATGCCTTGTCAAGGTGCAACTCTCTTGGTAATGAATTATCCTATTCTCTCCCACAACAGCTTGAAAACTTTAAGCTGGATGTAGGAACCGAACCTTCCTTTCCTCTTAAACCCCAGGATGTGGTGATCGGTCTTTTTACATGGAATCAAGAGAGTAACCCTTCTTTCGTTAAAAATTTCTAGGATCAATTTACAATCGGCTAACCTTAAAATAGAGAGGTTTCCCACCCATAATCAATTGGTTGTGTTAGACTGCCAAGGCTGCTCTCTATTTTAAAAGGGGCACTTGACCCTCTGAATCCAAGCTCTCTATCCTTATAATGAGTTGAGGGCCTTAAAAAACAACTATTAAATGAAAGAAGCTTAATTTAAAAGGTCCCCTTTTAAGAAGATCCCTTTTAAAACAGAGAAGATCAACCTTTTATTTTAAAACCCCTTTTTAAAGCTTAAGAGGGAGAGCTTGACCCAGAGGAAACCACTCGATTCATATTACACCTGTAATAACTTAAGATGCCTTCAAAAGGGAGAGGGCCAGGTCTAAAGGAGATAAACCCTCAATCGATTGAATAAGTAAAACCCTTTATTCCCCAACTTATTAATTTAAAAAGTGACCTTAAAAAGAAAAGTTATTTATGTACTCGCTTACCTTGAAATCTCACCCAAGGAAACTTTAGAAGTGAGTATGTTGTTAAGACATCTAATCAGGAGAGGTTTGCTCTCCTCTCTATATAAAGCCAAGCCGCACTTGCTTATTATTAAGATCTTAAGGGGAACCAGACATTTATTCATTTTGACACGGGAGAAACCCCTTGCTTGTTAAATGTGTGCTTTGCCAAGGCCAGCTAAAGAATAAAATTTTTTGTTTTAAAAAGACTTGGCCCGACCCTTTGCCTTTTAAATGGTGGGGTCCGACCCTTTTAAATACCCTTTTAAATGGTGGAGGTGGGGCAGGGGAGGGGCTTTACCTCTATTTTGAAGCCCTCTATTTTGAGGGGGCAATAAGATTTTAAAAGAGCGAGTCTATTATCTATGTATTAACAACCTACAAAAGAATTCTTAATTCAAGCAAGTATTTAGAATAAACAAATGATTGTTTCCCTCTATCTATAACCAGATCCCTTTTAAATTGAGAGGGTTTTCTTGCCTTTTAAAATAGAGAGGGGGAAAGGATCTTAAAGATGTTGATCTCCTTTAGTAAAGACTAGGCTTTTAAATAAATTAAGGGTTGGCCCAATCATTCATTGGAGTTTGAGTGCCCTTTTAAAATAGAGAGCCTTAAAAATGCCCTATAAGAAAAAGCTCGGGCTTTCAAGATGGAATGGATAGTGATGAAGGTACCTTGAATAAGTGCTTAGCTAGATAGCCTGGTCATTATAGATCAAGAGCCCATTCTAATGTGAGAAATATTTAATGGGAAGAAGAGAACCTTAATAAGGGGAGGGTTCCTCTATTTTGAAATTAAATCGATATTGAATCGTTTTAGAAGAACCAACCGAGGACAGAAATGAGGTTGTACTCGTGCTAGTCAAGAAGACTTAGGATTGAGTTACTCTGAGCAAGAGAAAGAAATAATGGGTGGTCGGTGCGCCTACTCTCCTTCGTTTGTTTCTAGCAGAAAGGTGGACCCATTCAAGTCGAGTGCATGGTATCCCCTGTTAGATTCTATTACATACATTAAAACCCTCTTGGCCTATCGATTGAACCTCTATTTTATTTCAAGCAGTATTAGGGTTTGAAAGGGCTCTCCCCCACCGTTTAAACCCCCTGTTTTAAAGGGAAAACAAGGCTTAGAGCTTGAATTTCTAAAAAAATACTATATAATTCCCTTTATCTAAAATAGAGAGGGGTCAATACCTCTCTGTTTTAAAAAGGGAAGAGGGCACCCTTATTATTATAACAGAGCAATGCTCTATATCTCAATGTATATCTCAATAGGGATAGGGCCCTTGCTCTTATGGTTGGTTCATAGATTTTTCTTCTTAATCCCAAAGTGGCAGCGCTCTATATTTAGCTTTGAAAAAAGAGGGGAGAGGACCCGACATTTATTGACTAGCTAACTTGTTGATCAGCTTAACCTTTCATCGATATTACGCTTAGAGGGCAGGGAAAGAGCTCACCAACTACCTCTACCTAGAGATGAGAGAACTTCAAAGAGGCATCAATGATGATTTATTATAAGGTTCAAAAGCTCTCCTCTCCCCTACCATTTAAAAGGGTAAGAAAGGGGCAACGACTCTTTAAAAGGGTAGAAGATTCTAGAGCTAGGTGTGTGATCACGGGGGGAATAGCCCCGAAAAGCATTCCAATACTTGAAGACCTCTTCCAATTTTAAGAGCTCGGTCCCTCTATTTTGAAAGGTGCATGGTATGAATTCATAAGGTATAGCTATTCCTCAAAAGCTCAGTTGCATCGCATGAATAAAGAACTAATTTTAAAAGGGATCTCTTTAAGGAATCTCAAAATTGCTTTTGAAATAGGATTCAAAGCTCGAAATGCACTTTTTTGAGTTGAGTTGAGCATCATTCGCATGAACAAAGAACCAATCCCAAAATCGTACAGGTCACCCTTCCCATTGATGGTAAGATCTATCCCCCTATTGATGGTGGAAATAGCGATGACCTACCTTCCCTAGTGACGCCCTCTCCCTTCTGTAGTCGGTTCAACATCTTAAGATAGCAAGAGGCTCTATTATAGATAGCTCGACCTCTCCATCTTTTAAAAGCCGCAACTGGTTCAAAATAGAGGGGAAGTTCAAATACCAACTATCCGAAGTGCCCACTCATACCCTTAAGAGTTGGTATGAGCCTAGGGATGAGTGAATACGACTCCATGCGAGGGCGGCTCCTTATGGGAAGCTGAAGAAGAATCCTACTCAATATCTCGAACGGATAAGTTATTGT
Source organism: Wollemia nobilis (assembly GCA_028583015.1). NCBI lineage: Eukaryota > Viridiplantae > Streptophyta > Pinopsida > Araucariales > Araucariaceae > Wollemia > Wollemia nobilis. The sequence goes on along the minus strand of JAQPPZ010001052.1, from coordinate 779,698 downwards.
TCAAATGGGTAGTAAGCCCTCATGTTACTGGAGCAATATCGTATCGTATGATGGGCTCGACCTATCTATTCATTGTTTGAGGTATAATGGAGATTTATAATGAGATGCTCCCCCATGTTTTAAAGGGCCTTTTAAGATAGAGAGTCCTCCCATTTTTTTATTATAGGCTAAGGAAAAGGTATAGACGACATGAAGCATCTATATTTTCCAGACCTTAGAGTGTAGGGTTTAGGGCTCCCATACATACATTCCATGGTTACGCACGGGCATTGATCACAAATAGATCACCTGAAGTCATTATACCGATTGATAAAAGCGATAATATGAACGAGCTTTACTTTAATAATAGAGAGGAGAGGATGGTTTTTTAGGCGATTCAAGGCCTCTATGACCTAAAGGAAGACCTTATATAAGCTCAATTTTAAGGATTCACCTTTTCTACAACCAAACCCTTGACTCACTCGGGTACTACCAACCGATTCATCACTCGTGTTGTTTCAACATGTTTTTTTTCTCCCGCCCTAAAGTTGAAACTTTGACCAGATCATGGTTTAGATTAGTTGGTATTGGAATCATTGGAATTTGTTCCTATGGAAAAGGTCCTCAAAATTTTAAAGGGGAGAGCCTCACCTCAAAAGGCCCTTCTTAAAATAGGGGAGGAGAGCGTTCGAAAAAGAAATCATTGGCATTGGAATCATTGGGATCATCATTGTAATCATTGTTTTGGGTGCTCTTAAAGAATGGTTTGGAATCAGCTTCAAAAAATATCTCATATCCATCTGAGTTCGCTTTAAAAGGTTGACTTCGCTTTCGGCTTTTTTAGACAAGAGCGACACTTCATTTATTTATGGTGGAGAGAAATTCGCTTTACAATGAGAGGTACAAATTCACTTCCCCGATCCAATAAAATTGTATTCTCCCTTTTTGAGAGAGAGACCCCCTCTATTTTAAAAAGGGTATTTCTCTAGGCGTATCTCATATCGAGCTCTTTATTCATAACCACAACGTTGTTCTCGATCTTATGCAAAGATGTGTACTTCCATCCTCATGAGATGCGGGATGGGGACTGTCATTTTTGGATTTGAAAATCTTAAAAAGGCCTGCCCTACCATATTTAAGGAGGGAGCAAGCCTTCAAGATGCAACACATACCATAAGGATAGGAATCACTTTGCCTCATTCCATAACGGATCAACCCCTTCGATATAGTGCAGGGGATGAGCTTAATATAAAATTTGTTACTTGATTCCTAAGCACACAAGGGATATATAGAGCCCTTTGCCCTTTGAAAAGATAGATGGGGCCTTCTTTGCTTGCTTGGAAAGGGGGTGGGTCATAATTCTTAGAGTTGTTTAACCCTTTTAAAGAGCAACTTTTTGTGATATCACCATGGCCCAACTATTTTAACCTTTTAAATAAATTGGAAATAGTATGTCCCCCCATACTTAAAAGGGCCTTTTAAAAGCCAAAGGGGAGGGGAGTGAGCCCTTTTAATTTAATAGAGGTAGCCTTTTCTCATTTCAAAGAGTCCTTTTAAGAAAACCATGGGGCCATTGACATATTTGAAGGTATGGAAAAGTGTGATTTTGTTGAGAAATGACTAGAGAGACTTTTGTTTTAAAACCCCTACAAAGAGATTCTTAAGAATAGGAGAAGGTATTTTTTAATGAGGGGTGCATTTTCTTCTCATTAGGAGGCTTAGCAGTATTTAATTAATGTAGTCAATATGGTGAAATATGGAAAACAGGAATGAGAGCCTTTCTATTTCAAGGTTGGGGCCCTCTCTATTTTAAAAGGGCTCTTCATCACCCCCTTCATAACCTAAGTCTTTGAGGAGGCCCACCCTTAGTGTAAAAGCTCTAAACAAACCCTTATTAATACTTCTTTATTCCCTTCTCGCGATTTTTATTAGAACTCTTGTTATTGAACCTCTCCCATTTCAAAATAGAGAGATTTGGGGTTGCGTTCTTATTAAATGGGGAGAAAGGAATCCTCTTTGTGTAATTCCTTGCCGACCTTTTTATTTTAAAAGTGGTAGAGTCATTGCAAAATAAGATGTGGGCCTCTAAATGGCAAATGGGTTGATTTCCTTCACCTTAAAAGACAAAGGTTCTTCCCAATATTTTTTCCATCAATAGGGGGATGAGCCCTACATATAAATGACCAACTTATGGCTGGGTGGGAATTTTATTTCAAAAAGCAATCCTTATTCTCGTCTATCTTCCACTCCCTTCCCAAAAATCCCTTCTCTTTCTTTTCGATTTTGGACGGAGTGATAAATCATTTTATATACCTTTCCTTCCTTTGATAAGAGAAAAACTAGGCCTTTTAAAATCAGTCAATTGAAGGCAAGAGGTCCTCTCTATTATTTTAAAAGGGAGTTGCAGCAATATTTCAATCTCACGGGCCAGTTGAAAGCGCTCAAAAGTTTAGTCTTATCTTCAAATAGCTCTATTTTCAAAGAGGTTTGTTTTAAGAGAGACAACCTTCCTTGACGAGAGGTCCCTCCTTTTTAAAGTTGAAGTTAACCTATCTAATTTAAAAGGAAGGGAGTGCTCACGTATATTCAACAACCAAGGATAGAAGGAAGCCCATCAGCTAGCCCCCCTTATTAACAATGAAAACATCTCCATTATCCATAACTTTGAGCCCTATTATCTACGTAAAAACATAATCTCCATTATCTCTTAGATATGAAAGAACTCCATAGATCATAGAGACTCATGACCTTTTATTTTATTCAAGGCAAGGGCTCATCAAGCTACAGTTCAACAAGGGCTTGGTTGTCTCCCGTACGACATGTAGTAGTTTATGTGGATCATCTTGGGGATAGATTTGTTCTCATAAGTCAGATTCATGCCTTTTTATTCAAATTCAACAAGGACTTTAGGTTAACAACATAATAGGGCTCTTTAAAACTGAAGGGACTTGGCTCCAAAAAGAACCGCTCTCCCAATTAAAGATGCTTTTTCATGCAGCTCTTCTAACGATCATAGTTGTTCATGACCCTATTCTACCCTTTCCCTAAGGATGACTAGACCCGTTAATCAAATAAAACCTCACTCTCTATCTCTCTATTTTAAATCAAGCCCTCCCATATTTTAAAAAGGCCCTAAAAAAGGCTCGGTCCTTTTAAATTGTGGGGAAGAGGGCTTTACTTACCTTTATATAGAGAGGAGAGGACTTTAGGTTAACAACATAATAGGGCTCTTTAATACTGAAGGGACTTGGCTCCAAAAAGAACCAATCTCGCAATTAAAGATACTTTTTCATGCAGCTCTTCTAAAGATCATAGTTGTTCATGACCCTGTTCTACCCTTTCCCTGAGGATGACTAGACTTGTTAATCAAATAAAACCTCTCTATCTCTCTATTTTAAAGCAAGTCCTCCCATGTTTTAAAAAGGCCCTAAAAAAGGCTCGACCCTTTTAAATGGTGGGGAAGAGGGCTTTACTTACCTTTATATAGAGAGGAGAGGAGACACGATTTTAAGTCTTGAATTTGAAGCTTTCCAAAAATGATAAGGTTTTTGTCCTCGGGAACCTAATCTAATTGACCCAACCATCAAACCTTTATGGAAAGGCTCGACCTTATTCACCTCTCTGGTGAATAAGCTCTCTATCATTCATATACAAAACTTCCCTCTATAGATAAGCAAGCCACTTCGAACCGGTACCTAATCCTACTATGGTTACACACTCCACGAAAGCACCTCAGAAGAAGTGTAGTTGACCAAAACCACCTGAAGAATCAACTTTTAAAATAGAGAGGATTATATTCCATAACACACTTCACAATGTCTAGGAGGATCGGAGAGAAGATGCAGTGAACTTGAGAACGACTTCCTTATAATCGTTCAAAGTCTAGTTCAATCAAATCACGTGGATAGATCTTAAACAAAATCAATTGAATGCTGACCTTATATAGGAGAGGGGGTGTTGTGATTAGAGAATCATGCGTCCACCCCTCCTCATTGAAGATTAGTTTTAGTTGGAGCTCTTTAAAAAAGGATCATCTTTATTTATGATTTAGTGAGTGCCCTCAACTATCTATCTAGATATGCAATTTCAGTCGAGCAACAAAGGAGAGGGGTTGGGGAGGGTGCCATATTTGTCAATCGACATATGCTAAGAGGGGATAGAGTTGAATCACGGTGCACATACATCCATCCATTCGTTCTTACGATGAATGGAAAACATAAAAAAAGCATCAAATTTATATTATTATCCCCTACCTGTTTGGCGGGTCTCGGGTGGGGATGTTGACCTTTTAAAATAAAGAGGAGATTTGAGGGGTGCATGTTATATAAGAGAGGGCATTCCATTCATCTATTTGGGTTTTTTGGCTTAAAATAAGAGAGCGGAAGATCAAGCTTCTTTGCTTGCTTGGGAAGGAGGTGGGTCCTAATTTTTAGAGTCATTTAACCCTTTTAAAGAGCAACTTTTTGTGATATCACCATGGCCCAACTATTTTAACCTTTTAAATAAATTAGAAATAGTATGCCCCCCATGTTTAAAAGGGCCTTTTAAAAGCCGAAGGAGAGGGGAGCAAGCCCTTTTAATTTAATGGAGGTAGTATTTTCTCATTTCAAAGAGGCCCTTTAAAAAAAACATGGGACCGTTGACATACTTGAAGGTATGGAAAAGTGTGATTTTGTTGAGAAATGAATAGAGAGCCTTTTATTTTAAAACCCATCCAATGAGATTCTTAAGAATGGGAGAAGGTATTTTTTAATGAGGGGTGCACTCTCTTCTCATTAAATGAGAGAGGCTCAGCAATATTCAATTAGTGTAGTCAATATGGCGGAACAGAGAAAACAAGAATGGGAGTCTTTCTATTTCAAGGTTGAAGCCCTCTATTTTAAAAGGGCTCTTCATCACCCCCTTCATAACCTAAGTCTTTGAGGAGGCCCGCCCTTAGTGTAAAAGCTCTAAATCGGGTCCTTAATACTTCTTCTTTCTTCCCTTCCCATGATTTTTAATAGAGCTCTTGTTATTGAACCTCTCGCCTTTCAAAATAGAGAGAGTTTGGGTTGCGCTCTTATTAAATGGGGAGAAAGGAATCCTCTTTGTGTAATTTCCTATCGACCTCTTTATTTTAAAAGCGGTAAAGTCGTTGCAAGATAAGGTGTGTGCCTCTATATTTAAAAAAGGGCACAACCCGCTTTTTTTTAGAGGTATGGATTATTTTATTCCATACAATATGCTTCTTTCCTTCCCTCCTTTAGCATGGATTCTTTCTTGAGGTAGTATTTGGAAGTGCTCTGCAAGCTGAGAATATGTCATGATCTATTGAAGAGTTATCTATCTCCTTTAAAGAATTTTGAAAGGAATTTGAAAGGGGGAAAGCTCTCTATCTGCTCTCTATCCTCATTTAAGTGACAACGATCTAGTATTATATTAAGAGGCTCTTTATCTCAACTCTTAAGAGGAAGTGAGCCCCTTCAAAAGTATTCTATTAAAGGAAAAACCATCGAAGAAAGCAACTATCAAAGAGGGGAGGAGATAGAGGGCTCCTTTGTATATCAAGGGCTCAAAACGAGCTGAACCAAAACTTCCTTTCAACGTTAAGTGTTCAGAATTCTAACAAGAGCAACTCAACCCTTCTCACTCGACCCTCATTAAGTATTTAAAGCCATGTCCCTTTGCTTTTAAAGTATTATTTTAAAGCTAACTCTTCTTTTAGGCTATTCCAACAACCTACCTATTATCTAAGAGCATACTAACAACTTCAAAAAGGAGATCTTAAGGGACTCCTTGATCCATAAACAACATGTAATAACTTGGCTCTCCCTCTCCCGATCTTCTTAAGGTTGAGTGCTTATCCTTACCTTACCTTATAAAAGTGGGGGTGGGGTTGGGGGTGGGGGCTTTCTCCCTTACAGATAGAGAGGTCGAAGGAATCTCTCCAAAACTTCAAGGTCGTGTGTTATATACGGATTAACAACAGGTTTGTTATAAGCACTCGACCTTAGCTTAAGAGGTCATTTATGTACTTGATAGACCCTTATTTTAAACAAGAGTGCTTATCTTAATTGAAAAGGAGAAGCATTGTACTCGATCTTAGGGAGAGGGCTCAACCTTGATTTAAAAAGGGGAGAGAACCTCTCCTCTCAATTAAAGAGGAAAACGGTCGAGGATTTCCAAATGTGTAAGGTAGTACATTATATAATCCTACCCTGATCAATACTAACTATTAACATCTACAAGTGACATCATTACAAATAAATAGAATGTTAAGATGAAGGTTCTAATGTATAATAGCCAAGTTGTTGTACTATCAATACGTTGTTATAAGATAATATAATTGAGGTCTGTATCAATCTCACACAACAAAGTTTTTAAAATAATTAATGTCAATATAATAAAATAATAATATTAAATATTATAAAATTTATCATTATAAATAATTAAATAATAATATGAAAAATAAACAAAAATAAAAAATCTTTCTGGGGTACTCCTCACAATGAGTTTTAGGGCAATTGTTAGCCCAAGCACTTCCCCCAGTAAACTAAATAATAAGATCCTACAAAATATATATAATTAAAATTAAAAAATATATATTATAATATATTATAATTATTACAATTATAAAATAAAAAATAAAAAATATTTTACATAATTAAAAACAAACATTTCTTCAAATTTATAGAAAAAATCTATTAATAACCACAAATAACAATATTTTTAAGCATAATACTATTATTTAAATGGTATAAACCATAATAAAATTCGTTAGGCTAAAAGCATTTTTTTTACATTTGAAAATTTATGAAGTAATCTAAATTTAAAAACAGTTCTAATGTACATAATACTATTCTTTAGATGCCTAAATTCATTAGAAAAATAGATCTTTTCAAATTCAAACCAAAAAATAAAAATAGACGCCATTCAAAACAATTTTACTTAAAAATAAAAATAAAATTTTACCATTCAAGCTGGACATGGAAGTTCGGGGCAATCGTGGTAGAAACTGGAGAATCATGGCGGACCCCACTGCTATCTTCAATTGACGTGGCCATTCCAGTACACGTGACTGCCCGTGCAATCCTCCAGGCTGCCCTTGCTGATCAGCTTGTAAACAAGGATCCTCTCGTTGCCAGGTAAGCAGCATCCCAGGATGGTCAACAGATTATTGAGACAAGTCAGCCTACGTCGAGGATGGTCAACAGATTCGGGTAAGCCCACGATCGTAATTTGTTCAATCTCTCCCAGGCGCCGCGGGCGCCCCCGCCTCCTCCCCTCGGCGGGGGCGGGGGGGCTCCCTCTCTGCCCCCTCTTTTTTTTTTTTCTCCTCCCCTCCTCTCTTCTTTCCCCCCCCCCCCCCTCTTTTTTTTTCTTCTCCCCCCCTCCCTTAACAACACCCCCCCCCCCCCCACAAAAAAGAAGAGAAAAAAAAAAAAAAAAAAACCCCCCCCCCCCCCCCCAAAAAAAAAAAAAAAAAAAAAAAAAAAAAAACAACCCCCCCAAATATATCTTTTATAAAAAAAAAAAAAAAAAGACACACCCCCTAATTAATTTTTTTTTAAAAAACCCCCCAAGGGGGTTTTTAATTTTTTTTTTTTAAAAAAAAAAACAAAAAAAAAATTAAAAAAAAAAAAAAATTTCAAATAACATTAAATACTTGCACATATAACTGACATACTTTAATGTGCAATGCATGACTATTTTGTTTTGATAAAAGATCTTTTTGTTTATATAAAATTAAATGTATATACACTTCTGTTACCAAGAAACATTATATACAGTCAGAAATCACAGCTTTATATAAGACATATCTATCTAAAAACAATATATAATGGCATGGTGCTAACAGAAGGATGTGGATAAAGTTCGAAAAGGAATAATTGAAATTTGATGTAAAAAACTACAAATATTAAATTCAATTAACTTTTGCAATGTTTATGCAAGAAAGCCTTAGCCAGATTACTAAATTTGATGTTGACTGTTAGTGCATCTTCATACTTCCTCATGACTTCAATGGCATGCGGAGTCAATATCTCTACAATTTAAAGAAAAGTAGGCAACCAAGGAATCCAATTATATTGAAAAGGAAAGGCTTAACATAGAAGTGCAATTTAACTAAACGCACCTGCTTTTGTTGATGGAGTGGAGTACAAAGGTAATACAGACTGGAAAGTGCCGATAGAACCTGATCATAAACAACAAAGAAATCAGCAATCACTGGCAACAATCTGACAAAAAATAATGGCATCACTGATCTAGTTTGTTTATGCCAAGCAGACATCTACATGCATGCCATACATTCTCATCCTACAATGCTATGATCTAGTTTTTTTAAATTTATGAAATTTAATTGAAAACAGTCACATAAAACCTGCATATGCATAATTTCTTTCCATTTGAAAGTTGAAACACAACAATATAAAACTTGCATATGCACAAACTCTTATCACTTGATCTCAAATAAGATAGAACTGCACAAGCTTTTGAGACTAAGTTTTTAACTTATCAATAGATAATTAGATTTAAGTTTTGCCACTTAATCTTAAGCACGAGATCAGGTAAAGGAGAATAAAAAAAAATTAAAAAAGTAGGACAATTCCTTAAAGAGATTTTTTTGGTTTATATCCCTATCCCATATAATCCAATGGATTTTCATTAAATTAAAAAAAAAAAATAGAGGAAAGGTTTACTGTAAAGAAAATGGGATGGCAAATCGGAGGACTCAAACCTGTTCTTTGACATAGTTTTGAGGTATATTAATGACATGCCGATGGAAGAGGACATAGAGGAGAGAAAGTGCATGTACCAGTGCCCTTCAAGCTACAGTGAAGCCTTTCTATGATGTCCTAGGTGAGCGCTATCCTCCCTGCTCCTCTGTGGACCCCCTGCTTCACAGAGCCGTAATTCAGAAACAGATTCAGGGTCTGAGCATTGATGAAATTAAGAATATTACAATTCATGACAGGAACTAGATTGGGGAGTTTTTTTTTATATATACAGGGGTTTGAACTCTGGAGTACCCCTTTCCAGCTGATTATTAAGTTAATCGGGAAGTAGCACTAATGTTATTGATGGGCTGCCTGATTCTCCTATTTATGAGATGAGCATTGCTGAACTGTTTCCTGAAATCAGGAAGGGAAGAATCGTCCATGCTTTGTTTACATGGAGGCCATCAAATTCAAGATGATTCATCAGTTGAGAGATTCTATTCTCTCTGCAAAGAATACAAGTTAACAAGTTTTTTCAATTCGGAGAAGTCAAGCATCAGAACTTCATCCTCAAACCAATTGAAACAACCAACTACAATGCTGAAATTCTTTTTAGAAAATTAGTAATAAGAGAGCAACCCAACCCTTAAAGAAATCCAACTGGAATCTAATTAAAACAACCGAACAACCCTGGAACTCTTAACCCTGGAACTCTTTTTAGGAAATTGGTAATGCTTGAACATTTTTTTAAGAAATTGATAATACCATCAGAACCCAACTCTCAAAGACGTCCAACTAGAACCAATTGACAAACACTCTACCACTACCATCCAACTTATTCCTAACATTATGAGTTTAACTAATTTTTCATTTATTCTAACATTATGACTTTAACTAATTTTTCATTTTTCCTGAACTTCTATATAATTTAGAAGTTGAGGCACTCGACGTTGACGGGCGGAAGAAAGTAATTGAATACAGGTTAAAACATTTGATTATATATATAGAATTAATGAAATGTCTGGCAAAGCAACTGCGCTGAATGCATACCCTCTTATATCAAGAGGGGGATGGGAGAGTGAGGAAGTACGGCGGATTTATAACAATTTTGGATGTCTTATTAGCTTGGAAAAACATCAACATATGATTTTTGATGGAATGTCGTGTTGGCTACATTTTTGATGTGAAGTGGATGGAAACAAAATCTGCCAAATCCCGTGGGCAATGAGTAAGATTGTGTGTTGTAGGGGCAAAGCATATCTTTCAAACAGAATTATTTGTACTTGAAGGATTTACAGCGATCTCTGTTTATTTTTTTAAGATTTATACTCTTCCCCATTACTATTGCATTACCCTCTCTCAGTGTGCACGCCGAACGATTTCAAACATACATGCTTTCCTCTTGTTAAACCAAAAAAAATATCACTAATAAATGAGCACTACTGTGAGATTTTGTCAGATAGAAATCTCCTCAACATCTTGTTGGGATAGCCCCAATAAATTAGCATTAATAAATGAGCACTACTTCGAGATTGTTGGGTTAGCCCCAACAATCTTGACAACTGAAGGATGCAGAGAGATCAGGTACAAGTTCTAAATGATGTTTTCTGTTTTAGAGGTGGGTGTCATACAGATTTTCTCAGCAAAAGACATTCCAATAACTAACAATAATAGAAAATCAATTATATTCAGTAGTTTGTAAATAAGAGTCATATGCTTCTTCCTGTTTTAAGGGTGGGGTACAGTTTTCTAAGCAAAAGACATTTCAATAACTCACAATAATAAAAATCAAATGAAATTATGATTCAGTAGTTTGTAAATAGAGTCATATGGGACTAATATTTAACAAAGTAAATATAGGGGAGATTGAAGCAGGTCCTACCTCTTGATCATGTGTTCTCTCAACAAGCCACATCATGGTATTACAAATGACTATTGACAACTGTCCTCCCGTGGGTGCAGGTGCCTCAAGTTTCTCGTTATACGAAACATTGCAAAGTCCTTGGGAATAGTTCCCGTCAGGTGATTGGGCGACAGATTGAACAAAGAAAGATTGGAGAGGACGGTAATCGCCTTTCGAATGTGGCCTGAAAGCTGGACGTAGGCCGGCACCTGTAGAGAATGGGGCTTCTTGATGCATGTGGGATTCTTAATGGTCCAGGCTGAGTCACACGAGGCTGCCGCAGTTGACTATTTCCCGTGGGAGCGGCCCCTGCAAGCGGTTATGCGAGAGGGATAACCAGAGAAGAGACTGCAAATTCTCGACGGTGGCTGGAATGGAGCCAGTCAGGCGATTTTCCGATAGGTCCAGCCCCTGAAACGCCATCAGATTGCCGATGTTGGGTGAGATCGTTGGAGGCAAGGAGCAGGTGCCGGAGGTTCCTGCATCTCTCGAGTTCCTGCGGCACGCCACCGGTGAGCGTGTTCCCGGAAAGATTGAGGAGCCAAAAACAGGGGAGGAGAAATTTGTTGGACGAGAGGTCCAGAAGTCGAAGCGAACCGCGCCGAGATTGTGCAGATCTTCAACGGATCTTTGTCATAACTGTTAATTCAAATTTGGCACCGTTTTTGGGGAATCCGCCAAAGCCAGTGCCGAGATTGTGCGGGAATCCGCCAAAGCCCGTGCCAGAAACTGTTTGATAGCCTTCTCCACTCCTGTAAAGAAGTGGAAAATATTTGAAATGGAACGAATTGGCTGACTTGCAAACAAACAAACTCGCATAAGCAGATCTTCATCGGATCTTTGTCAAAACGGTTAATTCAAATTTGTTTTTCTTGTAGCTCAAGCAACTGTTTTCAAATTTGTTTTTCTTGTAGCTCAAGCAACTGTTTTCGGTTAAAATAATTTAATCAAAGTGGATATTCATTTCCGAGCAGGTCCAGAAGTCGAAGCGAACCGCGCCGAGATTGTGCAGATCTTCAACGGATCTTTGTCATAACTGTTAATTCAAATTTGGCACCGTTTTTGGGGAATCCGCCAAAGCCCGTGCCAGAACTGTTTTATAGCCGTCTCCACTTACTTGTAAAGAAGTGGAAAATATCTGAAATGGAACGGATTGACTGACTTGCAAACAAACAAACGCGCATAAGCAGATCTTCAACGGATCTTTGTCAAAACGGTTAATTCAAATTTGTTTTTCTTGTAGCTCAAGCAACCTTTGTTTTACCTTTGTTTTTCTTGTAGCTCAAGCAACTGTTTTCGGTTAAATTTTCAAATTGGTTTTTCTTGAGGTTAAACCAAACTTGAGAGAAAACCTTTTACGGCCAAAACAATTTAATTAAAGTGGATAATTAATTTCCGATTCTTTAGAGTTACAAATTCTATCACATGCTCTAAAGGTTCAGTGCACACGTGTTGGAGAATATTGATCACTGGATTACTTTTTATATATATATTTATTGCTTTTATATATATATATATATATATATATATATATATTCATTTGTATAGCTTATAGTATATAGCTAAAGGATGAGGTAATGATGTAAAGTTTATTATAGATATAGATATTTAGTTTAATGTAGATTTGTTATTTTTGTCATTAAGATTGGAAGAAGTCTCATCCAAAATTGTAAATGATCTTTGTTTTAATATAAAATTTTCAATTCTTTTAATGAAATATAAGTAATTTTAATTTTAAAATAATTGTACATTAAACAATTTTAAAAATATAAAATTTTAAAGTTTACATATATTATTTATATAAATTATTTTGTATTTCTTGTATGAGAGGAGATATTGTATAATTTATTTAAGAAATGTACATGTCTTGCCTTCTTTTGACAACAAAATTTATATTCAACTATAACAAAAAGTTAAATAAGGAAAGAATATTAATGACAAGCTCAAAAATATAAAAGTTGTCTTTGAGAAGGAAAAGGAAAATAATTTTAATTGTACTTTATTATTTTATTTTGCACATTTCTTTGACGGCTTGCAATTTAATATAGTAAGATCTAATGTTTTTTCGTGTGTTTTTTAATTTTTAAATATGATTCAATTAAAGTTTGAATATGTTTGGAATGCGATCTAATATCATTGGTGGGTGGAGGTAAATGGGGACTCACGAGGACTCTATCGTTTAATTTTAGTGTTGCTCTGTCCTAGGAGTAGAAATTGTTTTTATGTATTTAGCTTAATCATAGTAGTTGAGAAGATATGTTTTATTTTTTTATCCCTCATTTATTTTTTTTTAAATTATGTCATACAGGGACAAACAAGGATCTAATAACTAAGTTATTTTTAAATAATGATTTGTTCTTAAGGAGATGCATGTTTTGAAGATAGTAATCAACTTTTAAATACACATTTATGATGAAGATGACTTTAAAGGTTAAAAGGTTTTGAAATATAATAAGGTCATGTAGAGTCTTGATTAACTTAAGATTATAATATAGGAATGTGACATTTTTGGGACATGGCTCTATGTCCAAAAACCTATTTTTATCCTAACCACATTCTTAGGGTCATAACTTTGTACTTGGAATTTTGTTTTGATCCATCTACAATGAGAAAATCACTTTTATACTCTTGAAAGCTTTATTACCAATTAAAAAGACTTTAAAAGATAAAATTGTGTATGATGTATCCTTAGATGTTTGTGATGTGATCATAGGCTAACCATTTATATGTAAGAGGTATGGTGTTGATTAGTTTGTGTCCCAAAGTGTCATCCTCACTAGTGATGGTTTGTGATTTCAGATACCATAGGTATCTTCTACTACCTCCATTTCCTTAATTAGTGCTAAACAATACAAGAAGATGATATCCAAAATAATAAAGTTTAGTTTTTTGATGATTAAGTCACAAAGTAGGAAAAACATTGTTACATATATCATAGAATTTGCATAGTAGAACTAGATTGACCAAAATCATAACAAAATAGGATGACTTGTCCAAGTTGTCAATTGGGTTAAAACATTTGATTATAGAATTTGTCCTTGGATGCCTTGTACCTCAAAATAATTAGATATTAGATCCTTAGAACTTAGATTATATAGATCTTCATCTATTTGGCCATTGATTATGGAGCATAGTTCCTAGGACATCTTAAGCATTGTTATAATTTTACATCAAATATTTGAAATATGTAAACCCAGATATCCTAGAACCTAGATATTAAAGACTACAATATTTAGAGTATGAATCTAAATGAATTGGTTTTCTTGTCTTGGAGGAAAGCAGAGCAGTAGAGAAAATATAGTTGGAGAGGGGAGTGTATGTCATCATAGCTAAGGTCCAATATGTGCATGATCTCGTTCTCCATGTATAATTTATAAAGGTGGTCAGGGTTTCATTCCACTTGTTCATAGTTTAATAAAAGATCATAGGTGTAAAAATATTTAATTCTTGAAGCATATCTTCATGTTTTGTATCAAATTTTTGAGGGAGGATGAAGCTTATGGAGGAACTAGAGAAACAAAAATATTTCTTTGCACACAATACACAAGGAGAAAAATAAGGAAAAGCTTTATAATTTGATCTCTCAAACAACCAATTTCTTCTATTTTGCATCAAAAGAAAATCAATTCAAATTTTATTGCCAATATTTTCCAAAGCTTTTGTAAAAAAAATATTTTACCATTAAGTTTTACTTTTCACCATTTTCCAACCAAAATAATCTAGATGTTGTTTTCACTTTTCATTCCTTCCAAAGAAAATTTGAATTTGTTTTTTTTTTTTACAAATAAAAAGTTAATTTTCAACCATTTACAAGTAGTTGGAGTGTTGCAAAGTAATTATAGATAGTGGTTATAATAATAATTTGGTGTTAAATGAAATGATAGAGAAAATTGGGCTTAAAATGATAGTGTATCCTAATCCTTAGAACATGTCATGGCTTAATAATGGACATCAATTGATCATGAATTAGTAATGTCTAGTTAATTTTAAATGACATGTATCATTCGACTAGAACAAGATATTGAAGGTGTTAAAATAATAACTTGTTAGTTTTATAATAATACATAGAAGGGATTTGATAATCCCAATTAATTGATCTTCAATGAAACATTACAGAGAATTAGTTAATAAAATTTCACTAGTCTTGTATCATACATACAAGGAATTTAAACAAATAAACTCATTGGTTTAGAACAAGATGTTAGATGGGGTAAATTTAGTTACTTGTTGGTCTTTTATTTAACATAGGATTTGAACAAACTAACTCATGGGTATTCAACAAACATTGAAAAGAGTTCGATATTAAAATTGCTATTCTAGAATCAAATATAAAATTGTGTTGAAAAAACCAAATTCACTAGACTTTAACAACACATTTAAGGGAGTTAATAAAATATACTCATTTATATTTTATCATAATTGAATAAACCCTATTTCTAGTCTTATTTGAACATGGAAAAGAGTTGTAAACGAGTCGTTGGTCTTAAATAAGATGTTGATGGAAGTTAAGAAATTAATCTGATTGGTCTTGTGTAAGGTAAAGAAGGGATATAATACAAGAGAGAAAAAATAAGAAAAATCTTTATAATATGTGAAAGCATGAGATTCCGAAAGAAAGAAATACTGAGATGTAATAAAAATAGAACTAGTTTGATACATGAAATAACACGAATATAATCCCGTCAAAAGTAGGAGCACAACCCTTTTTATTCATGTGGTTCCAACTCGGTTACAATAGCATGATTTCCATTACAAAAAGTGCACAGTGATCTTCTTCCGCATGCCCACATTTGAATCGGGCGAGCCAGTGTTGCCGCCGCTTATGCTGATGAATCCTTGCCGGCTGCTGTTCTTCCTGCATTCAAAGAAACAATCAACTGTTTAGTAGCACCTGCAACAAGAGGACAGAACGTTTGTCTTTAGAAGCAATGAGAAATGCATGCAGAAGATTGATTAACTCATCACCAAAAGGTTGTTGCCAGCAACAGTCGATGAATCTGCTCTCCGTTACCTGCAAGTTAGTATTTTCATTGCATCGCAGCATATATATTTAATGACTGTCTTTTGGAAAATACATTCGAACGCTGTTAACTGCAATACATATTTGAACGTAAAACGTAAACTATTCAAACAACATGAGCGTGATGTAAATACGCGATAACAAAATAATCTAGAATGAACAAAAAGCATGCGGGGCACCCGAGCGGGCCGCCCACGCTAAAACTTAATTTCGAAGCCAATCCACCAGGGATGGGCTCGAAATCTCAGAAAGAGAATTGTCGTCGGATGGATGTTGCTGTGATCCAACGTCGGGTCTGAAGGTCAGATTTGCGCTTCTGAAAACCACCCACCAACCTCTCTTTCGCAAGAGATTCTGGATGCAGAAGAATGAATTCGAAAAGGAGTGCAATCGGGTCTTCGAATGAACAGCACTTCGTTGCGTTTAAGAAAAATGCTCCTTTTTCCCTCCTTTTTGGGTGGAAAAATCCACCATTTTATAGACCCAGGGGGTCTCCTTGAATGTCGTGCATAAGCGCCACGCGTTGGTCAAAGGTGCCATGTGGCGGTCGTGTCTCCTCGAAAGAGGAAAGTCTCCCACGACTCGGGCTTCCGTTAATGCCACTGTGACAGTCCTTCAACGGTCCACGCAACTGACTGTGGTGTCACTGCCAGTTGTCTAAAGCCCACCTTAAATCATTTTAATGGCACTTTGAATGCCTTGATTTCTGCCTTGATGTTTGCCTTTGATTGGCGGAATGTCACCTTTGGATGCTTGCTTTTGATTGGTCGACGCCTTTCGATTGGTTATGGTATCGCCTTTGACGCCGAAGTGTCACGATATCGCGACATTAGAAGTGTCGCGATATCGCGACACTTGGCAGGCTTTTGGGAAGTGTCGCGATATCGTGACACTTGGCGGGAGTGTCAGATATCGACAGAGGGATATCGACATGGGGAGTGTCGCGATATCGCGACACTGCAGCTTGGCTTTGGGCCGAGGTCGAACGGACAGGATGGGGATGAAGTGTGGGATATCGCGACACTTCGGCCAAGGCTTGGCTTGGGCCGAAGTGTCACGATATCGCGACACTTCGGCGAAGGTTAGGCTTTGGGCCGAAGTGTCGCGATATCGTGACACTTCGGGGGGGGGTGTCCGATTCGGCCTTGGGGTGGGGAGTGTCGCGATATCGCGAGACTTCGGCCAAGGTTTTGGTGGGGAAGTGTCGTGATATCGCGACACTTCGGTTGTGTGGGTCGCGATATCGCGACACTTCGGCGGTTGGCTTTGGGGAGTGTCGATATCGTGAGGGTTGGGGGTCGCGATATCGCGACTGGGGGTCGTGATATCGCGACACTTCGGGCTCTTGGGCCCAAAGTGTCGCGATATCGTGACACTTCGGATCTTGGCTTTGGGAGCGTCGATATCTTGACAATTGGCCTTCTTTTGATTAAGGCTTGCTTTGGATTAAGGCTTGCTTTGGATTTTAGGCTTGTTAAAATGACCAACTTTGCTCTGCTCACTTTTCGACCTTCTAAATCGCTATGTGAGTGGCTAGGACCACTGTTTGACCTCTGAGGGCTGCCCTGAAAGCTGTGTATGTCAATGCGATCAGTGTTTGTAGTCACTTAATCGGATTGGTGCTGTTTTGGTGTCTACAGATGCCCCTTTTTGGGAAGCGCTGCGGGTGATGCAGTGCTGAGCAAAAATAGATGACCAAAGCACTAATGATTAGGGTTTCTTGGTAACCTAACCAACTTTTGATGCCCCAAGTATGGAAAGGGCATGCATTCTTGAATCCTTGCTTCTGACGAGCTAAGGAATTTGATTTCAAGTGTTAACCTATTTTGGTGAGGTGTGACTTGAGCTTGGACATTGATCAGTCATGATTAGGCAAAGGGCGTAACCTTTTGTCCATAGGGGGAACCTTGTGTTCATGCTTCGGGAATGCCAAGTGTTTGATCAATTTAATGATTGCTTGTTTATTGCCCCAAGCAGGAGCGTGATTGTCTTTGTCAATGATTCTTTGAATGCATGCCATTGCCTTGATTGGGTGTGTGCTTGTTGATTGGTGACTAAGTGTGACTACCCCCTCAAGCGACGAATCGATGAGGGAATGACCTTCATGAGAAAAGCGACGAGTCGCTTGACCCAAGATGACTTAGGTTAGGGTGCCTTTAGATGTTTTACCATTTAAGCACGTGCAATTTCCCGACATTTGGACCTATTTTTGGTGGGTGTTAACCCTTTTGGTGATGCCATAATGAGGTGAAATCATCAAAAACCCGTCTTCCCGTGGAGCGGTCCAGCTATGGTAGCCTTCTTGGGGAAGTGGGAAAATGACAATTTGAGCCCCGACATCGATTTTTTATGCCAAGAGGTTAAGTGCAAGAGCACTCTTGTCCGGCAACTTATTGCTTATGTTTTTGTGTTATATTTTTGTGATGTTTTTGTTGTTTTGATTTTCTTTCTTTGTGTATATGTCATGATTTTATGTTATGCATAATGATTGATGTTGATGGATGCATGCTACTTTATATTGATGGATTTATGTGGTTTTTGTATGTTGATTTATTTTGATGGATGCATGATGAATGCAAATGTTTGTGATTTATATGTGATATGCAGAAATGAAATGGATGGATGGACTTTGTGATGTTTGGCTATGGCACCATAGACTGTTTAGAACTCCATTATTTTGTTTTTTAGGCGATTGTTGATGGATGACTTTGTATGTATACATGTGGTTTTTTTTTTTTGTATTTTCTGATGGTATTGTAAGGATGAAAAGTAGCGCAGTTGGTTTAGAAATGTAGCTAAGGTTTTCTGAGACTCAGACGGTTTTAACTTACTAGCCATGACTGTACTTTATCTTACAAGACTTTTGAACAAGGTATGAATCGGACTTGTTTTTGACCAAGTTATTTCACATCCCCGTGTGTGCAATTGAGTTCATTTATGTGGTATTTGTCAGGATACCGCCAGTGCCAGATGGGCTTTCAACCGAACTCGTACTGAGGATCACCTAATTAGCTCCACTAACTCCTTTGTTGTATTTAGTTAGATTAATCTGCGATGTTATCCAGGATACCATAAGCTAGCTCATCCTTATGCAAACATTGGTCCGCACACACGCAAAGCGAATGTGACAGACATATCGTCATGCGGGTAGGATACCACCATTGCCAGATAGGCTATCAACCAAACCTGTAATGAGGATCACCTAGATGGTTTTTCGAATGCTGAGAATTCCAGGGATTCAAGTTCAGGATATTTGTTGGCTTAATGGTTGAGAAAGTTGCTCGTCTATATAGTGATGAAGATCACTGTTTATTAATTCTTTTTGAGCAAGGATTTTGAATAGTGGTGATAACCACTGTTATTTGATTTTGTGTTTTGTGTATTTTGAATTTGAGCTTGTGAATGGCTTTGATCCTTGTGGCCTTGGGGATGACTACCCATCCTGGTTAGGGGCGGATAGTACGAATCCTTACGACGTTGGGGACCAAGGGGATGATGGAGATTATGGAGTAAAGGCATTGATCTTTTAGGCCTTGGGGATGACTACCCATCCTGGTTAGGGGCGGATAGTACGAATCCTTACAACTTGGAGACCAAAGGTGAATGGAAAGTGTTAGGATGATGATTTGTTGGAATTTTGTTTGTGAATGGTGTTGATCCCTTTAGGTCTTGGGGATGACTACCCATCCTTGGCAGGGACGTGTAGTACAAATCCTTACAACTTTGGGAACCAACTATGATTGGGATTTGGTAGTGGTGAAAACCATTGTATATGGAGGGGAATGGATAGGAAAGAGCTTGTCCTTTTGTCAATTCTCAGCATTCTAGAACCATTCGCACGGGGGGATGAGCAAGATAACCGTTTCGCTTATGGTGACCTGGATTACTGTGCAGGTTTCATCTTTCGTTCACACAACTTGGGAATCTTTATGTGTTTTAATTTGTGTTAGGATGCTACGTAACAAGGTGTATTTCAAGTATGACTCTACCTTCGTAAAATCTGTCTGACTTGATACATTACATGGCTAAAGAGCAAAATGATGACTGAATCACGAAAACTCTTGATACATTAAAAGACCACTGACTCTAGTGTGGTAAAAAGCAATGCATGGTGTTTTTGTTGTTTTTGTAAAATGGAACAGTGTGGAACAAGATGGACTAGCAGAGCAATTACAGCCTATGGTGCTTTTGACCTATATGACCACAAATATGCAATGTATGGATGCAATGCATCTATGTATTTTTGTATTTTTGATGGATTGATTTTGGTGAATATGAAGATGAGGTGCGAGAAGAGCTCTCTATTGATGAATTTGAGTATGCCTAGAAATGAGATGCAAATTTTTGTTGTTTTTGATGATTTTTGTTGTTTTTGAAATTTCTTGATTTTTGACCAAGCGATTATGGAAATCCTTGGAGCATTTTGGAATTGACCAAGCAATTTTAGAGATCCTTGGAGCATTTTGGGTGACCAAGTGATTGTGATAATCCTTGGAGCTTTTGGTGATTTACCAAGCGATTGCGATAATCCTTGGAGCATTTGGGATGGATAATCCTTGGAGTTTTTGGGGTGACCAAGTGATTGCGATAATCCTTGGAGCATTTTGGGAGTGACCAAGTGATTGCGATAATCCTTGGAGCAATTTGGGGATGACCAAGCGATTGCGATAATCCTTGGAGTTTGTGAGCATTTTGGGGTGACCAAGTGATTGCGATAATCCTTGGAGCTTTTGGGTGTACCAAGTGATTGCGATAATCCTTGGAGCATTTTGGGGATGACCAAGTGATTGCGATAATCCTTGGAGCTTTTGGGGTGACCAAGTGATTGTGATAATCCTTGGAGCATTTTGGGGTGACCAAGTGATTGCGATAATCCTTGGAGCATTTTTGGGATTGACCAAGCGATTTTAGGAATCCTTGGAGCATTTTTGGGATATGGCTCTCTTAGATATGAAATGGTCGTAAATGACTGATATTCAAGGGTTCTGTTTCCTTGATACCGTCAAGAGAAGCTAGCCGATACGTCCCGGGTCCTATTTTGCTATCAATGACATATGGACCTAACCAATTTGCCGTGAACTTGTCCCTTAGGTGGGACGGCAAATTAGAGTTCTGTTGGTTTTCCTTCAAAACCAAATCACCAACCCGAAAGTCCCTTAGGTGAACTTTCATGTTGTAAGCTTTCTTAAGCCGCTCTTGATAGATACGTAAGTGCTCGAGAGCATTAACGCGTCGTTCGTCAAGCAACGTAAGTTGGTCTAACCGGGCCTGCCGCATAGCGTCATCATCGATGAACTCCTGCATTGATATGCGAAGGGAAGGAATTTCCAACTCGAGAGGCATTACTGCCTCTGAGCCATACACGAGCGAAAATGGAGTTGCCCCAGTTGGCGTCCGAATGCTAGTGCGATAAGCCCAAAGGGCAAGTGGGATTTGGATGTGCCAATCCTTATGACTGTCTACGACCGTCTTTTTAAGGATGGCAACTAGTGTTTTGTTTGACGCCTCTGCTTGCCCATTTGCCTGTGGATAATAGGGTGTCGAAAAACTATGCTAAATTTTGTACTTTGTGGTCAAAGCACGCACGTCTTTGTTCTTGAATGATGGCCCATTATCCGAGATTATTTTGGATGGAATACCAAAATGACATATGATGTTATGCAAAATGAACTCCACAATGCGGGGTCCTGTCGTAGAGGTCAGCGGAATTGCTTCCACCCACTTGGTAAAATACTCTGTGGCCGTTATGATAAACGTGTGACGGCCTGATGACGTAGGGGAGATCTTTCCAATTAGATCGAAGCCCCACTACGAAAATGGCCAAGCATACTGGACTGTCTGCAGGGCCTGGGAAGGTACGTGCATCAAATTGGCATGATGTTGACACTTCACGCACTTCTTGACATATGCGCAACAATCTCGCTCTAAATATGGCCAATAATATCCCATGCGAAGAATGCGCTTTGCAATGGCCATACCACTAAAGTGGCCACCACATGTACCATCGTGCGCTTGGGCGACTGCCCAAGTGGACTCTTGCTGGTCCAAGCAACGAAGAAGAATTCCGTCATAGCTGCGACGATACAAAATGTCTCCTATCAAGACATACTTAGCCGCTTTCTGCTTGAATGTTCATTTTGCGGTGCACGTCAATCCAAGGGGAAGATTACCTAACTTGAGGTAGTCTCTAATGGGTAAATACCAGTCTTGTTGATCGAAAACCTCGATAGTATGAACAACCAATCCCTTTTGAAGTTCTTCCCTAACAAATGCTGAATGGGATAGAACTTGCAAGAATAGCGTTGTGTTGCTATTAATGGGAGTAGGGGAAAACAAGGACCCCTAGTTGGCACGTTTCAGATGATCTCGGATTCGAAAGAACTTATCCGAGGATGGTTCGATCTGGATCATGTGGATTCCTGGCATCAAGTCTGAGCTTGCACGCTCCATCACGGATTGCGATAAGGTTTTGACTTGAATGGTTGTCATATCACCGGAAAGGTCTTGCGGAATTAGTGACCCCAAGGAGGCCATTGTGTCCGCAAAATGATTCGATGATCGAGGGAGTGCCTCGATGTCATACCACTCAAGTTTTGCCAGGAATTTGTCCACAAGGGCTTTATAAGCCTCGCAAAACTGGGCATTTGCATTTATATACCCCTTTGACTTGATTGACTATTAACAGTGAATCACCAAAGATGTTCAGTCATTTGATGTTCATGGCGATTGCTGTCTGAAGACCTAGGAGCAAGGCTTCATATTCCGCATTATTGTTGGTGCACTGGAAGTTTAATTTAAATGACAGGGGCATTGGAGCACCCTGCGGTGTGAAGAATACAATTCCCATGCCACCACCTTGCTCACATTTAGAACCATCGAAGAATAGGGTTATGTCGGCTTGTGACTCAGGCTCATCAGAATCTGGCGATTCTGAGACATGGAAGACCCCATCATCGGGTAGTTCTATGACTAGAGGCTGATCGTCTTCAAGAGGAGCCTCTGCTAGTTGATCGGCTATGACTTGTCCTTTGATAGATTTTTGTCCAATGAACTCAATGTCAAACTCCGTCAACAACATGATCCATTTCGTCGTGCGACTACTATGATAAGTACGACTCATCATGTATCGCAATGGATTCTCCTTAGACACAACATACGTAGTGTTGCTCAACATGTAGTGGCGTAGCTTTTTGGTAGCAAACACCACTGCTAAGCAGAGTTTCTCAACGTATGCATAGTTAAGTTCGTAACTGACCAGGGTGCGGCTAAGATAGTAAGTAGCCTGTTCTTTGTGAAGTTCATTCTTCTGGGCTAGCATGGCGCCCAGTGCCACCTCAGTAGCTGAGATGTATAAGTAGAACGGCACTCCTGGTCTAGGTGGTGCCAACACTGGCGGCGAAGCCAAGTATTGTTTGATTTCGTCAAAGGCTGACTGGCACTCGTCATCCCAATGAAATGTAACCCCCTTGTGCAATAATTTGTTCATGGGTCGGCATTTGTCGGATAATTGCGCTATGAAGCGTTTAATCGACGCGACCTTTCCTTGCGGACTTCCGAGCCGCTTGATAGTGGTTGGGGGAGCCATTTCAAGGATTGCCTTGACTTTCTTTGGGTCCACTTCGATGCCTCGCTTTGAGACTATAAAACCCAAGAGTTTTCCAGATGTGACGCCGAATACGCACTTCTTGGGATTCAGTCTGACCTTATGCTCTATGAGGCGATCGAGAATCTTGCTTAAGTCACCGAGATGATCTGAGCGCAAAAGAGACTTGGCTAACAAATCATCCATGTAATCTTCCAATGTTTTATGCATGTAATCATGGAAGATGTACGTCATGGCACGTTGGTAGGTAGCGCCAGCATTTTTAAGGCCAAAAGGCATGACCTTATAACAAAATGTCCCCCAAGGCGTTGTGAACGCCGTTTTTAGTTGGTCTTCAGGATTGATACGAATTTGATTGTATCCTCGAGAAACCATCCATTAGGGAGAGCATTTCGTGACCTCGTGTAGCGTCTACCAACGCGTCGATGCTGGGCAAGGGGAAATCATCCTTAGGACTCGCTTTGTTTAGATCTCAAAAATCAGTGCATATGTGAATCCTCCCGTCGGGCTTCTTGACGGGAACCATGTTGGACAGCCATGGCGGATAATCCACGTAGATGACAAACTGTGCATCCAACAGCTTTTGCAATTCGTCTTTGACCATCAAGGCCACTGTTGGGTGCATCTTTCGTAGTTTTTGCTTTACGGGCTTGATTGTCGGATCAAGCGTTAAATTATGCGTGACTAGCTACGGGTCTAGTCCCGGCATGTCTTTGTATGACCATGCAAAAACCTCCTTCTTCGCTTTGAGAAGGGCAATGTAGTCGGCTTGCTCTTCAGGGGATAAGCTTACCCCCAGCTTGATAATCTGTGGATTCATTGGGTCTAAGCCGATGTCTACGTCAGTCGTCTCCTCGACTGACATGTGGGATCCTTCCTCCAACTGATGTGGAGTCGGGATCAAATGGATATCATTAGCTGAGTTTAAATCTACGTTTGGAACCTCGGGTCCCTCTTCAGCCTGAAAAATATCTTGAGTTGTCCCTGGGGTAAAATGAAGCATTTCACCGAAAGGCCAATACTCTGATGGTGATAAAGGTGAATTGACGCGATCCCAGTCGATGGCATCTATGTCTAGATGCAATGACCATGCTGGATCGGCCGGATTGCGGATGGGTGCGGTCAAATCAATGGAGATCATGTGGATGGAATGAATTTGGTCTCCATTACCGCGGGTGTGATAACTTAACCATTCTGGATGCTCCCTATGCTCTGGATCTGGTTCTGTAGGGACGGGTATGAACGGATCGGCCCTATGTGTTGATAGGAGGACAGGGTCTGCTCTCGGCACTGTTGTCATGATAGGGTCTCGGGGTGGACGGTGCTCATCGTGAATTTGGAGCCATGGATCCAACACTTGGTCCCACCTCGCTGGGTCTACCCACCATTCATGCCCTAACCTTATGCCCATCTGTCCCATCAGATCTTCATGAGTTAAAGGGCGATTATGCCGTCGCGCATGACGAAGATAAATCATCTCAGTCTCATCTTCTGAATCACTTTCGGAGACCCAAAAATGTTCATTCTCTTCAGCAACTATTACTTGCGACGTTGAGGGTTCTCCTTGTTCTAGTAAGTTAATCTGGTCCCATTGCGGTTGTTCCACTCTTGGTGGAGGGACCTGATTCTCTTGACACTGTATTGATTCAACTGGAACCTCTAAGGGGAATAGCTTCAAAAAGATGTCCGGACACCGTTGATGTTCTCTTTGGGGATTAATGTCCGAACTTTCACCTCTCTCTAGCAAAGGAGAGGGATTACTATTGTTGCCAAGGGTGTTTGTTGACCATGGGAGGTAATCTCCCAATGTATATTCTGTATTTGGGTTGGCATAAAGATCTGGTGCCAATCCCCCCTTGTTGCCTATTTCTAGGCCTTGCATATTTTCTACCAAGATGTCTAAGGGCAGGGGGTGGTTGAACCCTACTCCCGACTTATCATATGGCATCTGATATCTTGGTTGGCAAAGGACACGCATCCCTTGCTCATATCTGCCTAGCCCGTATCCATGCCAATTGCATTGGCCGAGATATCTTAGAGCGAAGTCCGGGTTTGACAGATAGTTGATGTTTTCAGCAAAAGGTTCTTCGTCTTCTTCCTTTTGCTTGCATGGTTCAAGACCATGATCAAGGCCCCCATACACAAAATTTGTCTGGTTTGGTGGGTAGCCTAGAGGAACAACTGTCCCTATGGGAAGGCGAGGTCTCCCCATGTCCTGTACTGACTCTAATGCGGGCGTTGCCACAACATTCTGCACTAAATACTCCCCCAGGCCCGTACTGGCCATTTCAACAGTGATTGTTGATGCTTGGGAGGGAGGGAACGGTAGTCCTTCCTGAGTCCATTCCATGTTTAGTGGGTTAGGAGTGATACCGTTGATATTGTTGGCAACCCTTTTTCTAGGGGCGGAGCCTCTTCCATGATCTGTTTTCCCTTGTCCTTCTATTTAGCCATGACAGGTGGCATTGATAATGAAGGAGCAGATGATGAAGACTCACCTGGCTGGGATTTTGATGATTTGGTCACCAGTGGTGCCTGCGGTATCGGACCCTGTTTAGATGGATTTAACTAGAAATCCAAATGCGTTGAAGGGAGGGTCGATTGAGGCATTAATTGTACCGCATTGCAATACTTGAAGGGTTCTAAGTCCATCGGGACTACATGTATTTCTCCTTCAAAAGCATACTTTAAGCACTGGTGAGCGATCGAAGGGACACACTTCATGTCCCTGATCCAAGGCCGCCCTAGCAGTATATTGTAAGCCATCTCGCCTTCCAACACATGGCACAATGTAGGTATTGTCTTTTGTCCTACCTGGATAGGCAGAACAACTGTGCCGACTGTCGAGCATATTGCATCGTTGAAAGCTCGTAGTGTGTATGTTGAGGCTGTGATATGAGAGGCTGGCAGCTTCAGATGTTTTAAGGCTGCAGTGGTAATGATGTTACTGGACGAGCCAGTATCTACCAACACTCTCTTGTACGGGATCCCGTTGACCCGCGCGATAACGTGCAGGGGTGGATCTGCCATGTCATTCGATATTGTTTTGACTTCATCTTCTCTGAAGGTAATGACCGGCTCCGTACATCGTTTCACATGTCCCACGAAGTTGTTGAAAGAATTTGCTTCGTGAGGTTGTAATTCGATGGCTTTTAAAATTTCCATAAGAGCTTCCCTATGAGGTGTTGATTGTTGAATAAGCTCGTAAATGGAAAGCCTAGCCGATGTGGTCCGCAAACTCTGCGTGAGTTTGGTCCTTATCGTGACCTCGGGTCTAGGCGGAGGCGACTGCATAGGGCGTTGTTGAGGCTGCGATGTTGTTGGAACTTCCCTTGTAGCTACCTCGGGGGCAACTGCTGGGTACTTTTTGTTCCTGGTCACTATGCTGATCATTCCCACAAATCCTTGCATGGGAAGATTTTGTCGCACCTCGTTAACCTGGAGAGGTTTTGCCTGTGCCTCGTGGGCAGGCAAAGGGTCCTTGAATACCCCCATTTGTTGATTGTTTGGCGCTATGGGGTTGTCCACGGCCAATGTTTTATTGTCGATCAAATCTTGGATTAATCCTTTGAATTTCCAGCATCCATTTAAGTCATGTCCCCTGCGCCTATGGAATCTACAATACAATTCCTCTCTGTATCCCTTAGGCTTGGGAGCGTTAGGGTCTATAGTTTGGATTTCTAGCAGGGTGACTAAATTTGCCACTGACAAGCGGTCAAATAGGGAGTCCCTGGACTCCGTATAAGGGGTGAATTGTCGCCTAGGGCGACGCTGCTGATTCTGCTCCTGTCTTGTATTTTCTCTTTCATAACTAGGAGGCACTGCCTGGTAATTAGCCTTTTGGGGCTGCATTTCTTGCACAGGCTTGGGGACATTTATCGCAACTTGGTTAACCGCAGCGGGTTGTGATTGCGTAGTCCCGGTCTTAGTGGTTTTACTCCACTCTTTCTTTTTAGGCTTGGCGATTGCGCCTTCACCTATTTTGATCTCTTCTATAACTCTGGCTTGCGCCAAAGCTTCTTCTAAGCTGGCGTATTGCTGCAGCTGCAATAGCCCAGAGATCGATTTCAAGCAACTTTTTGCGAACATCTGTGTGAGATCAGACATAGGGGGATGGTAGGGTAGCTTAGAAAGCAAAGCCCTCCATCGATTCCCGTATGCTGCCATTGTTTCTTCCTCATATTGCCTGAGGCTGGCCAGATCACTCAGTGATGCCTTCTTCCTTGTGTTGAAAGCAAAGCGTTCAAGAAACGCATCTACTAATTGATCTAGGTTGTTTATGCTGTGTTTTGGTAATTGTGTGAACCAATCCGAGGCAGGGCCTACGAATGTGGTTATGAATGTCCTAAGCAATAATGCATCATTATCTTGGATGCCGAAGCATTGACTTAGGAATCTTGTGACATGTTCTTGTGCGTCCTCTTCACCTTTAAAGACTGCCAATTGAGGCAACTTGAAATGTTCGGGGTAAAGAGGTGTGGGCACTGAGGGATGCACTGGATGACTACGGAGTTGACGTAATGTGGGTTTTTGATGCCCAGCAGCTTTTGTCTCTACGGACTCCAAACGCTCTAATAGCGCTTTGTATGCATCTGAAGATTTTATTTCTTCCTCTTTTGTTTGCTCCCGTTGTGAGTTATGGGAGACTGGAGGCCTATGGAGGGGTGGCCGAGTGGCAGCCCTCCCGCCTTGATGAGGCATTTCGGCCCATTCTATTTCTGGCTCATACTCCTCATAAACTTCTTGAGGAGTCTCTGGGCGAGACCTATGACCCTGATTGAGTCCCTGCTGAGGGTACCCATCATTGTTTCGGGGAGTGGCCTCCCTCTCGGGTCTATAAGGTCTCGGAGGCAAAGCTTGACGAGGTCGTGGAGACCTGTCCTGCACCAACGGGTTGTGCCTCTCATATTGTTCGGCTCTTTGGGTGCGAGGGGTTGGCACCCTCTCAGGTAGTTTATATCGCAACTCATCCGCTTCGCGCTGCATGCGCTCTTTATTCAGGCGGTATAAGTACTCTAACTCCTGATGACCTTGCTCAAGCTGCTTGATTTGGGCTTGGCGAGCGGCATGTCTGGCGACTGTCGGGTCAATTTGGTCTACCCTATTTTGCTCAGGAGGTTTGAATGTTTCTCCTATGTGTTTGCCTCGATTTTGATGATCTAAAATTTCAATGGGTCGCTTCCCTCTGTCGAGGTAGGCGGCATGTACTTGAGGCTCTGGTCTCGAAGGGTGACCATGATATCTAGCAGGTGCAGAAATGCAAGGTTCCCGCGCTGTATGTTGTTCTCGAGGAATGCGATGATCTTCCTCGTACTCCCTTTCATGGGTTTGAAAGGGGCGGGCGGAGTGAGCTCGCCCTGTGTGAAGAGCCCTGCGCTCTGGATTTTGTCTTTCTGTTCTAATGGGAGGCAAAGAAGAGGTACCGTATTCACGTTGTCTCTCCTCATGGACACTATGCCTCTCTAGCGCTTCATCGCGCTGTGGCCACTCAGATCTAGCCTCAAAAGGCAGTTGTCTACTTACATTAAGATCTACATGTAAAGCGTCTTCCCGAAAGGGGCTGTGTTCAATGGGCATACCCCACAAAGGGGGATCCCAATAATTCTTTCTTGATGTGGTCTGACGTGGACCTTCTTGTGGGCCAGACCGTCGAGGCGGTATGACCAAGTCCTCAGGACTAAAGCGAAGGCGACTTGTGCCTGCTTCTTGTGTACCTTCCGGAGCTTCTGCCCTTGATTGGGCTTGGCTACGGGTGTACACCATTGTGGTGCTTCTCTACTATCTAAGCAGATTTTTATCTCGTTTATGATGATTTTTCTTTTTGTCTACACTAAGCAGAAATGAACACACACATACACAAACCGTGATTATCTCTTTTAAGGGTTTAAATAGTGTGTCCTAAACTGGTTTAGTGCATTTTGATGTTTTGTTTTGTTTTTGCATGTTTTTGAAGAACGTTTAAATGCATAATGAAGGCTCATATAACTCCCAAAATGGTCGCCCCTTCAATATACCAACCAGGCCGATATACCAACCTCTCTATATACCCGCCCTTACGAGAGGGAGACTATAGGTACGTGAGAGCAGATGGTACGTGGTACGTAGGTGGTACGAAAGGGGGATTGTCCTGTTAATGGCACCTACCATAGAAGACTTATCCTCGCGCGCATGGGAATCACCCCAGCGACACTCGGTCAGCTTTCGTCAGGATTTACGCCTAACAACAGTGACAATCGGGGTAATGGATGCAAATCAAGCCAAGGTGGTGATGAAATCCACCGATGGTCTTGATCAAGGGCTGGGGTTTTACGACCAGCTCCTTGGTTTAATTTTACCACGTGAAGTGTGTGTGGTTCTTTTTATTTAAAAAAATGAAACAAGCAGCAAAAAAGAAAACTTTCCCTAAAGAAAAGGAAGCTAAAAAAGAATTTTTTTTTTTTTTAACTAAATAAAGCAAGAAAATTTATGGAAAATTTCTCTACCTTTTAAACAATAAAAAAATTCATTTTCCTTGATTTTTTTTTTATCTTAATGAAACTAAATGAAAGTAAACATAAACAAAAATTTTTTTTTTTTAGATTAAGCTTTCCCTAAGAAGGTAAAATTAATAGGAAGCAAGAAC
This sequence comes from Wollemia nobilis, assembly GCA_028583015.1. Taxonomy (NCBI): domain Eukaryota; kingdom Viridiplantae; phylum Streptophyta; class Pinopsida; order Araucariales; family Araucariaceae; genus Wollemia; species Wollemia nobilis. The sequence goes on along the minus strand of JAQPPZ010001052.1, from coordinate 749,875 downwards.
AGAAAAATGAACAAGAAACAACGGGAACAGTTTTAAAACCCTTACCTTTCTCTGCCCAAACTTGCTGTTTCTGACCTTCGGCTAAAAAAAGGTACCTGCTAAGCACAAAACACAGCAAATCTGATTAGTTTCTGTGATTTAAAAATCAGGGAACGGTCCCACCGTGATCGCCATTGAAAGCATGAGATTTCGAAAGAAAGAAATACTGAGATGTAATAAAAATAGAACTAGTTTGATACATGAAATAACACGAATATAATCCCATCAAAAGTAGGAGCACAACCCTTTTTATTCATGTGGTTCCAACTCGGTTACAATAGCATGATTTCCATTACAAAAAGTGCACAGTGATCTTCTTCCGCATGCCCACATTTGAATCGGGCGAGCCAGTGTTGCCGCCGCTTATGCTGATGAATCCTTGTCGGCTGCTGTTCTTCCTGCATTCAAAGAAACAATCAACTGTTTAGTAGCACCTGCAACAAGAGGATAGAACGTTTGTCTTTAGAAGCAATGAGAAATGCATGCAGAAGATTGATTAACTCATCACCAAAAGGTTGCTGCCAACAACAGTCGATGAATCTGCTCTCCGTTACCTGCAAGTTAGTATTTTCATTGCATCGTAGCATATATATTTAATGACTGTCTTTTGGAAAATACATTCGAACGCTGTTAACTGCAATACATATTTGAACGTAAAACGTAAACTATTCAAACAGCATGAGCGTGATGTAAATACGCGATAACAGAATAATCTAGAATGAACAAAAAGCATGCGGGGCACCCGAGCGGGCCGCCCATGCTAAAACTTAATTTCGAAGCCAATCCACCAGGGACGGGCTCGAAATCTCAGAAAGAGAATTGTCGTCGGATGGATGTTGCTGTGATCCAACGTCGGGTCTGAAGGTCAGATTTGCGCTTCTGAAAACCACCCACCAACCTCTCTTTCGCAAGAGATTCTGGATGCAGAAGAATGAATTCGGAAAGGAGTGCAATCGGGTCTTCGAATGAACAGCACTTCGTTGCGTTTAAGAAAAATGCTCCTTTTTTCCTCCTTTTTGGGTGGAAAAATCCACCATTTTATAGACCCAGGGGGTCTCCTTGAATGTCGTGCATAAGCGCCACGCGTTGGTCAAAGGTGCCATGTGGCGGTCGTGTCTCCTCGAAAGAGGAAAGTCTCCCACGACTCGGGCTTCCGTTAATGCCACTGTGACAGTCCTTCAACGGTCCACGCAACTGACTGTGGTGTCACTGCCAGTTGTCTAAAGCCCACCTTAAATCATTTTAATGGCACTTTGAATGCCTTGATTTCTGCCTTGATGTTTGCCTTTGATTGGCGGAATGTCGCCTTTGGATGCTTGCTTTTGATTGGTCGACGCCTGCCTCTGATTGGTTATGGTACTGCCTTTGACGCCGAAGTGTCGCGATATCGCGACACTTCGGTCGGGGCTCTGTTCTGGGCCCGAAGTGTCGCGATATCGCGACACTTCGGCCAGGTCTTGGCTTTGGGGCCGAAGTGTCGCGATATCGCGACACTTCGACGGGTCTTGGCTTTGGGCCCGAAGTGTCGCGATATCGCGACACTTCGGTTGGGTCTTGGCTTTGGGCTCGAAGTGTCGCGATATCGCGACACTTCGGTCGGGTCTTGGCTTTGGGGCCGAAGTGTCGCGATATCGCGACACTTCGGCCCGGTCTTGGCTTTGGGGCCGAAGTGTCGCGATATCGCGACACTTCGGTCGGGCCTTGGCTTTGGGCCCGAAGTGTCGCGATATCGCGACACTTCGGCCCGGTCTTGGCTTTGGGCCCGAAGTGTCATGATATCGCGACACTTCGCGTTTGTTTGGGTCGAAGTGTCGCGATATCGCGACACTTCGGCCCGGTCTTGGCTTTGGGGCCGAAGTGTCACGATATCGTGACACTTCGGTCGGGCCTTGGCTTTGGGCCCGAAGTGTCGCGATATCGTGACACTTCGGCCCGGTCTTGGCTTTGGGGCCGAAGTGTCGCGATATCGCGACACTTTGGCCGGTCTTGGCTTTGGGGCCGAAGTGTCACGATATCGTGACACTTCGGTGTTGGCTTTGGGCCCAAGTGTGCGATATCGCGACACTTCGGCCGTTGGCTTTGGGCCCAAAGTGTTGCGATATCGTGACACTTCAGGCGGGCCTTGACTTTGGGCGAAGTGTCGCGATATCGCGACACTTCGGCCCGGTCTTGGCTTTGGGGCCGAAGTGTCGCGATATCGCGACACTTCGGCCAGGCCTTGGCTTTGGGCCCGAAGTGTCGTGATATCGTGACACTTCGGCCAGGCCTTGGCTTTGGGGCCAAAGTGTTGCGATATCACGACACTTCGGCCCGGTCTTGGCTTTGGGCCCAAAGTGTCACGATATCGTGACACTTCGGCCCGGTCTTGGCTTTGGGGCCGAAGCGTCGTGATATCGCGACACTTCGGCCGGGCCTTGTTTTGATTAGGCTTGCTTTGGATTTAAGGCTTGCTCTGGATTTAAGGCTTGCTAAAATGACCAACTTTGCTCTGCTCACTTTTCGACCTTCTAAACTGTTGTGTGAGTGGCTAGGACCACTGTTTGACCTCTGAGGGCTGCCCTGAAAGCTGTGTATGTCAATGCGATCAGTGTTTGTAGTCACTTAATCGGATTGGTGTTGTTTTGGTGTCTACAATATGATCTCTCCAATGACCAATTTCATATTTCTTGCAACCAAAGAAAAGCAATTCAAATGTTGTTCCCAATTTCCCCTAAAGCATCTGAAAAAAAAATATTTTGTCGTTAAGATTTACTTTTGAACATTTTTCTAGCCAAAATAATTTAGATGTCATTTTCACTTTTCAATCCATCTAGAAAACATTTGAGTTTGATTTTTCTTTTCGCAAATAAAAAGTTAATTTCTAACCATTTACAGGTAGTGGGAGCATTGCAAAGTAATTATAGATAGTAGTTATACTAATAATTTGATGTTAAGTGAAATTATAGAGAAATTTGGGCTGAAAATGATAGTGTATCCTAGTCCTTACAAGATGTCATGGCTTCATAATAGTCATTAGTTGGTAATGAATTAATGTCTAGTTAATTTTTAGATTAGGTATGAAATTTTGTATGATGTAGTTACCATGGATGTTTGACATGTCTTGTTGGGAAGACCATGACAATATTATGCAAAGGCTATTTATGATAGAAGATCAAGTATTATAATGATTGAGAAGAGTGGTAGGAAATACACCTTGGTTCCTTTGAAGGAAAAATAAGATAGATTGGTCCAAAATAGCAAATTTATTTTAATGACAAGCAAAGAATTATGAAGGATAATAAAGAAAGAAGTATAATGTTATGTCATAATTTCCAAATGAATGAAGGTTAATACAACACATAAGGCAAGTGACAATGCCAAAGCAAGTGAGTTAGTTTGAATATTACAAGGATAATATTTATGAGGTTTGCTAGATTATCATAGGTCCCAATATCAAGATCTTGAGTCATCTCAAATATTAGAGCAATTTAATATCAATGGCCAATATCAATGAACATAACATTCATGTAAATAACAATAACATGAATTAAAATGGTCAATATCATTCATGCAAATAACATGAAGAAAAATTACAATAGAATTGCTCAAACTATATACAAGCTTCAATATCCACTACTCCTTTCATTATATAACCTTAAAAAGGTGACTCTTGGAATCTATGACTATTGCTCTCCTCACATATCCGAGAGATGAAACCTTTCCTATTCCATGCATAAGATAAACCTCTCATGCCTCTTGGATTCTCATATTACCACTTGTATACATGAATCTTGACTCTCTATTTACTCTTGCACACTTTATTCCATGATACTTGCACACTTGCACACTTTACTACATGACACATGCACTTTCTCACTCTTCACACTTACACACATAAATACATGACACTTGTACACATCTCACACATAGACATATACATAAGGAAAATATAAATCACACTCCTAAACTATGGACTCAAATCCTATTCTAATATTTACATTTGTACCATAGGTACCATGGGTGTACATTAGCATGTGCCAAATAATGTAATATTCTCCAACACCCCCTCTATTACATTATTTGGTTATTGAAGAAATTTAGTCTTCAATCATTATATTCATCTTGTACTTTTTTCCACTAGTTTCGACATTGCATGTGATTCTAGTACTAATCCAATTTTATCTCCTATATCATTGTTGGTACTGTATTTTCTATAATTCTAATGATTTCAAGCTTTGCTTTAATAATAAACTATTTGAGTACCTCATCCAATGCCATTAGTAAAATTTCCTTCATAATATTCCATTCATGGACATCATTCCCTTTATACCAACATGTTTTTTTAGTATGATTATGACTCCCACAATTTAGGCAATGAACCTGTCTCGAGCAATATTTAGTCTTATGTCTAAACTTATTATTTTGTTTAAAGTTTACTTTTGGATAAACTTTGATGGGAATAAAAAACTGATTTTTTGGTTTTGTAGTTCTTTTTGATATCATAGTAGATTCATAACTTGTTTTATCTTCATTACGAACATCTTCAATACATTGCTTAGGAATCATAAAAATGATATTTTTAGCTTTATTTTTAATAAATTGAATATGCTCTATTAATTCTTGACTCTTAGAAACTTTTTCTTTTTCATGAGCATTCATTCTTATTTGAAATCTATTTGTTTCTTCAAAAAAATAAATTCCTTTGGAGTAGAAGTCCTTATTACTCCAAATTTCAATTTTTTATTTTTCAAATCAAATTCTCCAATGTAAAATATTTAAATAAATCTTCAAATTTCACAAAATCAATTCCTTTGGAGTTGGAAACCTTATAGCTCCCAAATTTTAAATAAAGAATTCTAATTTGTAAAATTTTAATCAATCGAAACATTTACATTTTCTTTTGGAGTAGACTTCCTTATCTCTCTAAACTTTAATCAATTTCAATTTTTTCAAAAATCAAGTTTTTGAAATAAACAAATTCTATCAAATGTAGAATTCCTTTTAACTCCCTAATTTTAACTTTTCAAAAATTTCAAATTTTCAAAAATCAAAATTTTGAAATCACTTCAATTAAAAAATTTTTTTTGAAAACTTTATAAAACCTTATTGCTCTCCCTTTATTAAAAAACTCAATGCAATTTAAATTTCACTTAAGTGTTCACACAAAATAGAAGTATTTTAAATCATACCTTATGAAACCTACACCAAATTCTTTAGACATCATCAAATGGTGATTGAATTGCCAAGGTGCTCTCTGATTACCATCACCCAATTATCTTAAGCATTCTTCCAACATTAAATAAAACTTGAGATGTTTCAATTAGTCTAAAAATATTATAAATATCTCAGGTGCTAATGTCTCAATTTTTCTTAGGGTGCTTGTAGGTTTTACAATGATACTCAAATAACTTTGGCACTTAATATTTTTTTAGAGCTCAATTCTCTCTGGTGCTTCAATCTATCAATTACTTTTGCAACACAATGGTGTTATGATGATTAGTCTATTTGAATGCTTAGTTTTCTCTAGCACTCCAACTTACAACTAGTTTTGTTGCTACTCAATGATGCTAAGGTGCTTAATATGTTCTTATGCTTAGTCTTCTCTAGTGCTTCAATCTATCAATTGCTTCTACAACACAATGGTACTTAGACACTCAATTTTTTCCAACACTCAATATTTTGGTGCTTCAACTTTTAGCTACTACTATAATGCAATATCAATTAGACACTCTTAGTCTTTCTAGCATTTAGTCTTCTCTAGTGCTTCAACCTTCAACTACTTCTACTACTATGTAATGGCACTTAGATGAATGCAATGACACTTAGTCTCTCAATATTTATCTTAGGATGGATCTCATCCTCCTTCGACTCTATGTTCTATATGATAGATGCTCTCAACTCTATCTCAATCATAGGGCTTTTACCTTTTTTATATCTTCTTCAATAGTTAGACATGGGATGCTTTAGTGGATCCCTTCTATGTACCCATCCTTCTCTACTAGATATCTCACAACTTGAGTAGCTCTTAATGTCTCCCTCTCAATTATGGTTATCTCACAACTTGGGAAGCTCTTAGCAACTCCCTCTCTAATTCTTCTTGACATCTCCCAATCTAAGCAACTTTTTACTACTCTCTTTCATTTTTGTCTTTCACAATAACCTCTACTCATGGTACTATGTGCTTGATTTGCAATCTTCCTTTCCTTTTGCCTTAAATACTTTCTCAAAGATACCTTATGCTAGAACCTTTTCTTCCTTAAGTTTTACCTCCTATAACTAGTGCAACTCAATCAACCCATGCTCTTCCAATGGCTTCAATGGGGGCTATTTTTTTCCTTGCACAATATCATTCTTCAAACAATTTTATAAAGTTAAGGTAATCAATAACCCAACATTATTTTGGCCTACATTTCCTTCACATGGCCCTTCCTCCAAATTCACACCAAAGTTTTCCTTTGATGCTAGCTCTTCAATATTCATACCAAAATCAAGTATGGTGTTAGCTTTAAAAACTACTTACACTAGCTCTAAATCATATTACTCTAGAATCAAATATTCACACCAAAACTCTTTTTGATGCTAGTAATAGAGACTACTCAAAGTAGATTTGGTAGAGTTTAAACAGTGCAACTCTGGTACAATTGTTGGATTTTTAGATAGATTATCATAGGTCCCAATATCCAGGATCTTGAGTAGTCTCAAATATTAGAGCAATTTAATATAAATGGCCAGTATCAATGAACATAACATTCATGTAAATAGCAATAATATGAAGTAAAATGGTCAATAATCATTCATGCAAATAACATGAAGAAAACTTACATTAGAATTGCTCAAACTATATACGAGCTTTAATATTCAATGATCCTTTGATAATATATTCTTGATACATTTCCTAGAGCTTTGTCTCCATAATATAACCTTAGAAGGGTACTCCAACTTTTCATCTAAAAAATAATCATTTCCCTCCAATTTTTCATAATAAAGAAGAATATTCTCTAGAATGGTGACAAACTTGAGGCACGCAAGTGCATGCCCACATTAGCATAGGACATTAAAGGAGGGAATTTAACAAATTTATTTTTTAAATTTTAACTACAACCCTTTTCCTCCCAAGTGTTGTACTTGGAGGGTTGGCTAGCAAAATCTCTCTAAGCCATTAGACCATGGGAGGTCTCAAGTTTAATTCCCTCCCATATCAATTCCTTTTAAAATACATTGATGGGATCAACATGCATGATGTGGAAACTTATGATGACATGGCAACTTGCAATGATGTAGCATCTTATGATAACATGGAACTTTGTGGTGATGTTGTATTAGATGACATCACCCCTTTGGATAGTTATGGTGGTGTGGCAAAGTTGTACAAATAACATATGGTAGTCTATATAATTGATATGGTAGTTTGTATAATTGATATGGTAGTTTGTATAATTGACATGGTAGTTCATACAACTAACATGGTCACCAATGCATGAATCCTAATATGATACATGGTAGTCCATGTAGATGATATGATAAACTATATAGGTGACCATGGAACTTTTTGGTGATGTTGTATTAGATGACATCACCCCTTTGGATAGTTATGGTGATGTGGTAGAGTTGTACAAATAATATATGTTAGTCTATATAATTGATATGGTAGTTTGTATAACTAACATGGTAGTTCATACAATTAACATGGTCACCAATGCATGAATCCTAATATGATACATGGTAGTCCATGTAGATGATATGATAAACTATATAGGTGACCATGGAACTTTGTGGTGATGTTGTATTAGATGACATCACCCCTTTGGATTGTTATGGTGGTGTGGTAGAGTTGTACAAATAACATATGGTAGTCTATATAATTGATATGGTAGTTTGTATAACTGACATGGTAGTTCATACAACTAACATGGTCACCAATGCATGAATCCTAAGATGATACATGGTAGTCCATGTAGATGATATAATAAACTATATAGGTGACTTAGAAATAGGTACACAAGTCCTAAGGTAATATGTGGTTGCTAATGTGGTAGTCCATATAGCTGACTTGATGGCTAATGCATGAATCTTAAGGAAACAAATGACAATCCATAAAAGTAGTGTGGCACAACACATACCAACTAGTGGAGGTATTGATTCAGTTGATGATGTGACATGAATCCTAATGCAATACATGGCATATGATATAGAGGCTAATGCAAGTGCTAATATAACATGCTCTAATTGCTCTAACATGGTAGGTCATACAACCAATGTGGTAGGCCACAACCACTAGGTATGTATAATTATATGTTAGGCTATCATATTTTTCCAACTCATCAAACATTACAAGTAGCTTACATAGTCAACAATAGACTTAGTAATACATAAAACTTAGAATGAATTAGAGTGTGACAAGTGGTACAATATGGTTTTTAGATTAGCTATCAAATTAGATCATGATAAATGACATCTTGTGGCTTGTTGATATGCTACATAGTTAGCACATGATTGACACCCCTTAGCCACTCACACAACAACACTTTATAGCCTCTCAATTGCTATAGGTACTAATTTTTTAAAAAATATTCAAAGGTTTTGGAGGTGTTTTCTATGATTTTAGGGAAAACATTTTGGGGGCCATAACATTTGTATATGAAAGGAATTCTAGTTTGTTTTTTAAATCATATATGTTTTTAGAACACTACATTGGTGGTGTTATTTTTGGTCATGGTTATATGTAGATTTTTGTATAATGGAAAAATAGTTATGTATCCCCATGTGCCCTTGTTGAGTGGTCCTGACTATTCTTCATAGAAGATCAAGATTGAAGCTCTAGGGTTAATAAAATATATGAATGAGACCTTGTGATATTAATTCTATAGAAGTGGAGCAACTCTATAGGGATAATAAGGATGAGGCTCATTGTGTCATTGCTCTTTATGTTGACAATGTATATGACACTTATGTTAGTAGCACCACGAATCCTAAAGTGTTGTTTGAGAAATTTTAGGGGCTATATGATTGAATTGATTCCATACAAATTAATAGAATGGAGGTTGATCGAATAACCTTATTTATAGACTCACTTGATACTATTGATGAGTATATCAGTCGATTCAAGAAACTACAAGAGGACATTTAAATTGCAAGAGGACTTCCCAAGGAGAGAAGAGAAGGACATGAAGTATTGAAGATAGAAAGGAACATCAAACTGCTTAATAATATTTTTAAAACATATGATATAGTTACTATTATATTTGAGATGCTTTGTATGTATTTCATAGATTCTTCTACATCACCTAATGATGAGGTTTTAAGTACTTTTTTACACCACCAGACTATAAGAAATAACCATAAGGAAGATTCTATGTTTAATCAATCTCATCCAAAGGAATCTATTACCAAAGTTTAGAATGGAAAAAACAAAATATAATGAGAAGTAGCCCAAGAAGTTTATCAAAAAGTCTACTTGTGAGTTCTACAAGAAAAATTGCACAAGATAAAATTTTGTAGTATTCAAATCAAGAAACTTGAGAAAGCAACAAGAAATAAGGTGTTGATATTGAACTCTTCTATGCACAAGGTGAGGATAACTTTGATGAAGAAAACTCATAAGATTATTTAGAAATTAATTCTACATATTGGACATCCACTTATTCAAATAATTGGCTTACAAATTTAGGGGTAACTAGGAACATGATGAAGCACAAACATCTCCTATAAGTCTATAACAAATCACATACAGGGGACATATTATGATTAAATATTATTATTTATAATAGCTTGCAATATGTGGAGATATCAACATTGGATATTTATATTTTGATGAGCTACTTCATGTTTGTAGTGTTGGTCCTAACATTTTTTCTATTTATCACATTACTCATATAAATAAGAAGGTAGATTTTTGTCCTAATAGATAGGTAATCGAGGATATAGACATTGGATTTAAAACTATTACTTCTACATATTCTGATGAGACTAACCACATATAAAATTTGGAATAAATACCTTCCTCTTTGGCTTCCTATAAGAATAAAATATTTGTTTCTATGGTTGTAGTGTATATAATGAAAGTTAGAAGTGGCATCATAGGGTTGAGCATCTTAGTTATGGATCCTTGAAATACACAAGTCAACACCAAATGCCCATTGGCATACCATGCATATTCCCTCCAAGTGGTGCATGTGAGGGGTTCATTTTGGGAAAGCATCATAGGAAGACCTTTCCAAAAGGAGAGGCAAGATGAGAATCTCATCCCTTAGAGATCATACATAGTGATTTTTATGGACCTATAGGCATTCCATATCTCCCAAGAAATAGGCACTTCCTTATTTTTTATTGATGATTTCTCTAGATATGTGTGGTTGTGCACCATTTGCACTAAGGATGATGTTTTGGATAGGTTTAAGACCTTCAAGGCCCTTGTTGAAAATCAGCTAGATATGAGAATCAAATGTCTAGATAAACAAGGGTGGTGAATATGTTTGCTATATTTTTTATTATTTTTTGACTTTTTATGGGATTACCTCCTTGTAATTTTTGGATGACATGTTCTTTGCATGCAAAAATTATGCATAGTACTTTCCTTTTGTAAGTTATGGGTAACAAGTGCATTTACATTTTTTGATGCATGGAGCAAGCCTTCAGCCAACAACACTCCATTGAAATTTAACATTTAGATGACCCATATATTGATTAGATGACAACTTCATAATAGATGACCTTCTTGTATCTTTATATGATCTTATTGGTAGATGACCTGGTCAATGGATGAAAGGGTCAAAGTTAAATTCATATGGTAATATATTATGATGATAACTCTAGAAGGCTCTTATAGATGATAAGTCATGTGATGACACAAATGAATTTAAATAACTCATTTCTTTAGATGGTAATATATTTAGATGATAAATTTTCTCTAGATGATAGCTCTTCTTCAAATGATAAAATTTTTCTAAACAACTCTAGATGACAACTCGTCTCCATATGATATCTCTAGATGATAACTCTAGATGAAAAATATTTGTTATATGGTATATCTTCTCTAGAACTCCCAATTTATAATGGAATAATTAGATGATGATATTATCATTAGACATCAACTTTTTCAAATGACCCTATTTTATGATGGCATGATCTTCATATAATAACTATCTTGTACAATTAATATCGTTCCACTCTTGTGCATCTACAACATAAAAAATGGTAGCAAAATACAACTAGGATGATTGCTAAAAATATCTCTAGTGCAATGATCTAGATGACAACAACAAATTAGAACTCCAAGTTCTCTTGCATAACTAAAAAACATAAACAACATAAAAATGCATGTCTTCTCTTGTGTTCATATTATGATAATGATTCTCTTTACTCCTTAGCAATGCATTCCAATTAAATGTGTGCTTCTTTACAACTTCTATCAATCTTGTGAGCCTCTAGCTCCTCTCAACTAGAATGCTTGGTAATGCTTTTCCTTTATTCAAAACCTTCATCCATGATGGAATTTCTACACCTCGATCTAATCTTCCTCCAAATAGCACCTTGTAAAATTGATCTATTCTTTCTCATACTCTAGGATAAATGATAGCTCTGATACCACATGTTGGACCAACATGGTGTTAAATAGAGTTTTATTAATAAAAAATGTGAATATTTACGATGAACATGAGATAGTTTGGATAACAAAATATCAACCACCTATTTGGGTGTAAATATTGAATTTCTAACCCTAACTATATTACATGATATAGTAAATTCCTAAGATTGTTGAGGAACAAAAAATCATATGTATACCAAATATTGGCTACTTGTGAGCCACAATATTAGAGGTGGTACATTGTACCACAAATTCTAGCCATCTTGGTATGACTAAAATGATAACAAACCTAAAAAAGTTTTTTGGTCTAGTTTAAAGAAAGACACAACAATATTTATTGCTAAATGCTTGATATGCCAATGAGTTAAAGCTGAGAGTGTGCATCCAATAAGTATGTTGTATCCACACGATATACTAGAGTGGAAGTGAGAGATATTTAGCATGGATTTTATTCAAGGTTTACTAATGTCAAATTATAAGCATTAAGGCCCTTGTTGAAAATAATCTAAAAGGACATGTTACCTTGTGGTAGGCCAAAGTGTAGATTTAGTGAAATAACAAGGGTAATAAAAATACAAGATGGTATATGATGCTTACCAAGTTGGAAGGAAAAATCCTTCTTATTGATTACCATCTCTAACTTATTGAACACACTTTGAAATATAGAGAGATTCAAATGTGGAAGACTACATGGAGGAGCTTTATAAGATTGTTGTTAAAGTTCATAATAAAGTTTACCAAAAAGGTGGTAAGATGTGTCAATGAATTAGAACTAAACATCTAAGATGATATCAACATGATAAAATTATAGATATTAGAGAAAGCCTATTGCTAGGCTTTGAAATAAGAAGATAAGTTTTCTCTAAAATATTAGAACTCCTTATAAGGTATAGAAAAATTTAGTAAAGAAAAAACATCAAAGCAAAAAAACAAAACAAATTTGACAAGAAGATGAATTAATTTTTTCACAAATCCAAAATCATCCATCTAATGAAGGAAATTTTAATACAGAAAGAATAATTTACAACCAAGGGGAAGATTTAGTGATACTTGCATTTGATGTGGTCAAGTAAGTCATGGGGCCATTGAATGCCCTCAAGCCATCAAGATACCAATAGAAAAAGGAATGAAAAAAATATACATATGCTATTGAAAGCACGAGATTCCGGGCAAAGGAAACACTAATTATGCAATGTAAGACGAAATGTAACGCTTTAACCTTATGCACCAAAACAAAGGAAAGAGACAATTTGGAAAGGAAAGAAAAGATGTAAAGAAATCACAGCCCTCTTTATTCAAATATCTTATCCTCGGTTACATAGACGTCTCCTCCCTTTTTAGGGGCTAGGAGCGTTAAATTTGTCTTTGTTACAATGTGTGACTTAGTCTTCCTCCTTCCGCGTGCCCACGATTGCAATGGGCGGGCCAAGATGATGCCGTCGCTGATGTCGATGAGTTCTTAACCTCCGCTGCTTCTCCTGCGAACAAAGAAACAACCAAGATGTCAGTAGCATCAGCCACAAATGAAAGGTGTTTGTTCTCTAAAACTAATGAAATATGCATGTAAACATTTGCACGAAACGAGTAAATACGGTGAGTCCAAATGGCTTCAAAACTTGACGAGAAGATAGGAAAAGTTACCGGGAAGGCCACCTGCCATCGAGACAGCTGGCCAATCTACCTTCAAGCTGGAATTCGTCCCCGGGCGGGACGAATTCGACTGCAATTCGTCCCTGGGTGGGACGAATTCTTCGTGTTGAAGAAACCGACCTGCTTCTTGCTCCAATGTCGAATCCCGAGACCCGCAAAACGCCCTGCAAACAGGGGGTTATGTAATTGGGGCCATTTTGGGACGACCCGGATGGTCGGATTCTCCCAATTTGGCCTCTACCCTCGGGAATTTGACCTCGACACCTGCAAGTCGGCGAAACAACAAGCGACACAAAACATACTAGAATCGACCAAAAGTTACAAAATTGCAGCTATGGGTTAATCAAACCTAATAACACAAAATGCAACCTGAAAAAGTAATCTAAAATGCTCTAAAACTTAAAATAGGACTTGGGAAGTGCGGGGGTGCCCAAGTGGGCCTCCCACCGTTGGCACTTGATTTTGGAGCCAATCCACTAGGGATGGGCCCAAAACCTCTTAGGATTGGGGGGTCGGCGAATTGGTTGGTTCAGGTGTCCATGTGTTGGATTTGGGTCGGGTTCGAGCTTCCAAAGGCCACCCAACAACCTCCCTTGCAAAAGAGATTGGTGGATGTGGGAAGGTGAACCAAAAGGGATGCAAGTGGGTCTTCAACTCGGCAGCACTTCGTTGCTTGAAAACTCCTTCAACCTGTATATTTTGGGTGAGAAAAGTCCCACCTTTTATAGACCCATGGGGTCTCTTTTGGGAGGGAAGCACAAATGCCATGTGTTGGTCATAGGCGCCATGTGGCGGTCTTGTCTTCCCATGAGGGAGGGGAGTCCTCCGTTGACTTGGGCTTTGATAAATGCCTTTTGTGACGGTCTTCTAACGGCCCCTCTGTCCACCTACACACGCGTGCAAGGCGGGGAGTCATCAGTCGGCCGTTACGGGCTGCCACTTGGCGCCATTTGTCTTTTTGCCCGTTAAGCTTAGAATTCGTCCCACCCAGGGACGGATTCAGAATTCGTCCTGGGGTGGGACGGATTCTATTTTGAATTCGTCCCTGGGTGAGGCGAATCTCTGGGCAAAGTGTCCAAGTGTGCCAAATTGCTTCTTGACCTTACAAAATTGCTATGAAAGTGGTTAAGACCACTTGTTTAACCTCCGAGGGCTGCCACTGGGGGCTGTGTTTGTCAAAGCGATCGGTGTTTGCGGTCACATAATCGGATTGGTGCTGTTTTGGTGTCTACGAGATGCCCCTTTTTGGGAAGCGCTGCGGGTGACGCGATCTTTGAGCAAAAATAGATAACCAAAGCACTAATTATTAGGGTTTCTTGGTAACCTAACCAACTTTTGATGCCCCAAGTATGGAAAGGGCATGCATTCTTGAATCCTTGCTCTGACGAGCTAAGGAATTTGATTTCAAGTATTAACCTATTTTGTTGAGGTGTGACTTGAACTTAGACATTGATCGGTCATGAGCGGGGCAAAGGGCGTTTTTATCCTCGGGGGGAACCTTGTGTTCATGATTCACGAAATGCCAAGTGTTTGATTGATTTGATTGTTGCTTGTTTATTGCCCCAAGCAGGAGCGTGATTGTCTTTGTCAATGATTCTTTGAATGCATGTCGTTTTCCTTAATTGGGTGTGTGATTGTTGGTTGGTGACTAAGTGTGACTACCCCCTCAAGCGACGAATCGATGAGGGAATGACCTTCGTGAGAGAAGCGACGAGTCGCTTGACCCAAGATGACTTGTGCAAGGGTGCCTTTAAAGGGTTTACCGTTAAGCGTGTGCAATTTTTCCAACATTTGGACCTATTTTTGGTGGGTGTTAACCCTTTTGGTGATGCCGTAATGAGGTGAAATCATCGAAAATCTAACTTCCCGTGGAGCGGTCCGGCTATTGTAGCCTTCTTGGGGAAGTAGGAGAGCGATAATTTGGACCTCGACATCGATTTTCTTTGCCTAGAGGTTAAGTGCAAGAGCACTTATGTCCGGAAATGTTTTTTTTTGTGTTTTTGTTGAATTTTGTACTGTTTTTGAGTGGGCTTTGACCCTTTTGTGATGTCGTTTGGGGATGAAATTGTCTAAAATCCGTCTTCCCGTGGAGCGGTCCGGCTATGGTAGCCTTCTTAGGGAGTATGATAGTGACAATTTGTGACTCCAATGTCGATTTTGTATGCCCTTGTTGTCAGGTGCAGTAGCAATTCTGTCGGGCAATTTTATTGTCTGTTTTTAGTGCATTTTTAGTCATTTTTTGATTTTTTTTTGTGCTGGCCTGAATTCGTCCCTGGGTGGGACGAATTCCATCTGGAGAATTCGTCCCTGGGTGGGACGAGTGCTGATCAGAGCGCTCGTCCCATTCAAGGACGAATTCCAGTGCAAAAGGCCTATTTAATGGCCAAAACTTGATTTTGGGCTCATTTGTGTCATTTTTTTCTTGCGATTTTGGAGCTCTGGGAGGAGGAGGTAATTCTGCGAAGCGAAGCGCTACTGGAATTCTCTCTGCCATCATGAGTGCACAAACTGGTTCGAGCGGCGGAGCCAAGGCGAGACTTGTAAGTGTCCCTAGAGTTTATTTTGCTTTAATTTAATGCATTGTTTTTGTGTTGACGCTTTTCAAAACTTTAAGATTTTTTTGTGATGTTTTTGTTTAACAGTTAAGGTTAGAAACCTTAGAACTGAAAATTTGATTTTTTTTTTTTTTTTTTTTTTTTTATATTTTTTTTTTTTGCTTTGCAGGTTGTTAGGAGCCGGTACCGTGTACCCGCTGCATTTACTGAGGCGCGGTTGGCATTGACCGATGATGACTGGGAATGGCTTGATGCCCTTGGGCTCAAGCAGGTGGCTCGACTGGAGCCTGTGGTTTCGGATCAGGCCTATCTGATGGCCCTGATCAAGCTTTGGGATCCATGGACCAATACTTTCCATCTCTCGACAGGGGAGATGACTGTGACTCTTGAGGACGTCTATCGGTTGCTTCGGATTCCGATAGATGGTCTGCCTATTAGGACATCTTCGTTTGATCAGCGGATTGCTATACTTACGAGATGTTTTGGGCATGGGGGCAGCTGGGTGTAGCAAACCCAGTGGAGACAGTCGAGGTGGATTGCCAGGCTGGCGGGATTTTGGTTAGCTGGTGGAAGGAGAGGGGGGTGTTAGGAGTGAGGCACGCATTCTTGATGGGCCTCATTTCTAACATTCTTCTCCCTGATTCGTCAAGCGCGAGGTTCCCGTGGAACCTGCTGGATTTGGTGTGGCAGTTGGCGAGTGCCCGATAGAGGCACCGTTGATTCTGAGATGGGGACAGACTTTGTTGGCACGGCTCTACGGGGAGTTATGGGGTCCGTTGTCGACAGCGGAAGGGTGTCGATTGCAGTTTTTGTTGCAGTGCTGGGGTTGGCAGCACATAGGTATTGAGAGGCCTACCGGGTTACCGTGGATGACTCGGGCGGTGATGGAGGATGAGGAGATTGGTTATGCAGTTTTGTGGCGACGGTCTACGGAGCAGGGGCAGAGTCGGCGATGGGCAGGTGTCGTTGAGCACTACACTGATGCCTTTTCTCCGCTCACTCTAGGGGAGGTGTTTTGGTGTCCCTATCGGGACGTCCGACTTGGCCTTGAGGCTGGAGAGTGGCTCCGACGGGTACGGAGGGAGCGATGGTTGGCGGGCGGCACGGGACGGAGCATGAGTTCTTTCCGTACCGTCGGGTTACACGACAGTTTGGGGTGCGCCAGGGGTTGCCTGGTGAGCCCGTAGTCTATCGACGTCGGGGAGACGAGAGGGATCTGGAGCCACCGGTCACCGTGCCATTGGGCGAGGAGTCGGATGCGGTGATTGAGGTCCCGGATGTGGATGACGTCGGTACTACCACTGAGTATGACTCGTGGTGGGTATTGCGGTGCTGGAGAGGAGAGGGGCCACTGGGAGGCACGGAGGCGGTAGTGGAGGATGCTGAGGAGCGAGGGGGTGTTTGGGGGTGCCGTTGGATGATGCGGACATGGTGGATGTGGGAGATGAGGATGTGGACTTGGGTGTTCCGGAGCAGCCGGACATGCGGGATGTGGAGGAGCGGTTGGAGCTTGAGCGAGGCTCTCGTCCCCGCGAGTCCTATGCGTCCGACAGATACAGAGGAGGTGGGGTCAGATGTAGGTGTTGAGATTGCTCGACTGACAGAGCTGCTGCGGATGCGGGATCTGGAGTTGGGGGATGCGCGAGAGAGGGATCTTCTGCGGGCTCAGTTGGCAGAGCGGGATAGAGTTTTGGCGCAGCGCGATGATGCATTGTCTATCTATCATCGGCGAGAGGCAGAGTGGTGTCTGTACCGGATAGACTTGGAGAGGGAGGTCATCCGCCTTGGCAGGCGGCTACCTGAGCCTTCGATCAGTAGATCTTCTCGACGGACGAGGGATAGTTTGACTGAGCAGTCAGCATCATCTCGTCGCAGGCGGTTAGATGAGGGGGGTGGTAGCAGGCATGATGCGGGGGCTAGTAGTAGCCGCCCTGCGAGGTCCCGTAGGACCCACACCACGGGGGGTAGTTCTCGTCGCACCGATCTTGCGTGATCATGGTGGTCGACGCCTTAGGTTGGGTTTTTGGATATGATTGCGGGGTCTGAGGACCGGTTTTGTAGCCTGCGGGCATCTTTTTGACGATATATATATATATATATCGGTTTTATTTTTGGTTTTGTACATGTGATGATGTGATTTTTTTTGTTATGCATGTTTATTTATTTTGATGAATGCAGATGTTATGATAAATGTATATGTTTTTGATGTCTATGTGATATGCGAGGTGAAATGGATGAATGACATTTGTGATGATTGCACTTGTAGGTATATTTAAGAAGCTCTTTATTTACATGGTTTTTCTGTTTTTTTTTTTTTTGATGGTATCATAAGGATGATAAGTAGGCGAGATGGTTTTGGGATGAATGTAAGATTTTATGAGATTCAGTCAGTTTTAACTCACCATCCATGTTTGTACTTTATCTTACAAGACTTTTTGACCAAGGTATGAATCGGACTTGTTTTTGACCCAGTTATTTCATATCCCTGTGTGTGCAATTGAGTTCATTTAGTGGTATTTGTTAGGATACCGCCAATGCCGAATGGGCTTTCAACCGAACCTGTACTGAGGATCACCTAATTAGCTCCACGAATTCCTTTGTTGTATGTACTAAGATTAATCTGCGGTGTAATCCAGGATGCCATAAGCTAGCTCATCCACATGCAAACATTGATCTGTACGCAAGTTAATGTGATAGATATATCGTCATGCGGGAGGTTTACTTCTGTTACCCATTGGCTATCAACCAAATTGGTGCTGAAGCTTGCCTTATGACCTACAGAATGCTTGAGAGTTCCAGGGATTCAAGGTCAACTCCCTTCTTTTCTTCAATTGTATTGGGATACTTGCTCATTGTAGTGATGAGATCACTGTTTATTTTGATTTGTTTTTCTTTCGAGCAAGGGATTGGGGATATGGAGTGATGAAAATCACTGTTGTTTGTGCCTTTTGATGTGTGCACTATAGTTTGTCAAATTTGGAGTTTTGACATTTTGCTTTTGTGTTTTGCAACTGTTGAGAACTTTAGGGATTCTTAGGGAATTGGGTAGGGAGGATGCTTGTCCTTTTGCCAACTCTCAGCATTCTAGGGGTCATTCGCACAGGGGGATGAGCAAGATAACCGTTTCGCTTGTGGTGACCTAGATTATTTTGCAGGTTTCGTCTTTCGTTCACACAATTTGGGAATTTTAGTGTTTTGATTTGTGTTGGGATGTTACGTAACAAGGTGTATTTCAAGTATGACTCTACCTTCGTAAAATCTGTTCGACTTGATACACTACATGGCTAAAGAGGAAAATGATGACTGAATCACTGAAACTCTTGGTACATTCCCAGACCATTGTTTGTAGTGTGGTAAAAGTTATGCTTGGTGTTTTTGTTGTTTTTGTAACATGAGACAATGCGGAACAAGGTGGACTATCAGAGCTATTGCAGCTTATGGTGCCTTTGACCTGTATGACTACAATTATGCAATGTATGGATGCAATGCTTAATGCAGCTATATATTTTTGTATTTTTGATGGATTGTTTTTGGTGAAGGTGAAGATGAGGTGCGAGAATTTTAATTTTTTGATGAATTTGAGTATGCCTAGAATTGAGATGCAAATGTTTGTTGTTTTTGATGATTTTTGTTTTTTTGAATTTCTTGATTTTTTTGACCAAGCGATTGCGATAATCGTTGGAGCTTTTTGGGTGACCAAGAGATTGCGATAATCCTTGGAGCTTTTTGGTGACCAAGAGATTGCGATAATCCTTGGAGCTTTTGGTGAAAGGTGGATAATCTTGGAGCTTTTGGGTGACCAAGAGATTGCGATAATCCTTGGAGCTTTTTGGATGACCAAGAGATTGCGATAATCCTTGGAGCTTTTTTGGATTGACCAAGAGATTGCGATAATCCTTGGAGCTTTTTGTGTGACCAAGAGATTTGCGATAATCCTTGGAGCTTTTTGGGTGACCAAGAGATTGCGATAATCCTTGGAGCTTTTGGGTGACCAAGAGATTGCGATAATCCTTGGAGCTTTTTGGGTGACCAAGAGATTGCGATAATCCTTGGAGCTTTTTGTATTTGACCAAGAGATTGTGATAATCCTTGGAGCTTTTTGGGTGACCAAGAGATTGCGATAATCCTTGGAGTTTTTTTTTTTTTGGTATATGGCTTTCTTAGATATGAAATGGTCGCAAATGATTGATATTCAAGGGTTCTGTTTCCTTGATACCGTCAAGAGAAGCTAGCCTGTACGTTCCCGGTCCTATTTTGCTATCAATGACATAAGGACCTAACCAATTTGCCATGAATTTGTCCCTCATATGGGACGGCAAATTAGAGTTTTGTTGGTTTTCCTTCAGAACCAAATCACCAACCTGAAAGTCTCTTAGGTGAACTTTCATGTTGTAAGCTCTCTTAAGCCGCTCTTGATAGATACGTAAGTGCTCGAGAGCATTAACGCGTCGTTCGTCAAGCAACGTAAGTTGGTCTAATCGGGCCTGCCGCGCAGTGTTATCATCGATGAACTCCTGCATTGATATGCGCAGGGAAGGAATTTCCAACTCGAGAGGCATTACTGCCTCTGAGCCATACACTAGTGAAAACGGAGTTGCCCCAGTGGGCGTCCGAATGCTAGTGCGATAAGCCCAAAGGGCAAGTGGGATTTGTATGTGCCAATCCTTATGATTGTCTGCGACGGTCTTTTTAAGGATGGCGACTAGCATTTTGTTTGACGCCTCTGCTTGCCCATTTGCTTGCGGATAATAGGGTGTTGAAAAGTTGTGCTGAATTTTGTACTTTGTGGTTAAAGCACGCACGTCTTTGTTCTTGAATGATGGCCCATTATCCGAGATTATTTTGGATGGAATACCAAAATGACATATGATGTAATGCAAGATGAACTCCGCAATGCGGGGTCCTTTCGTTGAGGTTAACGGAATTGCTTCCACCCATTTGGTAAAATATTCTGTGGCCGTTATGATAAACGTGTGACGGCCTGACGATGCAGGGGAGATCTTTCCGATTAGATCGAGGCCCCACTACGAAAATGGCCAAGCAGACTGGACTATCTGTAGGGCCTGGGAAGGTGCGTGCATCAAATTAGCATGATGTTGACACTTTACGCACTTCTTGACATACTCGCAACAATCTCGCTCTAAAGATGGCCAATAATAGCCCATGCGAAGAATGCGCTTTGCGATGGCCATACCGCTAAAGTGGCCACCACATGTACCGTCATGCGCTTGGGCGACTGCCCAAGTGGACTCTTGTTGGTCCAAACAACGAAGAAGAATTCCGTCATAGCTTCGACGATACAAAATGTCTCCTATCAAGACATATTTAGCCGCTTTTTGCTTGAATGTTCGTTTTGCGGCGTGCGTCAATCCAAAGGGAAGATTACCTAATTTGAGGTAGTCTCTTATGGGTAAATACCAGTCTTGTTGATCAAAAACCTCGATAGTATGAACAGCCAATCCCTTTTGAAGTTCTTCCCTAACAAATGCTGAATGGGATAGAACTTGTAAGAATAGCGTTGTGTTGCTATTAATGGGAGTGGGGGAAAACAAAGACCCCCAGTTGGCACGTTTCAAACAGTCTCGGATTCGAAAGAACTTATCCGAAGATGGTTCGATCTGGATCATGTGGACTCCTGGCGTCAAGTCTGAGCTTGCGCGCTCCATCGCGGGTTGCGATAAGGTTTTGACCTGAATGGTTGTTATATCACCGGAAAGGTCTTGCGGGATTAGTGACCCCAAGGAGGCCATTGTGTCCGCAAAATGATTCGATGATCGAGGGAGTGCCTCGATGTCATACCACTCAAGTTTTGCTAGGAATTTATCCACGAGGGCTTTATAGGCCTTTAGAACTGGGCATTTGCATTGATATACCCCTTTGACTTGATTGACGATTAACAACGAATCGCCAAAGATGTTCAGTCTTTTGATGTTCATGGCGATTGTTGTTTGAAGACCTAGGAGCAAGGCTTCATATTCTGCATTGTTGTTGGTGCACTGGAAATTTAATTTAAATGACAGGGGCATTGGAGCGCCCTGCGGTGTGAAGAATACAATTCCTGCGCCACCACCTTGCTCGCATTTAGAACCATCAAAAAATAAGGTTATGTCGGCCTGAGACTCAGGCTCTTCAGAATCTGGCGATTCTGAGACATGGAAGACCCCATCATCGGGTAGTTCTATGACTAGAGGCTGATCGTCTTCAAGAGGAGCCTCTGCTAGTTGATCGGCTATGACTTGTCCTTTTATAGATTTTTGCCCAATAAACTCAATGTCAAATTCCGTCAACAACATGATCCATTTCGCCGTGCGACTACTATGATAAGTACGACTCATCATGTATCGCAATGGATTCTCCTTAGACACAACATACGTAGTGTTGCTCGGCATGTAGTGGCGTAGCCTTTTGGTAGCAAACACCACTTGCCAAGAGAGTTTTTCAACGTATGCATAGTTAAGTTCGTAACTGACCAGGGTGCGGCTAAGATAGTAAGTAGCCTGTTCTTTGTGAAGTTCATTCTTCTGGGCTAGCATTGCGCCCAGTGCCACCTCAGTAGCTGAGATGTATAAGTAGAACGGCACACCTGGTCTAGGTGGTGCCAATACTGGCGGCGAAGCCAAGTACTGTTTGATTTCGTCAAAGGCTGACTGGCACTCGTCATCCCAATGAAATGTGACCCCCTTGTGCAATAATTTGTTCATGGGTCGGCATTTGTCAGATAATTGCGCTATGAAGCGTTTAATCGACGCGACCTTTCCTTGCAGACTTTTGAGCTGCTTGATAGTGGTTGGGGGAGCCATTTCAAGGATTGCCTTGACTTTGTTTGGGTCCACTTCGATGCCTCTCTTTGAGACTATAAAACCCAAGAGTTTTCCGGATGTGACGCCGAACACGCACTTCTTGGGATTCGAGTCTGACCTTATGCTCTATGAGGCGATCGAGAATCTTGCTTAAGTCACCGAGATGATCTGAGCGCAAGAGAGACTTGGCTAACAAATCATCCATGTAATCTTCCAAAGTTTTGTGCATGTAATCATGGAAGATATAAGTCATAGCACGTTGGTATGTAGCGCCAGCGTTTTTAAGGCCAAAAGGCATGACCTTATAGCAAAATGTCCCCCAAGGCGTTGTGAATGCCGTTTTGAGTTGGTCTTCGGGATTGATACGAATTTGATTGTATCTGAGAAACCGTCCATTAGGGAGAGCATTTCGTGACCTGTTGTAGCGTCTACCAATGCGTCGATGCTTGGCAAGGGGAAATCATCCTTAGGACTCGCTTTGTTTAGGTCTCGAAAGTCGGTGCATATGCGAATCCTCCCGTCGGGCTTCTTGACGGGAACCATGTTGGACAACCATGGCGGATAATCCATGGAGATGACAAATTGTGCATCCAACAGCTTTTGCAATTCGTCTTTGACCATCAAGGCCACTTGTTGGGTGCATCTTTCTTAGTTTTTGCTTTACGGGCTTGATTTTCGGATCAAGCGTTAAATTGTGCATGACTAGCTGCGGGTCTAGTCCTGGCATATCTTTGTACGACCATGCAAAAACTTCCTTCTTCTCTTTGAGAAGGGCAATATATTCGGCTTGCTCTTCGGGGGAAAGGCTTACCCCCAGCTTGAGAATCCGTGGATTCATTGGATCTATGCCGATGTCTACGTCAGTCATCTCTTCGGTCGACATGTGGGATCCGTCCTCCAAGTGATGTGGAGTTGGGATTAAATGGATATCATCAGCTGAGTTAAGATCTGCGTTTGGAACCTCGGGTCCCTCTTCAGCTTGAAAAATATCTTGAGTTGTCCTTGGGGTAAAATGAAGCATTTCACCGAAAGGCCAGTACTCTGATGGTGACAATGGTGAATTGACGCGATCCCAATCGATGGCATCCATGTCTAGATGCAATGACCGTGATGGATCGGTCGGATTGCGGATGGGTGCGGTCAAATCAATGGAGATCATGTGGATGGAATGAATTTGGTCTCCAGAACCGCGGGTGTGATGACTTGATTCTTTTAGATGTTCCCTATACTCCGGATCTGGCTCTACGGGAACAGGCACGAATGGATCCTCTCTAGGTGCAAATTCATCTCTATGTGTGAAAAGGAAGGCGGGGTCTTCCCTTGGCACTCTTGTCATGATGGGATCTCGAGGTGGACGATGCTCATCTTGAATTTGGAGCCATAGGTCTAACACTTGGTCCCACCTCGCTGGGTCTACGTGCCATTCATGTCCTAACAGTATACCCATCTGTCCCATTAGATCTTCATGAGTTAGAGCGCGGTGATGTCGTCGCGCATGTCTGAGATAGTCCATTTCAGTTTCATCTTCTGAATCGCTTTCATAGATCCAAAATTGTTCATCCTCTTCAGCATCTGTTGCTTGCGACATTGAGGACTCTTCCTGTTCCAGTGAATTAATCTGGTCCCATTGCGGTTGTTCCACTCTTAGTGGAGGGACCTGATTCTCTTGAGACTGTGTTATTTCATCTGGAACCTCTAAGGGGAACAGTTTCAAAAAGATGTCTAGCAGCCGTTGATGTTCTTTTTGAGGATTAATCTCTGAACTTTCGCCTCTCTCTAGCAAAGAAGAGGGATTACTATTGCTGCCAGGGGTGTTTGTTGACCATGGGAGGTAGTCTCCCAATGTGTATTCTGTATTCGGATTGGCATAAGGATCCAATGCCAATCCCCCCTTGTTGCCTATTTCTAGGCCTTGCATATTTTCAACCAAGATGTCTAATGGCAGGGGATGGTTGAACCCTACCCCTGACTTGTCATATGGCATCTGATATCTTGGTTGGCAAAGGATCCGCATCCCTTGCTCATATCTGTCGAGCCCGTATCCATGCCAATTGCATTGGCCGAGATATTTTAGGGCAAATTCTGGGTTTGACAGATAATTGATGTTTTCAACAAAAGGCTCTTCGTCTGTTTCCTTTTGTTGGCATGGTTCAAGACCATGATCAAAGCCCCCATACACAAAATTTGTCTGGTTCGGTGGGTAGCCTAGAGGGACGATTGTTCCAATGGGAAGGCGAGGTCTTCCCATGTCTTGTACTGACTCCGAGTGTGGGGGTTGCCACAACATTTTGCACTAAGTATTCCCCCAGGCCTGTACTGGCCATTTCAACAGTGATTGTTGATGATTGGGTGGGAGGAAACGGTAGTCCTTCCTGAGTCCATTCCATGTTTGGTGGTTCAGGAATCTTGGTTTCCGTTGCGTTGGGCGCTTCCTCTGTTGTTATTGTTGAAATTGTGGGCAACTTTTCTTCTAAGGGCTTAACCTCTTCCATGATTTGTTTTCCCTTGTCCTTCTGTTGGGCCATGATAAGTGGCGTTGATGATGAAGGAGCCGATGATGAAGTCTCACCTGGCTGGGATTTTGTCTTGTTGGCCACCAGTGGTGCCTGCGGTATTGGACCCTGTTTAGATGGATTTAATTGGAAATCCAAGTGCGTTGAAGGGAGGGTCGATTGAGGTATGAATTGTACCGCATTGCAATACTTGAAGGGCTCTAAGTCCATTGGGACTACATGTATTTCTCCTTCATAAGCATACTTCAAGCATTGGTGGGCGATCGAAGGGACACATTTCATATCCCTGATCCAAGGCCGCCCTAGCAGTATATTATAAGCCATTTCTCCTTCCAAGCACATGGCACAGTGTAGGTATTGACTTTTGTCCTACCTGGACTGGGAGAATGACTATGTCGATTGTCGAGCATATTGCATCGTTAAAAGCTCGCAGTGTGTACGTGGAGGCTGTGATGTGAGAGGCTGGCGACTTCAAATGCTTCAAGGCTGCGGTGGTTATGATGTTACTTGGACGAGCCGGTATCTATCGGCACTCTCTTGTACGGAATCCCGTTGACCCACGTGATAACGTGCAGGGGTGGATCTGCCATGTCATTTGATATCGTTTTGACCTCATCTTCTCCGAATGTGATGACCGGCTCCGTACATTGTTTCACATGTCCCACGAAGGCGTTGAAAGAATTTGCCTCGTGGGGTTGTAATTCAATGGCTTTTAAAATGTCCATAAGAGCTTCTCTATGGGGAGCTGATTGTTGAATAAGCTCGTAGATGGACAGACTAGCCGACGTGGTCCGCAAACTCTGCGTGAGTTTGGTTCGTATCGTGACCTCAGGTCTAGGCGGAGGTAACTGCGTTGGGCGTTGTTGAGGATGCGATGTTGCTGGAACTTCCCTCGTAGCTACCTCAGGGGCAGCTGTCGGGTACCTTCTGTTCCTTGTTACTATGCTAATCATTCCCACAAATCCCTGTGTGGGAAGATCTTGTCGCACCTCGTTAATCTGGAGTGGTTTTGTTTGTGCCTCGTGGGCTGGCAAGGGGTCCTTGAATACCCCCATTTGCTGGTTGTTTGGTGCGATGGGATTGTCCACAACTAATGTTCGGTTGTCGATCAAATCCTGGACTAGGTCTTTGAATTTCTAGCACCCATTCAAGTCATGTCCTCTGCGCCTATGGAATCTACAATACAATTCCTCTCTGTACCCCCTAGGCTTGGGAATGTTAGGGTCTATAATTTGGATTTACGACAGAGTGACTAAATTTGCCGCTGACAAGCGGTCAAATAAGGAGTCCCTAGACTCCGCATATGGGGTGAAATTTTGCCTAGGGCGACGCGGGTAATTTTGCTCCTGTCTTCTATTATCTCTTTCATAAGCGGAGAGCACTTGCATAGTAGTTAGCCTTTTGAGGCTGCGTTTCTTGCACAGGCGCTGGGACATTTATCGCAACTTGGTTGATTGCAGCGTGTTGTGGTTGCGTTGTCCCAGTTTTAGTGGTTTTATTCCACTCTTTCTTCTTAGGCTTGGCAATTGCGCCTTCGCCTATCTTAATCTCTTCTATGACTCTGGCTTGCGCCAAAGCTTCTTCTAAGTTGTCGTATTGTCGCGAGCAACAATAGACCGAGAGATTGATTTTAAGCAACTTTTTGCGAACATCTACGTGAGATCAGACATAGGAGGACGGTAGGGTAACCTAGAAAGCAAAGCTCTCCATCGATTCCCGTACGCTGCCATTGTTTCCTCTTCAAATTGCTTGAGGCTCGCTAAATCACTTAGTGATGCCTTCTTCCTTGTGTTGAAGGCAAAGCGTTCAAGAAACGCGTCTACTAATTGATCTAAATTGCTTATCCTTGTGTTTGGGCAGTTGTGTGAACCAATCCGAGGCAGGGCCTGCGAATGTGGTTATGAATGTTCTAAGCAACAATGCATCATTATCTTGGATGCCGAAGCATTGGCTTAGAAATCATGTAACGTGTTCCTGTGCGTCCTCTTCACCTTTAAAAACTGCCAATTGAGGCAACTTGAAGTGTTCGGGGTAAAGAGGTGTAGGCACTGAGGGATGCACCGGATTACTGCGGAGTAGACGTAATGTGGGTTTTTGATGCCCAGCAGCTTTTGTCTCCACAGACTCCAAACGCTCCAATAGCGCTTGGTATGCATCGGAAGATTTTATTTCTTCCTCTCTTGTTCGCTCTTGTTGCAAGTTACGGTAAACTGGAGGCCTATGGAGGGGTGGCCGAATGGCATCCTTCCTGCCTTGATGGGGAGTTTCAACATATTCCTCTTCTGGTTCATACTCCTCGTAAAATTCTTGAGGAGTCTCTGGGCGAAACCTATGACCCTGATCAAGCTCTTGCTGAAGGTACCCATCATTGTTTCGGGGAGTTGCCTCCCTCTCGAATCTATGAGGTCTTGGAGGCAGAGCTTGACGAGGTCGTGGAGACCTGTCCTGCACCAACGGATTACGCCTCTCATCTTGTTCAGCTCTTTGGATGCGAGGGGTTGGCCCCCTCTCAGGTATTTCATAGCGTAACTCATCCGCTTCGCGTTGCATGCGCTCTCTATCCAAGCGGTGTCGATACTCTATCTCCTGATGACTTTGTTTAAGCCGCATGATTTGGGCTTGACGGGCGGTATATCTGGCGACAGTTGGGTCAATTTGGTCTACCCTATTTTGCTCAGGAGGTTCGAATGTTTCTTCTATGTGTTTACCTCGAGTTTGCTGGTCTAAGGTTTCAATGGGTCGCTTCCCTCTGTCGAGGTAAGCGGTATGTGCTCGAGGTTCTGGCCTCAAGGGGTGATCATGATATCCTGCTGGTGCGGAAATGCAAGGTTCCCGCATTGTTTGTTGCCCTCGAGGAATGCGATGGCTTTCCTCGTACTCCCTTTCACGGGTGTAAAGGGGGTGGGCGGAGTTAGGTCGCCCTATGTAAGGAGCCCTGCGCTCCGGATTTGGTCTCTATTCTGATGATAGGTAAAGAAGGGACGCCATATCCACGTTGCCCCTCCAAATGGACGGTGTGCCTGTCTAGCGCTTCATCGCGCGGTGGCCACTCATGCCTAACTTCAAGAGGTGATTCTCTATTTATGTCAAGGTCTACATGTAAGGCATCTTCCCGAAAGGGGCTACTTTGAATAGGCATACCCCATCGAGGATTCTGAATTGGATTCTTTTGTAGGTTAGACCTATAAGGCGGTATGACCAAATCCTCAGGACTGAAGTGAAGGCGACTTGTGCCTACTTTTTGTGTACCTTCCGGAGCTTACGCCCTTGATTGGGCTTGACTGCGGGTGTACACCATTGCGGTGCTTCTATGCTATCTAAATAAGTTTTTATCTCGTTTATGATTTTTTTTGTCTACACTAAGCAGAATTAAGCACACACATTCACAAAACCGTGATTATCTCTTTTAAGGATTAAATGGTGTGCCCTAAACTGGTTTAGTGCATTTTGATGTTTTGTTTTGTTTTTGTAGGTTTTGAAGATCGTTTAAATGCATTATGACGGCTCATATAACTCCCAAAATGGTAGCCCCTTCAATATACCAACCAGGCCGATATACCAACCTCTCTATATACCCGCCCTTACGAGAGGGAGACTATAGGTACGTGAGAGCAGAAGGTACGTGGTACGTAGGCGGTACGGAAGGGGGATTGTCCTGTTAATGGCACCTACCATAGAAAACTTATCCTCGCGCGCATGGGAATCACCCCAGCGACACTCGGTCTGTCTTCGTCGGGATTTACGCCTAACAACAGTTGACAATCGGGAAATGGATGCAAATCAAGCCAAGGTGGTGATGAAATCCACCAATGGTCTTGATCAAGGGCTGAGGTCTTACGACCAGCTCCTTGGTTTAAAATTGTTTCGTGATGTGTGTGGGATTCGTTTTATTCAACAAAAATGAAACAAGCATACATGACTTTTCTTATGCAATGCAGGACAAGATGAAAACAATCAAAGGAACAGAAACAGAAACAAAAAATATAATAGAGATCATGAAAATCCCTACCTCTTCTCTGCCTGCTCCTGTTGTCTCTGAATTTCTGCTCTAAAAATCTACAGGCAGGAATTCGTCCCTCTGGGAGACGAATTGCAGAACAAAATTCGTCCCTCCCAGAGATGAATTTGAATTCGTCCCAGGGTCAGACGAATTGCGGAATAGAATTCGTCCCTGCCAGAGACGAATAGCAGTCTGCAACAAAAAAATGTACCTGTCAAGCACAAAACACAAAAATTTAATCGGTTTCTATGATTTTAAAAACCAGGGAACAGGGTCCCATCGTGATCGCCACTGAAAGCACGAGATTACGGGCAAAGGAAACACTAATTATGCAATGTAAGACGAAATGTAACGCTTTAACCTTATGCACCAAAACAAAGGAAAGAGACAATTTGGAAAGGAAAGAAAAGATGTAAAGAAATCACAGCCCTCTTTATTCAAATATCTTATCCTCGGTTACATAGACGTCTCCTCCCTTTTTAGGGGCTAGGAGCGTTAAATTTGTCTTTGTTACAATGTGTGACTTAGTCTTCCTCCTTCCGCGTGCCCACGATTGCAATGGGCGGGCCAAGATGATGCCGCCGCTGATGTCGATGAGTTCTTAACCTCCTCTGCTTCTCCTACGAACAAAGAAACAACCAAGATGTCAGTAGCATCTGCAGCAAATGAAAAGTGTTTGTTCTCTAAAACTAACGAAATATGCATGTAAACATTTGCCTGAAACAGTAAATACAGTGAGTCCAAATGGCTTCAAAACTTGACAGAAGATAGGAAAAGTTACCAGAAGGCCATTGCCACTGAGACAGCTGGCCAATCTACCTTCAACTGGAATTCGTCCCTGGGCAGGACGAATTCTGACTGCAATTCGTCCCTGGGTGGGACGAATTCTTCTGTGTTGAAGAAACCGACCTGCTGCTGCTCCAATGTCGAATCTCGAGACCTGCAAAATGCCTGCAAATAGGGGGGTTATGTAATTGGGGCCATTTTGGGATGACCCAGATGGTCGGATTCTCCCAATTTGGCCTCTACCCTCGAGAATTTGACCTCGACACCTGCAAGTCAGCGAAACAACAAAGCGACACAAAACATACTAGAATCTGACCAAAAGTTACAAAATTGCAGCTATGGGTTAATCAAACCTAATAACACAAAATGCAACCTGAAAAAGTAATCTAAAATGCTCTAAAACTTAAAATAGGACTTGGGAAGTGCGGGGGTGCCCAAGTGGGCCTCCCACCGTTGGCACTTGATTTTGGAGCCAATCCACTAGGGATGGGCCCAAAACCTCTTAGGATTGGGGGGTCGGCGAATTGGTTGGTTCAGGTGTCCATGTGTTGGATTTGGGTCGGGTTCGAGCTTCCAAAGGCCACCCAACAACCTCCCTTGCAAAAGAGATTGGTGGATGTGGGAAGGTGAACCAAAAGGGATGCAAGTGGGTCTTCAACTCGGCGAGCACTTCGTTGCTTGAAAACTCCTTCAACTCTGTATATTTTGGGTGAGAAAAGTCCCACCTTTTATAGACCCATGGGGTCTCTTTTGGGAGGGAAGCACAAATGCCATGTGTTGGTCATAGGCGCCATGTGGCAGTCTTGTCTTCCCATGAGGGAGGGAGTCCTCCGTTGACTTGGGCTTTGATAAATGCCTTTTGTGACAGTCTTCTAACGGCCCCTCTGTCCACCTACACACGCGTGCAAGGGAGGAGTCATCAACTGACTGTTATGGGCTGCCACTTGGCGCCATTTGTCTTTTTGCCCGTTAAGCTTAGAATTCGTCCCACCCAGGGACGGATTCAGAATTCGTCCTGGGGTGGGACGGATTCTATTTTGAATTCGTCCCTGGGTGAGACGAATGCTGGGCAAAGTGTCCAAGTGTGCCAAATTGCTTCTTGACCTTACAAAATTGCTATGAAAGTGGTTAAGACCACTGTTTAACCTCTGAGGGCTGCCCTGGGGGCTGTGTTTGTCAAAGCGATCAGTGTTTGCAGTCACATAATCGGATTGGTGCTGTTTTGGTGTCTATAGCTATAATAGAAGAAAGGTCAATAACATCATTTATTCACATGAAGAAGACTAAGAAAGGAGAGAAACCCATTTTGAGAAAGATATTATTGACACTAGAGAAAGAGGGAAAACTAAAACAAATAAAAAGTTAATTTTGACCATTTACAAGTAGTGGGAGTGTTGCAAAGCAAAAATATATAGTGGCAATACTAATAATTTGGTGTTAAGTGAAATGATAGAGAAAATTGGACTAAAAATGATAGTATATCCTAGTCCTTAGAAGATGCCATGTGTCATAACCCAAAATTAGTTAACTTAATTTTTTTTTTTTTATTAAACTATGGCATGCAACCCTCCTAGCGAAATACCTTAAGAGATTGAAACTAAAAGATACACTACCCTCAAACAAGCTACTAGTCTACCCTTCTAAGTTGATTTCTAGTTTAGCCACACCTCGCTCACCCATCCCTACAACTCATAGTTCCAATTATGGAAGTGTACTAGGTGATATGATTTCCCTTTGGCTTCACCCACATATTACATAAGAAAATATCTTCTCCCCTTCCAATATTTGTAAGGGTAGCTATGAACCTTATTCACTACATACTTCGTTCTATGTAGTGGTTCCATGCATCACATGTGTAAGCTTACCACTTCCTATTCTTTACAAATTGGTAGCTTCAAAACTTGCTCACTACATAAGTCAATATTTGCAGGCAACCTTTTTACCTTATGTCAATCAAAAAGGTTTCCGCTAATATCTACATTCTACATATGTATTTATATATAGTGTACTAAGCATGTTAAGAGTAAGTCCTCATTTTCTATTGTTGAGAGTCCAATAATATTAATCGACTACACAATAGCTTTTGGTCTAAGATTCCTTCCATTGGAAAGCATTTGACTCAATAGTTAATGGTCTTTCATTAATGCATACCTAGAGTAATAATACCTATAACACAAGGTTTATTTAATCATTAATCCTATCTCTAAACACATACCTCTAAGATTATCTTCATTTATAGTCTAGACTATAACATGGAGAAACCACATTAGAATGAATTCCATTCTTAAAAATGGATGTTCTCTATAAGTGGACTTACATAGTCTAACATAGTCCATTATTCACTACAACAAAGGAGATTTCTTTAAAAACATAAACCACTGTTATAATAGGCAGAATGAAAAACATTAGAAATATTATTAATAATCAAATATTATATAGGATATAGTAAACATAATCAAAATGATTACGACAACTAACCTACCGACTAACCTGCCATTCATAATATTTTTTGTCCACAGGAATGATGATAAGGAAGACACTAACCTAGGTAACTAGTAAAAGTAACTACTAGTGGTAAGAAGTAATAGACTAATTTTTACCATGCAGTAAATAAAATATACCTAGGTGAATATTAAAAATTACGTAAATGAGGTAATAATCATAGTTACTAACACAATAACTATAACATCCCCCCTTATTACATTATTTGGGTAATGTATATAATTGCCCAGATATAGTGAAAGATGTTGATCTGCTGGTTCTTGCTCTGTCATAGTGCTCTGGCTGCTCCTAAGAAAAAAGTGGGTCATTTCTCACTTTGTCTTCACTTCAACGAATGTCCTTATTGTAATATTGTCATCAAACCGAATTGGATGGGTAACCAGTCACGCAATTGCTAGGTGTAGTAGAGTAGATTACTTCATACAAGGTTCATTCAGTTACAAAATAAGTTTGCAAAAGATAAGGTAGCTAAGGTGTCGATCGCTGCCAATGATGCACCCTTATAATTCCCCCCCCTTATTACAAAACATGTTTTAATTTTTGAAAGAATTTTGACTAAGGTGTCGGTCGCTGCTGAAAATGCACCCTTATAAGTCTTCTTCTCTTTTTACAAAAAAATTGTGAAGAAAAGAAATGAATATCCCCCCTTAATTGCAAAATATGTGCAACTTAAGAATACTTGTGAAGGATTGTACAAATATTGGCTCCTAGGCAAATTTTACACTACAAAATTCCCTCCATTTGTTACAAGTACTTCAAACAATGAGAGTTTTCTATTTATGAAGACTAAAAAAGGTACAATCACCCCTTTATTTATAGTACTTCAAACAAAAACTTATGCTATTTATGAAGCCTAAAAAAAAGAGACGAAATTGTGCTTGCTTAAGGTGACAAATTTGTTTTTCATCTACAATATTGTATTAGCAAGGAGCACTTTGTGTGCTTTTTCTAAACCAAAATCAAAATCGAAACTAGACACTTCGCTAGCAATATTGCCTATGTTTTGCTTCTGTGATGTGCCTTTGCCTTTCTTATTTTGCTTGTTTTTAAACCAACATCGATTGGTGTCATGGTTATCCTTTTTACAATGCAAGAAAAACCTCTTTTGAGTTTTCTTTCCCTTACCTTTTGAAGATGATCCTCCCTTTTGAAAGTTTTATTTCTTCTTATCACCCTGATTGTTTGAGTAAAGTGCATTTTTCAATACTTCATCGCTTTGGAGTTGATTTGCTTCCTCTGTTTGAAGAAAATTGACTAACTCCGCAAAGGTGACTGATATTTGTGATAAATTAAGTGATGTAATCAATATTTTATAGGATTCGGGAAGATCCCTCAATATTTTTGAAGTCAAATGGTGTCTTCTACTTTAGCTCCTAAAGCATTGAGCTTAGACTTTAGTTTAGAAAATTTATAGAGGAAGAGTTCTACTAATTCACCTAACATCATATGGAGTGTAAGAAGTTGTTTTTGAAGGCTTAGAACAGTTGATTGATTATTTCCTTCAAAAATGGTATAAAGAGCATCCCATGCCTCTTTACCAGTTTTAGCTTCACTTATGTGAGGTTGGATCTCATCAGCAGTAGCTAGGAGGATCAACATAAGAAGATGATTGTTATTTTTAGCCCATGATTTTTAATCTGATCTTGGTATTTCGAGTCTTGATTCAATACCATCAACTAAATCCCACATTTCCTCTACATTCGGGATGGCTTTCATCTTAGTTTTCCATGTTGAATAGTTAGGACCTTTAAGCAATTGTGTATCATTTAAGTATTTATTGATAGTTGACATGATGAAGGTCCTACAAATTGTACTAAGATGATCTTTATTTTACTCTTAAGTGATATTTAATGGCATCCACCTAAAAATCCTCTTGAAGAAAAATAATCAGTTTGAGGAAATTAAGCCAAACAAATAAGAGCGAATTAGGGGTTTTTTATTTTTAGGAGAGAATATCAAGTGAAATTGGCTTTAAATCTGTGCAATGATTAACAAAAATTTATTGTAAAATTTTGGGGTTGAGTGTTCTTGATTTTATGACTTATAATTGCAAAAAAAATAATGCAATAATCAAACAAGAATGCCCACAAAATTCTTATTACATAGGTGTTGGATGCAACCGAAAATGCACTTAATTTGCCAATGAAGGTGTCGAGTAAAATCTAAAATGTACCTTTTAATTTTTGCAACAAAATATGAATGTGTTGTGCAAAAAAATTGATATTTTATGTCTCCTCCTTGTATTAAAATTTTTCAAATAATGTGGCATAAAACAATTGCCTATCCTTTTTTATTTTGCAAAATAAACAAGTTTTGATTTTTAAAGTGCTCCTCACTTTGTATTACAAATTTGCAAAGAAATCCAATTGCTTGTCTTTCCCCATTTTATTTGTAAATTTAACAAATAACACTCCTTTTAAGACAAGTCGACACATGACCCGTGTTTGAAAGGCTTCTAGAACTAGTCGACACACGACCCATGTTTGAAAGGCTTCCAGAACTAGTCGACACACGACTTAGTTTTTATGGATCCAAATCTTCAAATTCTTTTGAATTTTGCAAAAAATAGAATGTGCAAATTAAATGTCTTATATCCCCCCTTGGAGAAAATAAATGCACACTTTGCCTTTGAATATTACAAAATGTTAAGTCTTCTTGTTTTCTAAATTTACAAAATGTTATTGATTTTGTCCCCTTTCATGTTGGCAAATTTAACAAGGTTGATGAAAGCACGAGATTTCGGGCGAAGGAAACACTAGTTGCGATGCATTCAAAATCAAATACGCTTAAGTCCTAGAAATGTAAAATGCATGAAATGAAAGAGATGCATTGGAATGAGATACAAGCAAATGGAGAAAACACAACCCTTTCATTAAACTCTCTTGATCTCTGTTACAAAGACGCCTCCTCCCTTTTCAGGGGCTAGGAGCGTTAAAAGAATTTGATTACAATCACTTAATGTTCCTCTTTTCGCGTGCCCACACTTGAAATGGGCGGGCCAAGACGATGCCGCCGCTGATGTTGATGAGTCCTTAGCTTCTGCTGCTCCTCCTACAAACAAAGAAACAAAAAAGATGTCAGTAACACCTGCTGCAAATAAAAAGTGTTTGTTCTCTAAAATCGCCAAAAGATGCATGTAAACATTTGTATGAAACAGTGGGTAAAGTGAGTCCAAATGGCCTGAAAACTTGACAGAGGACAAAAAACATCACCAGAGGGCCACTACCATCGAGACAGTCGGCCAACCTGCCTTCAACTGGAATTCGTCCCTGGGCAGGACGAATTCTGACTGCTATTCGTCCCTGGGTGGGACGGATTCTTCTGTGTTGGAAAAGCCGACCTAATGCTGCTCCAATGTTGAATCATGAGACCTCAAAAACACCTGCAAATAGAGGTATTATGTAATTGGGGCCATTTTGGGACGACCCAGATGGTCGGATTCTCCCAATTTGGCCTCTATCCTTGAGAATTTGATATCACCACCTGCAAGTTAGTAGAACAACAAAGCGACAAAAAGCATAACAAAACCTGATCAAAATGTTATGAAATTGAAGCTATGAATTCACCAAATAGAATAACACAAAATGCAACATGAATAAGTAATATAGAATGCCTTTAGAATAAAACTTAGAAATTGCGGGGGTGCCCAAGTGGGCCTCCCACCGTTGGCACTTGATTCCGGCGCCAATCCACTAGGGATGGGCCCAAAACCTCTTAGGATTGGGATGTCTGCGAATTGGTGGTGTAAGGTGGTCAAATGTTGGATTTGGGTTGGATGCACGCTTCCAAAAGCCACCCAATAACCTCCCTTGCAAAAGAGATTAGTGGATGTGAGAAGGTGAACCAAAAGGATGCAAGTGGGTATTCAATCGGACAGCACTTCGTTGCTTGAACTCGCCTCCAATCCTACATATGTTTGGGTGAGAAAAGTCCCACCTTTTATAGACCCATGGGGTCTCTTTTGAGAGGGAAGCATAAGTGCCATGTGTTGGTCATAGGTGCCATGTGGCAGTTATGTCTTCCCATGAGGGAGGGGAGTCCTCCATGACTTGGGCTTTCATAACTGCCCTTGTGATAGTCCTCTAACGGCCTATCTGTCCACCCACACACGCGTGCGAGGCAGGAGTCACCAACTGACTGTCCTGGGCTGCCACTTGGAGCCATTCTTCTTTTTGCCCATTGAACTCAGAATTTGTCCCTGCCAGAGACGATTTTAGAATTCATCCCTGGGTGAGACGAATTCCAGTTAGTATTCGTCCCTGGGTGAGACGAATACTGAGCAAAGTGTCTAAATGTACCAAATTGCTTCCTGACCTTACAAAATTGCTATGAAAGTGGTTAGGACCACTGTTTGACCTCTGAGGGCTGCCCTGGGGGCTGTGTTTGTCAAAGTGATCAGTGTTTGCAGTCACATAATCGGATTGGTGCTGTTTTGGTGTCTACAGATGCCCCTTTTTGGGATGCGCTGTGCATGGCACAGCGCCGAGCAAAAATAGATAACCAAAGCACTAATGATTAGGGTTTCTTGGTAACCTAACCAACTTTTGATGCCCCAAGCATGGAAAGGGCATGCATTCTTGAATCCTTGCTTCTGACGAGCTAAGGAGTTTGATTTCAAGTGTTAACCTATTTTGGTGAGGTGTGACTTGAGCTTGGACATTGATCAGTCATGATTAGGCAAAGGGCGCAACCTTTTATCCTCGGGGGAACCTTGTGTTCATGATTCACGAAATGCCAAGTGTTTGATCAATTTGATTGTTGCTTGTTTACTACCCCAAGTAGGAGCGTAATTGTCTTTGTCAATGATTCTTTGAATGCATGTCGTTTTCCTTAATTGGGTGTGTGATTGTTGATTGGTGACTAAGTGTGACTACCCCCTCAAGCGACGAATCGATGAGGGAATGAACTTCATGAGAAAAGCGATGAGTCACTTGACATAAGATGACTTTTGCAAGGGTGCCTTTAGATGGTTTATCGTTAAGCATGTGCAATTTTTCCAACATTTGGACCTATTTTTGGTGGGTGTTAACCCTTTTGGTGATGCCGTAATGGGGTGAAATCATCGAAAACCCATCTTCCCATGGAGCGGTCCGGCTATGGTAGCCTTCTTGGGGAAGTAGGAGAGTGATAATTTGAACCCCGACATCGAATTTCTTTGCCCAGAGGTTAAGTGCAAGAGCACTTGTGTCCGGCAATGTTTATTACTGTTTTTGTTGTTTTGATTTTCTTGTTGTTTTTGAGTGGGCTTTGACCCTTTTGTGACGTCATTTGGGGATGAAATTGTCGAAAATCCGTCTTCCCGTGGAGCGGTCCAGCTATGGTAGCCTTCTTAGGGAGTAGGATAGTGACAATGTAAACCCCGACATCAGTTTTTCTATGCCAAGAGGTTAAGTGCAAGAGCACTTGTGTCTGGCAATGTTTATTGCTTTTTGTGTTGTTTTGATTTTCTTGTTGTTTTTGAGTGGGCTTTGACCCTTTTGTGATGTCGTTTGGGGATGAAATTGTCAAAAATTCGTCTTCCCGTGGAGTGGTCCGGCTATGGTAGCCTTCTTAGGGAGTAGGATAGTGACAATGTAAACCCCGACATCAATTTTTCTATGCCAAGAGGTTAAGTGCAAGAGCACTTGTGTCTGGAAATGTTTATTGCTATGTTTTTGTGTTGCATTTTTGTGATGTTTTTGTTGTTTTGTTGTTTTTGTGACGCCATTGGGGATTAAAATTGGCAAAAATCTGACCTCCCGTGGAGCGGTCCAGCTATGGTAGCCTTCTTAGGGAGTAGGATAGTGACAATGTAAACCCCGACATTAGTTTTGCTATGCCAAGAGGTTAAGTGCAAGAGCACTCTTGTCTGGAAATGTTTATTGCTATGTTTTTGTGTTGCATTTTTGTGATGTTTTTGTTGTTTTGTTGTTTTTGTGACGCCATTGGGGATTAAAATTGGCAAAAATCCGACCTCCCGTGGAGCGGTCCGGCTATGGTAGCCTTCTTATGGAGTAGGATAGTGACAATGTAAACCCCGACATCAGTTTTGATATGCCAAGAGGTTAACTGCAAGAGCACTCTTGTCTGGAAATGTTTATTGCTATGTTTTTGTGTTGCATTTTCTTGCTTTGTGTATATGTCATGATTTTATGTTATGCATAATGATTGATGTTGATGGATGCATGCTACTTTATATTGATGTATGCATATGGTTCGATAAATGCGATTTGTGTATGTTGATTTATTTTGATGGATGCATATGTTATGATGAATGCAAATGTTTTTTATTTATATGTGATATGTAGAAATGAAATGGATGAATGGAATTTGTGATGTTTGGCTATGGCACCATAGACTGTTTAGAACTCTGTTATTTTGTTTTTAGGCGATTGCTGTGATGCATGACTTTGTATGTTTTTCATGTGGTTTTTCTCCTTTTTGTATTTTTTGATGGTATTGCAAAGATGAAAGGTAGCGCAGTTGGTTTAGAAATGTAGCTAAGGTTTTCTGAGACTCAGACAGTTTTAACTCACTAGCCACGACTGTACTTTATCTTACAAGACTTTTAAATAAGGTATGAATCATACCTATTTTTGACCAAGCTATTTCACATCCCTGTGTGTGCAATTGAGTTCATTTATGTGGTATTTGTCAAGATACCGCCAGTGCCAGATGGGATTTCAACCGAACCTGTACTGAGGATCACCTAATTAGTTCCACTAACTCCTTTGTTGTATGTAGTTAGATTAGTCTGCGGTGTTATCCAGGATGCCATAAGCTAGCTCATCCACATGCAAATATTGATCTACACACAAGTTAATGTGATAGATATATCGTCGTGCGAGAAGTTTATTGCTAGTGACTGATAGGCTATCAACCTAACCGGTACTGAGGCTTGCCTCATGACCTTTTAGAATACTGAGATTTCCAGGGATTCAAGTTCAACTCCCTTCTTTTCTTCAATTGTATTGGGATACTTGCTCGTTTGTAGTGATAAGATCACTGTTTATTTTGATTTGTTTTTCTTTTGAGCAAGGTATTGGGGATATGGAGTGATGAAAATCACTATTGTTTGTGCCCTTTGATTTGTGCACTGTAAGATGTCAAGTATTTGATTTTTGACATTTTTGCAAATTTTTGATGTTTTGCAACTATTGAGAACTAGGGATTCTTAAGGAATTGGGTAGGGAGGATGCTTGTCCTTTTGCCAACTCTCAGCATTCTTGGGGTCATTCGCACAGGGGATGAGCAAGATAACCGTTTCGCTTTTGGTGACCTAGATTACTGTGCAGGTTTCATCTTTCATTCACACAACTTAGGAATTGTTTTATGTGTTTTTATGTGTGTTGGGATGTTACGTAACAAGGTGTATTTCAAGTTTAACTCTACCTTCGTAAAATCTATCTGACTTGATACATTACATGGCTAAAGAGGAAAATGATGACTGAATCACGAAAACTCTTGTTACATTAAAAGACCACTGACTCTAGTGTGGTAAAAGTAACGCATGGCATTTTTGTTGTTTTTGTAAAATGGAACAGTGTGGAGCAAGATGGACTTAGTAGGGCAATTACAGCCTATGGTGCCTTTGACCTATACGACCACAAATATGCAATGTATGGATGCAATGCTTAATGCAGCTACATATTTTTGTATTTTTGATGGATCGATTTTTTTGAATATGAATATGAGGTGCGAGAAGAGCTCTCGATTGATGAATTTGAGTATGCCTAGATATGAGATGCAAATTTTGGTTGTTTTTGATTATTTTTTATTTTGACCAAGTGATTGTGGACATCCTTGGAGCTTTTGGGGTGACCAAGAGATTGCGATAATCCTTGGAGCTTTTGGAGTGACCAAGAGATTGCGATAATCCTTGGAGCTTTTTGAGTTTTGACCAAGTGATTGCGATAATCCTTGGAGCTTTTTGGGTTTGACCAAGTGATTGTGATAATCCTTGGAGATTTTTGGGTTTGACCAAGTGATTGCGATAATCCTTGGAGCTTTTTGGGTTTTGACCAAGTGATTGCGATAATCCTTGGAGCTTTTTGGGTTTTTGACCAAGTGATTGCGATAATCCTTGGAGATTTTTGGGTTTGACCAAGTGATTGCGATAATCCTTGGAGCTTTTTGGGGTGACCAAGTGATTGCGATAATCCTTGGAGCTTTTTGTGTGACCAAGTGATTGCGATAATCCTTGGAGCTTTTTGGGTGACCAAGTGATTGCGATAATCCTTGGAGCTTTTTGTGTGACCAAGTGATTGCGATAATCCTTGGAGCTTTTTGGGTGACCAAGTGATTTTATGGATCCTTGGAGCTTTTGTGGTGACCAAGTGATTGTGATAATCCTTGGAGCTTTTGGGGTGACCAAGTGATTACGATAATCCTTGGAGCTTTTTGGGGTGACCAAGTGATTGTGATAATCCTTGGAGCTTTTTGGGGTGACCAAGTGATTGCGATAATACTTGGAGCTTTTTGAGGTGACCAAGTGATTGTGATAATCCTTGGAGCTTTTTGGGGTGACCAAGTTATTGCGATAATCCTTGGAGCTTTTTGGGGTGACCAAGTGATTGCGATAATCCTTGGAGATTTTTTGGGTTTGACCAAGTGATTGTGATAATCCTTGGAGCTTTTTGGTTTGGACTATGGCTCTTTAGGGGATAGAGGTACCCCCAGCTTGATGGTCTTTGCACTTCAGATCCGGCTCTAGAGGTATGGGCATGAATGGATCGGCCCTATGCACGGAGATGAGGACAGGGTCCGCCCGCGACACTGATGTTGCTATGATGTCTCTTGGTGGAAGTTGC
The DNA here is from genome assembly GCA_028583015.1 of Wollemia nobilis. Lineage (NCBI taxonomy): Eukaryota > Viridiplantae > Streptophyta > Pinopsida > Araucariales > Araucariaceae > Wollemia > Wollemia nobilis. The sequence goes on along the minus strand of JAQPPZ010001052.1, from coordinate 708,678 downwards.
TCTCTGTGTGCCCAAAGTGGTGGATGTAATGCTTGGTCCCACTATGGTGGGTTAACATGCCACTCATGCCCTAGTATTATGTTTATTTGTTGACATGCTTCATTGATATTTATGGGATGTCGATGCTGTCGCCTGTGATTATTGTGGGCTATTTCTATTTTATCCTCACTTTCGACCAGTGAGTACAACTCATCAAAATGTGGAGATTCTGAGACATGGAGGACTGTATCATCAGGTAGCCCTACGATCGTAGGTTGGTATTCTTTGAAATGAGCCTCATGTAAGTTAGGCCTTGGGAGCTCCAAAATCTCAGTCTCTACTGACTCGAAGTGCTCTAGTGCTTTGCATGTATCGAGAGATTTGAACTCCTCCTCTTTGGTTGGTTCTTGTTGAGGAACTTGGGGCTAATGGAGGGGTGGCCTGATGGCACCCCCCATGCCTTGGTAGGGCTTTTCATCTCGCTCTTCTTCTTGCTTTGATTCCTTAGAGGCTTCTTGATGACTTTCTAAGGGTGGCCCATGAAACTGAGTGGGTTCCTGAGGAATGTGCCCATCATTGGTTATAGGATCGGCCTCCCGCTCATGGGAGGCATTGAAGGCGATGCTTGATAAGGTCACGGAGACTCGTCTCGCACCCGGGGGTTGTGCCTCTCATAATGTTTTGTCTTATGTGTGTGAGGGTTTGGAGTCTTCTCAGGTAGTTTATAGCACAACTTATCCGCTTTGCGCTGCATGTATAAGTACTCTAACTCCTGATGACCTTGCTCAAGCTGCATGATTCGAGCTTGGCGGGCGGCATGTCTGGTGACTATCGGGTCAATTTGGTCTACCCTATTTTTCTCAGGAGGTTCGAATGTTTCTCCTATGTGTTTGCCTCAATCTTGATGATCTAAAATTTCAATGGGTCGCTTCCCTCTGTCGAGGTAGGTGGCATGTACTTGAGGCTCTAATCTTGATGGATGACTATTTTATCTAGCAGGTGCAGAAACACAAGGCTCCCGCACTATTTTTTGTCCTCGAGGAATGTGATGGCTTTACTCGTACTCCATTTCATGTTGGCTCTCCTGCCATTGCTTTGACTGTTGTCGTTCTAGGTCAAGTTGTGTGCGTCGCATCCGACATGCGATGTGCTCAACAGATTCTAAGATAGTTGGTCTTATCGCCTCATGTCTAGAAGGCCTATGTGCCTCTCCTAGATATCTATCTCGGTCGTAGTGATCCAATATCTCTATAGGACACATACCTCTATTAGGGATAGCAACATTCCCTCAAGGATTTGGGCTCAGTGAGTGGTCCTGATAGATAGCGGGTGCGAAGGCGTATTGCTCTCACATTGTATATTGCTCTCAAGGAAGGTAGGGGTCTTCCTCTTGCTCTCTTTCATAAGTGAAAAAGGGACGGATGGAGTTGGTTCGCCCCACCTGAGGAGCCTTGTGCTCTGTATTTTTCTTTGTAGTCCTGACAACTAGAGGGGGTGAAGGAGGGATAATGTAATCATGTGGTTCCTCTCGTCGAACCCTATGTTGACCTAGCACTTCATCGTGTGGTGACTTCTCATAGCGAGCATCTAAGGGAACTCTACTACAACTGTACCCCTCATGGAAGGGTGTGTGTTGAATGCTATGCTGAACAGGAGTGCTCCTCGAAGAGGTGTCCCTGTAGTCCCTTTCCTTTAATGTGTGGAGGGGACTGCCTTGTGTGTTAGGTCACCAAGGTGGTATGACAAAATACTTAGGATTGTAATGGAGATGACTCGTGCCTCCTTGGACATTCCCCACAGCCTTCGCCCATGATTGGGCTTGGCTGCGGGTGAGCACCATGACGATGTCTCTAAAAAAAAACCCTAAAATTGAAAATGAGTCAGATGGGGCTCAAAATTGGTGTGTGCATCCCTATTATAGTAGATAAGACAAAAATGAAGTTTCAAGTCCTATCTCTAAATACATTAGGATATATTGACCTCCGAACAGCTCAAAAAGTGCAAAAAATTGGGCACGCAATTCTAGAACCTAATTTCGGGGCACTAGATGATGGAATTTGGCCCCGAAAACTGAATTTTCTGGGCAAATAGAATTCTAGGGAAAAAAAATAATACAATAAAATTTCAAGTCAATCGGAGCTACGGTTGAGAAGTTATGGCCCCGACAAGATGCACTAAAATTTAGGGAAAAAAAATAATACAATAATGAAACAAGAATGCCCACAAAATTCTTATTACATAGGTGTCGGATGCAACCGAAAATGCACTTAATTTGCCAATGAAGGTGTCGAGTAAAATCTAAAATGTACCTTTTAATTTTTGCAACAAAATATGAATGTGTTGTGCAAAAAAATTGATATTTTATGTCTCCTCCTTGTCTTACAATTTTGCAAATAATGTGGCATAAAACAATTGCCTATCCTTTTTTATTTTGCAAAATAAACAAGTTTTGATTTTTAAAGTGCTCCTCACTTTGTATTACAAATTTGCAAAGAAATCCAATTGCTTGTCTTTCCCCATTTTATTTGTAAATTTAACAAATAACACTCCTTTTAGGACAAGTCGAAACATGACCCGTGTTTGAAAGGCTTCTAGAACTAGTCGACACACGACCCATGTTTGAAAGGCTTTCAGAACTAGTCGACACATGACTTAGTTTTTATGGATCCAAATCTTCAAATTCTTTTGAATTTTGCAAAAAATAGAATGTGCAAATTAAATGTCTTATATCCCCCCTTGGAGAAAAAAAATGCACACTTTGCCTTTGAATATTACAAAATGTTAAGTCTCCTTGTTTTCTAAATTTACAAAATGTTATTGATTTTGTCCCCTTTCATGTTGGCAAATTTAACAAGGTTGATGAAAGCACGAGATTTCGGGTGAAGGAAACACTAGTTGCGATGCATTCAAAACCAAATACGCTTAAGTCCTAGAAATGTAAAATGCATGAAATGAAAGAGACACATTGGAATGAGATACAAGCAAATGGAGAAAACACAACCCTTTCATTAAACTCTCTTGATCTCTGTTACAAAGATGCCTCCTCCCTTTTTAGGGGCTAGGAGCGTTGAAAGAATTTGATTACAATCACTTAATGTTCCTCTTTTCGCGTGCCCACACTTGAAATGGGCGGGCCAAGACGATGCCGTCGCTGATGTTGATGAGTCCTTAGCTTCTGCTGCTCCTCCTGCGAACAAAGAAACAACAAAGATGTCAGTAGCACCTGCTGCAAATAAAAAGTGTTTGTTCTCTAAAATCGCCAAAAGATGCATGTAAACATTTGTATGAAACAATGGGTAAAGTGAGTCCAAATGGCCTGAAAACCTGACAGAGGACAGAAAACATCACCAGAGGGCCACTGTAATCGAGACAGTCAGCCAATCTGCCTTCAACTGGAATTCATCCCTGGGTAGGATGAATTTTGACTGCTATTCGTCCCTGGGTGGGACGAATTCTTCTGTGTTGGAAAAGCCGACCTGATGCTGCTCCAATGTCAAATCCTAAGACCTCCAAAACACCTGCAAACATAGGGGTTATGTAATTGGGGCCATTTTGGGACGACCCAGATGGTCGGATTCTCCCAATTTGGCCTCTATCCTCGAGAATTTGATATCGCCACTTGCAAGTTAGTATAACAACAAAGCGACAAAAAGCATAACAAAAACTGATCAAAATGTTATGAAATTGAAGCTATGAATTCACCAAATAGAATAACACAAAATGCAACATGAATAAGTAATCTAGAATGCCTTTAGAATAAAACTTAGAAAGTGCGGGGGTGCCCAAGTGGGCCTCCCATCGTTGGCACTTGATTTCAGTGCCAATCCACTAGGGATGGGACCAAAACCTCTTAGGATATGGGATGTCTACGAATTGGTGGTGTAAGGTGGTCAAATGTTGGATTTGGGTTGGATGCACGCTTCCAAAAGCCACCCAATAACCTCCCTTGCAAAATATATTAGTGGATGTGATAAGGTGAACCAAAAGGATGCAAGTGGGTATTCAATCGGACAACACTTCGTTGCTTGAACTCGCCTCCAATCCTGCATATTTTTTGGTGAGAAAAGTCCCACCTTTTATAGACCCATGGGGTCTCTTTTGAGAGGGAAGCATAAGTGCCATGTGTTGGTCATAGGTTCCATGTGGCAGTTATGTCTTCCCATGAGGGAGGGGAGTCCTCCATGACTTGGGCTTTCATAACTGCCCTTGTGACAGTCCTCTAACGACCTATTTGTCCACCCACACACGCGTGCGAGGTAGGAGTCACCAACTGACTGTCCTGGGCTGCCACTTGGCGCCATTCTTCTTTTTTCCCGTTGAACTCAGAATTCGTCCCTGCTAGAGATGATTTTAGAATTCGTCCCTAGGTGAGACGAATACTGAGCAAAGTGTCTAAATGTACCAAATTGCTTCCTAACCTTACAAAATTGCTATGAAAGTGGTTAGGACCACTGTTTGACCTCTGAGGGCTGCCCTGGGGGCTGTGTTTGTCAAAGCGATCAGTGTTTGCAGTCACATAATCGGATTGGTGATGTTTTGGTGTCTACAGCTGAGAAGATGTTTTATGGGTTTTAAGGCCCTTTGTTTTTAATTTTAATGTAAAATTTTAATTACTTTAAGCATAATTAATCAATAATAAAAAAAATTATGGTTTAAAAAATCAAAAGAAATGATTTTTTAAATAAAAATATTAAATTATTATTAAAAAAAACCTAAAATAAAAAAAAAATAATGCAAAAAAAAAAAAAACCTTTTTTTTTCTATTTTCGGTGCCCATTGCTTTGGAGATGCTCCTTGGAGCAAAAAAATAGACCATTTATGGCCTTTACGGGATTCAACCCATGGTCGGGTGAGCCCAAGCGCCTTAAAAACATCGCTCCCACTAGCCCAACTGCCACTATAGTTGAGAGAAAAGGGAGTTGATCTCCCTTATATTTCCTTCACCACCCACTAATGGGGAATTGAGCGTGCAGTGTAGCGTGCTCTAAATACTTAAAAAAGGTTTTGGGAATTTAGTTCTACATGTGCTACAAAGCACATGTTAAACAATTTAAAAGGATCAAAGCTCCTATTCCATTTTAACTGCCTTCGGGTAGTCAAATCGTCCACAAATCCTTTTGTCGTATGCCCAGACAAATGCCCTCCACCATGTGGACCAATCAGGAGTTGCAAGATGTAAAAAAAAGGAACGAATTACTAAACACCACTTTAGCTACCACTGCCACGTAAGCACCTTGAGATGTGTTCTCTCCAAGTCAGCTCCTCGTTTCATGTGTTATCCAGATCAACAACCGCTAAGATCCCACCATGTGTTTCCTCGATAACCATGTCATCCACCAGCTCAGCAACTCATATCCTACCACTTCTCTTCTTGATAGTCATGCCTTCCACCAAGTGGTAAACCTCCATGTCAACTTTGTTGGGTCATGTCAGAGATTCTTTTGCCACGTGGACAAAACATAAACCGCTAGATATCAATCCTTCAAATTGTGTGCTCACCTGGTCAGGTTTAGTAGATGTGCCAGATATCTATGAGAGGGTCGCATCTATTGGAGGGTCACCTACCCTCTAATATGAAATAGGCCACTACTTGTTGATCGCTTTGGTCAACGATCGGTTGGCTTGTGGGAGGGCTAATGGTTGGCGAATCGGGCCACCTCATGGACGGGTCTGTAGGCATGGTCGGGTCTATGGGCACATGGGCCACCAACCCCATGTGTGGTTCCAGAGGGTGGGTTCAGTGCCCACGGTAGGTGCCTTGCAGACCTCAGTGCAAACTACACATGTGGGAACTAGGGGGTAAAAAACCACACCTATCGCTGTTGTCAGCGCAAGTTTTATTACCTGTATTAGTGTAGGCGAAACCAAGAGCCTACAAATCAAGAATTTCTAGAAGAGGAAATTTTACCTCGAAAATCATGCAGAATGGGTTAGATTAGGGATTTGAGCCCTATTATCTGAAAAATGCCATGCCTTCACCTCACCTATGCTATCGACTTTGATACCATAATAGGCAGAATGAAAAACATTAGAAATATTATTAATAATCAAATATTATATAGGACATAGTAAATGTAATCAAAATTATTACGACAACTAACCTACCGACTAACCTGCCATCCATAATATTTGTCATCCACAGGGAAATGACGATAAGGTAAGTCACTAACCTAGGTAACTAGTAAAAGTAACTACTAGTGGTAAAAAGTAACAAACTACTTTTTACCATGTGGTAAATAAAATCTACCTAGGTGAATATTACAAATTACCTAAATGAGGTAATAATCATAGTTACTAACACAGTAACTCTAACATGTTACCCATTTCTATTTCCTGGTATGCTTTCCTCGATAATAATGTATCCAAGGTAAAAGGGCTAGTTCATAACCAAGGATACACACTCACTATTACTTCCTAGCTTACCCACCAACACACGAACCTAGAGCTTAACACAGCTCTTTGGTGCATCTAGTAATCGAGATATTGAGTGGTGAAAGTTTTGGTTAACCAACTATCAAACCAGGAGTGCTTCAGAACCATATTTATTCTTGGATTTAATTACAATGATTTAACCTTTAAGTCGTAGTTTTGAGGATTAAGCTTCTAGTCTAATCATAACGAATATCAATTACTCGTTTATCAACATAAAGATAATTTAAACCATCACCACATAAATGCATGAAGACAACATGTTTTAGAGATGTTTACAAAGCATAAAGAGAAAACATAAATCAAACTTGTTCATCATAAATACCACTGGCATTAATTTACTCAATTACAAATTGATTCATTACATATTTATTTATAGCCAATCATCGGTTGTTCATAATGTAAAACTAGATAGACATATTATTGTCTAACCAATAAGGTAACACATTCTTCTATTATAGAGCTTTGATCTTTAGGGTCCTTGCTTCATAGTAGCAGCAACCTCACTCACTTATCAATAGAATTTGTACCGCCACTTGATATTGTTGAAGGTGGAAGCTTCAGAAACCACCAAGAAAATACTACCTTGGGAAGGGATCAGATATGACCCCAAGCAACTCATTACTTCTTTCTTAACATGCATTCTTAACATCAAATAAACACTCAAATGGTAACTCCTTTACCTACTTGAAGTCTTTTTCAAAGTCACTTCATAGAAAATCTTATGAGAGAATAAAAAATACACATAACAAAGGTATAACTAATATACTCCACATTCTTTAACTAACAAAAAGAGAAAAATAATTCGTTCTTTCCCTAAAAATCATATATCCAGAACTCTAAAAAAGACAAAACTTCCCAAAACTCTATTAACCAAGAGTGCAACAACTCTAATAGCATAAAGAAAGCTCGTCTTTAAATACAATGAAACTATATCAACCAAAGGTGACACATAACATATTTTTTATTCACAACCACTCAAAAATTATTTAGAGAAAAACAACATTCATGTGTAACCAAAGAACTTTCCTATCCTAAGAAACAACAATTCTATCTTTCACTACTAAGTGATATTCTTTCTGGTATCTTTCAAACCAAAATACAAAAAAACGTATGCATGTTTGTATATAACTAAGTCTTGAGTCCTTGACATAGGTTCATTCATGAAAGACACATAATCCTACATATTGCCCTTGATGACATCTATGTGTGGCTCATACAATATGTCACCATTCCTTTAATAACCACACGGTAAGCTCCTCCTACATATTTCCAAAGAAATAATAATGCATAGGAATAGGTTTTAGGCAACACATTACTCTTGTTAAAGACTTTAACATGCAACAATCAAAAGATAAGTTTTACTAGTTTAAACAGAAAGATACCACACCATTCATTCAACTGGTTTTACCTATTTTTCCATAATATTTATACTCTGTTCCAAAATACAATTAGATTTCCTAGACATCTTCCTTCATGGAAATTTAAACCGTTCGAACTTAGAGTCTACTTGGTTTTCTTGCCTATGTTCCACTACATATGATTATAAAGTTAGATTTCGCTAGTTCGCTTAACAACGTCCTTCCAAAAAAATGATTTCTCCCTTTTATTTTTAGATGGCGGTCCTCTTTCTTCTTGCTATGCACTTTGTTCATTTTTGGTCATCTGCCTCCCTTCTTTCCAAGCTATGCATATATCTCAACAACTAACTGACCTCCTCCAAATATTATGAGCACAATGATCATGGCCTAGCTGGCCACACAATGTCCATTTCAATTTTCATAAAATTTGCTGATAAATCTTATTTTCTAAAAACAATACAAGCCTACCCTTTAAAGAGCACAATCAATCAATTAAAAAGATAATTGTTTTTTCATATTCTATTTTCCCATAATTCGATAATAAACTCTTTCCAACAATTTTGTTATCCGAAAGAGATTATCAACCAATATATATATATATATATATATATATATATATAATTCCAAACCAAAAGCATTTTTAACATGAAAAGATCATTTTGCAACAAACAAGTTTTCAGATCATAACATGCATCTCCATGAATGGAAAATTTATCCAAGTTGTCCCAATTAGTTTTTTGTCTAATACTCATCACATCATTTCCCTCAAGGTATCTTGTTCTCAGTGGTTGCTTCTTTATTCCACCTATAAGAAATATTTTTCCTGCAACAATGTGATTTATTAGCAACATCACATTCACATTCACATTTATACATGTATAAATCACAAAACATTAGCATGAGATTATCCTATATTCCATTGATAAATCACATACATATCCCACTATTATATTAGAATATAAGTGTTTTGCATCAATCCAAAAATAAATTCAATCAAATATTCCATCCTCAAGCAGAAGTAAACCATAACTTCTGAAAATGAAACATTTTGCCAAGGGAGGGTCATGACAACATGGCTTTATAATGGACATCAATTAGTCATGAAATAATAATGTCTAGTTAATTTTTAGATTAGGTATCAAATTTTGTATGATGTAGTTACCATGGATGTTTGTCATGTCTTGTTGGGAAGACAATGATAATATTATGCAAAGGTCATTTATGATAGAAGATCAAGTATTATAATGATTGAGAAGAGTGGTAGGAAATACACATTAGTTCCTTTGAAGAAAAAATAATATAGAGTGGTCCAAAATAACGAAGTTCTTTTAGTGGGGAGCAAAGATTGATGAAGGATAATAAATAAAGAATGATAATGTTATGTCATAATTTCCAAATGAATGAAGGTTAATACAATGTATAATACAAGTGACAATTCCAAAGCAAGTGAGTAAGTTTATTGAATATTATGAGGATATTATTTACAAGGTTTTACCACTAAATAGAAATTTTAGGTTGTACACACTGTTACTAGTTCCTTATCACTTCCTTGTAGGTCTTGGGAATCCATCATCATGGATAATATATCAAAATTATAAAGTCTTTATCTCTGCTTTGTACTTGTGTTAGACATAGAAATGAGTTGATAAAATCCCATCTCTCTAATATTGAAAAATATTTTAAAGGTGATAAGAAGTAATCCATTGATATTTTACTATATTAGACATAGAAGAAATTTTAATAGCATAAATCGTTGGACTAGAACAATATATTGAAGGGTGTTAAGATAAAAACTTGATGGTCTTATTATAATAATACAAATAAGGAATTTTATAATCCCAACTCATTGGTATTTAATGAGATATTAAAGAGAACTAGTAAATCAAATTACATTAGGCTTGTATCATACATAGAAGGGAGTTTTTTTTTGGTTGGATAATAAGGGGTTGTACTCAGGTCCTCCACCCTTAAAAAATAGAAACTCTCTTGTTTAGATCTTGAGATTTTATAAATAGATACACTTCTCATCTCAATTTAGTTGCTATAGCTAGAAACCTACATCATTTTACATAAATGTTTGAATTTTTTATTTTCATTTTCTAGATATTTTCAAATATTTGTAAGAATACAAATATTCTAGAATTTAGCATCATTTTTGGCATTTTTCTATGGCAACCTTCACAATACCAAAACTTCACCTCTACTATCTATGCATTGCGTCTTAGTAGAGTAATAGTTTGCTTTACCAAATATGGATTGCTAGTTTCCTTCCTAAAACACAAGTGCAACCACACAAATTATAATAAATAGTTTATATGAAAATGCATTATTGTTACTAAATAAAGTAGATATTACTAATGGAAAACATTAGAGTAAATAGCAAAGTTGATCATTGAGAGTCGTTGGATTACAACAACTCATCAAATCTAATCTAGAAAAAACTCAAAGTTCTCCTGACTCATAGAGAAGTGGAAACTCAAGTGTGTCTATCCTAGTAGAAATTAAGAGAATAATATGTTATTATAGCACATAATCATAAAATATATTTTTATAATTATTTAAAATAAATAAATTAGTAACTAAAACATAAAAATAAATGCTCATAAAAATAAAAATAAAAATAAAAATAAATTAAAATTTTACAAACTCAAATCTAATCTACTGTTGATGGTCTATTATTCTATTTTGCAGCTTCATGATTATCAAGAGTTATACCATCTTACTGTTGCTAAGAAAAACAATTGTAGCCCATTTTTCAAACTCAGAAAAAGGAAAAGCAATTGAAAAGTCTAAAGAAAAAGTAATTGCAAAGTCTTTCTACCTACCAATTTCCACCTACATATTCTCAAAATCAAACTCAAAATAGAATTCAAACCTACACTTTAACTTAAATTTAATTTAACAAAATAACTCAACTGAACATTCACCTTAATTATAAATTAAAATTTTTAAATCTTAACTTTATTACTGTCTGGTCTAATTCTTATTACGTCCATCAGTTCTGACTGATTTGGAAAAAGAAAAAAATAGAAATGAAATTTTAGTATTTTAAATTATTGAGAAAAATCCTTCTGACTCCTCTGAGTTTGTTCCTCCTACCAATGATTTGCTATTAGGCTGGCTTTCTTCCATCAACAACATCATATTTAAGTGATAGTCTCCTTTGATTCCACCAACGAATCACTTATTTGCCTCATACCCATGATTAGCCATTACGCTGGCTTCCTTCCATTAATTAGCATCATCTTCAAGTGATGGACTCCTTTGAGTCAATGAACCACATTGTACAAATAGAATATAATGTAGAGAGTCCCGTAGAAATCTGTAAAGGCCATATCCACCTCCCAATTCTACTACCCCTTTACGGGTTTCTCGCCTGTCGACATGTCTTCATCATACACTTTTTTTCTTGGAAATTATAGGATTGAAACCCTAACGATAAAATAACAATGACAAAATAAAATTGGAAAAATAGCATGCACCCAATGAAAGAAGATGATAAGGAAGGCAAAGAAAATGAAGCAAACAAAAATTGTGTGCATGGTGATGGCAGCCACAGGTACCATGCACCACTATCCATGTTGTTGTGCATCGACTCGATCACCTCTGCCTATGAGGACTCACACAATCACAACCACAATCCTCATCCATCAGAAATAAACTTGTGACTTTCATGCCCTCCGCTATCATGGCCCACGGAGCCATGAGACATCCTAGATGTAGAGCTGGGCTCCCTGATCCATGACAGTGAGGGAGGGCCTACTCAAATTGAGGAGCATTTTATCAGGAATGAGATCTTTAAAGTCCACGATCTACAAAAACCAAATTGTAGAAAATGATAAAGGAGCAGGTGAAGAATGTTGCCTAAGTTTTAATTTTTAAAGCCTGTTGATGTATGGAAAAGTAAGATTCCGTAGCCAAAGTATTTTATGATGAAATAAATATGGCTCTTGTTACACCAATAGATATTAATAAATATTTTTTTAAAAGAAGAGATGATAGTTATTTAATTTACCAAACCTTTAGTGCATTTTAGATTGATCATTAGCATTGTTCTTGACATCCCAATCCAACTTCAACCCTAATCCTACTCGCAGCCCAATTGATCTATTTTTTTAGGGATGGGGTTTGTATGTGAGATTTTTAATTTTAAATGGGTTTGTGAGGAATATTTTAAATTTAAATTTTAAAAAAAATGTAAAAATAAAAATATTTTATAGTTAAGGTCAACCTTCCCTGGAAAGTTAGGCACTCAATCTCAGGGTAAGTCATGATTTCATGACGAGTATGCTAATGGCAAGTCATGATTTCATGATGAATCTCATAATGGAAGAAGCGACCGAATGAATGTTAGTATATTTACATTTTGGTATTAAATCAATATATTCAAAAAGAAAGTTTGAGTTTTATATTTTTCATATTTTATTTTATAAGAGAAAAAATATTATATATTTAAAAGTATTAGGTTTCTATAATATATTTTGAAAATTAATGACAAATGTAATATAATATACAATATTTTTAAATTATTTATTCTTTTATTTTTATATTATAAAAATTTGTTATAAAAAAAGTATTCTTTAATTAAATATAGAAATAATTTTTTAATATATAATTTTTATTAAGATGATATATAATATAGATATTTTGAGGGGTTGAAATACCACTTGTATTTAGCTCCTCCACTTTTTATACTTGATTTACATCGAATTTTTGAGGTATTGATTATACATTAAACTACACATTAGGTGTTATCCTCACACAATATGACCAATTAATTTCATATGAAAATACATAAGGAATCAGTTTCAAAATACCCTAAATACAACAAAGAGCTCTACACCATTGTCCAAACATATAAACAATAGAAGTATTATATACTAGACAAGAAAACCATTTTCCATATAAATTATAGAAATGAAACATCAAAAGTGGATATATCTATAACAATTTTATTTGATCATAAAGCATAAGAAAGGGTGTGTCAATTCAATAGTAGATTTTTTGAATCAACCTCTAATCATAGTACTCATAACCATTCTTTATTATTGTGATATTGATACTTTCAATTGATCCACTTTGTATGAAATAGATTGTTATTTTGCAAATGCATACCAAGCTGTTCATATGAGTAAGCATATTTTTTAATTTTATTCATAATATATACTCCTCTATCACATCAAACATATTTTTGTACCATGTGGTATGTTCTCAAACATGATTTGTGAAGTGCACTTCAACAAAATAGTAGGGATCGAAAAAAAAATAGCAATTCTTTAAAAGGGTTTATGTTGGTCCAAAATGAGAAATTATGTTGGGATGCACATCATGTCATGTATCCCCTATGTTGTAGCCACACTAACCAATAAGAATTAAATATTGCATACACTATTTCAAATGCCATCCAAGCCTTAGAAATCTATCTCTATGAATTTTATACTAGGTTTACTCATATCTAAGCATGGTAATGATTGTGTTTTTGTAGTATTTTATTTATTTTTAAATAGCAATAATCATTTCTTGTAAAATATCCATTTAAATTGAGAATTTAATATATTATTCTTATACTCTATTTTATAGAAAAGAGGTTAAATTTCATATATCTATAGAGCTACATGTACTTTAGTTGTTACACCTACTGAAGCTTTAGGTGGAGGATGCTATAAATTTAAGGATGAAAGAGTTGATTAAGCATGAAATATTGAAAGATACGAAAGAATAGCTATTGAGACACCAAGAAGTGCTTAAAATATGGTTCAATAAGAAGGTCAAAGCTTTAAGGTTAGTGACCTAGTTGGTGTATCCATAAGTTTTAGATACAAGTTTTAGATCTTGGAAGAGTTGGTGTATCTATAAATCATGAAGGATTTAAGGATAGAGTAATTCCAATACTCCACCAATAATTTGATATTTTCAATTGATAATGGGTGTTGTTTCAAGAAGTCAGAGGTTGAATAACACTTTTAATATCAAATGGTGAGCATAAGTCCTAGATAAGACAAGCAAAAGAAAATTTTCAATATCCATAATGATTTAAAACCCACATTAATGAATACATTCATTTTTGATCTAGAGATAGTAGCAAATTAGGTTGCTCATAGAGGTTTAAATAACGTGATTAAATTGTTAGGTTCCAAAGTCTTATAAACCGATTAATCATAGATTAATAGCTCATATTATTTTATGTTGCATTCAATAAAAGAAAATTATAAATAGTTCCATAAGCAAAATGGAAAGCAAATGCAAATTCTAAAAAAAAAGCAATTGCAAAGTGTGCATCTACCTACCAATTTCCACCTGCATATCTTCAAACTCAAATTCACAATAAAATTCAAATATATACACTGTAATTTAACTTTTTAAATTAACCAAAAAAACATAACCAAATAACTCACCTAAACATTCACCATAATTATAACTCAATTTTTATTTGAATCATATAAACAAAAAAAATTAAATAACTAAATGAAAAACCACATTACTATAGATGACCACGTATTTGTTGATGTCAAGCCACATCTATAGATTCTACCCCACAATGGTACAACCCTATTATTTTTACCAAATACAAATTTAACAATCACTGCACGTCATAAATAAAAGCCTAAGAAACATAATATTTCAGTTTATGTAGAACAAGAGCAATCAGAAAGTCCCTTTTACCATAACCATCATCATTACAAGTGTCGTTTTCCATCGTTACCGGTAGTTTATAGTGAATCAATGTAGTTGTGTTGCTCATCTATTGTGGAAACAGAATATATAGAAATATTTATTGGAATCTCTAAAATGGTATGAAAGGGCTTGAATACCCTTTTTCGCCAGCGTGAAGATAATTATAGTTTTATACTTGTCTGTTAACAAGTAATAGATGTACTACCAATACATTTTTTTGAAAAACATCAAACACGGCTTCTAGGAACAAGCATTGAAGACCTTTATCTCATAATATAGATTTTTGCTCACTTTAGAATCAAAAATTGTAATGGCAACTGGTAAGGTTTATTTCATGGGCTAAATACTTGGAGATTACAAATCAAGATGGACAAAACCGCTAAATACTTTGAGATTACAAATCAAGATGGACAAAACCGCATGAAATCCACCCGTGAAGCAGAAACTACATGGTCAAACTTTTTGGGGGTTGATTTCATTGAGAAGGAAACATATAATTTCATTGGCAAGCAAATCATTTCAGTAATCTAATTATTTTGACTCAGATCCATGGTCCTCTTCTTAAGAGGTTTTGGGAAGTATTTTTTTATTATTAATAATAATTTTAAACAATATTTAGGTACAAGTATAATACTTTTTAAGTATTTTTTTTGTATTTTTAGTGATAAATTTTACAGGTGCACAATAAAAAACTAATGATTAAGATAATTTTGAAAAAAAATTATAAATAATAAAAGTATATAATCGTCAAATATATTTGTATAATTATTTAAAATAATTAAATTAATAATTAAAACATAAAAATAAATGCTCATAAAAAATAATAATAAAATAAAATTTTACAAACTCAAATCTGATGATGGTTTATTCTATTTTGCAGCTTCATAATTATGAAAAGTTATTCTCGCTAAGAAAAACAATTGTAACCCATTTTTCAAACTCCAGAAAAGGAAAAGCAATTGAAAAATTTAAAGAAAAAACAATTGCAAAGTCTCTTCTTCCACCTGCATATTCTCAAAGTCACACTCAAAATAGAATTCAAACCTACACTTTAACTTAACTTTTTATTTTAACAACTTAACCAACTAACTCAACTGAACATTCATCCTAATTTCAAATTAAAATTTATAAATCTTAACTTTATTTACGGTCTGGTCTAATGTTTATTGCGTTCTGAAAAACATAGAAATGAAATTTTAGTTTCTCTAAATTATTGAGAAAAGTCCTTCCTGACGGACTCCTCCGAGTTTGTTCCTCGTACCCACGATTTGCTATTACGCTGGCTTCCTTCCGTCAACAGGCATCATGTACGCTGGCTTCCGTCCGTCAACAGGCATCATCTTCAAGTGACGGACTCCTTCGAGTCAGACTCCTTCAAGCCCACCAATGAATCGCTTCTTTGCCTCGTACCCACGATTAGCCATTACGGTGGCTTAATAGGCATCATCTTCAAGTGACGGACTCCTCTGAGTCAATGAACCGCGTCGTACAAACAAAAGACCGTGCGGAGACTCACGCTGGGATCTGTCAAGGCCATCTCCACCTCCTGAATCTACCGCCCCTTGGAGGGCTGCTCGCCTGTCGACATGTCTTCATCCTACGCTTTTTTCCGGCAATCACAACACAACATAGAGAAAATAACAACATAGAGAAAATAACTACGACAGAATAAAGCATGCGCCCAACGAAAGAAGACCATAAGGAAAGGAAGAGAACGAAAACCGTGGGCATGGTGATGGCAGCCACAGATACCATGACGCTGCTCATCGACTCGAGCACCTCCGCCTGTGAGGACTCGCACAATCACAACCACAATCCTTATCCACCGGACATAAACCTGCGACTTTCATGCCCTCCGTCGTGGCCCTTGGAGCCATAAGACATCCTAGATGTAGAGCTGGGCTCCCTGATCCATGACACTGAGGGAGGGCCTGGTCAAATTGAGAAGCGTTTTCTTGGGAATGAGATCTTTAAAGTCCGCGATCTCCAACGGCAAAATTTTGGAAAATGACAGAGGAGCGGGTGAAGCGTGTTGCCTAGGTTTTGTGTTTTTAAGACCGTGGAAAAAGTAAGTTTCCGTAGCCAAAGTATTATGTGATGAAATAAATATGGCTCTTGTTGTGGGGTTAAACATACGTTAGGTATCTATAGATCTTAATAAATATTTTTTTAAAATAAAAATGACAGTTATTTAATTTATTAAATCTTTAATGCATTTTGAATTGATGGTTAGCATTATCCTTAACGTATCAACTTAACGTATCAACCCAACTTCAAGCCTAATAGTGCTGGCAGTCCAATTGATGTATTTTTTTAGCATTAGGGTTTGTAAGTGAGATTTAAAAAATGAAAAAAAAATATTTGATAGTTAAAGTCAACCTTCTCTGCACACTAACAGTCAAACACAAGTTAGGTACTCAATCTTAGGATAATTCATGATTTGATGATGAATACGTTAATGGTAAGTCATGATTTCATGATGACCTTCTTAATGGCAGAAGTGAGCATGTTAGTAGGTTTGGATTTTGTTATGAAAAAATATTGAGTTTTATATTTTTCATATTTTATTTTTTTAGCATGACTCCTCCATTAATTGTAAAAGTGAGCCAATGAATGTTAGTAGGTTTGAATTTTGGCATTAAATCAATATATGTAGAAAGCAATATTGAATTATATATTTTTCATGTTTTATTTTATAAGTGAAAAAGTATTATTTATATTTAGAAGTATTAGGTTTCTATAATATATTTTGAAAATTAACAATAAATATAAGATAATATATAATATTTTAAAATTATTTATTCTTTCATTTTTTAGATGATAAAAAATTGGTATAAAAAATCTATTCTTTAATTAAATATATAAATATTTTTTAATAATTTAAAAAAATATAAGTTTTATTAAGGAAATATATAATATAGAGAATTTGAGGGGTTGAAAGGTCGCTTGTATTTAGCTCTTCCACTTTTTCTACTTGATTTACATCGACTTTTTGAGGTATTGATTGTGCATTAAACTACACTTTAGAAGCTATCCTCATACAATATGAACAATTAATTTCATATGGAAACACTTAATGAATCAATTTTAAAATACTCCATACACAAAAAAGAACTCTACACCATTGTCCACAATAGAAGTATTATATACTAGACAATAAAACCATTATCCATATAAATCATAGAAATGAAAACATCAAACGTTGGCATATATATCAATTTTATTTGATCATAAAGCATAATAAAACGTGTGTAAATTCAATAGTAGATTTTTTGAACCAACCTCTAATAATAGTACTCACCACCATTCTTTATTCTTGTGATATTGATACTTTCAATTGGTCCACTTTGTATGAGATAGATTTTTATTTTGCAAATACATGTCAAGCTCTTCATATGGGTAAGCATAATTTTTATTTTTATTAATAAGATATCCTCCTCTATCACATCAAACATATTTTTGTACCATGTAGTATGTTCTCAAACATGATTTGTAAAGTATATATTTTTGTACCATGTATTATGTTCTCAAACATGATTTGTAAAGTGCACTTCAGTAAAATAGCAGGGATGGAAAAAACATTAGCAATTATTTAAAAGGGTTTATTTTGGTCCAAAATAAAAAATTATGTTGGGATGCACATCATGTCATGTATCCCCTATGTTGTAGCCACACTAACCAATAAGAATTAAAGATTGCATACACTATTTAAAATTCCATCCAAGCCTTGGGAATCTATCTCCATGGATTTTATACAAGGTTTACTCATATCTAAACATGGTAATGATTGTGTTTTTGTAGTATTTGATTTTTTAGTAGCAATCATCATTCCTTGTAAAAAATCCATTTCAATTGAGAATATAGAATATCTAAATTTTAGAATACTATCCTTATACTATAGTTTATAGCAAAGATGCTAAATTTCCTATATCTATAGAGCTACATGTACTTTAGTTGTTACACCAAATGAAGCTTTAGGAGGAGGATGCTATAAATTTGAGGATGGAACAATTGGTTAAGAATGATGAACTGATGAAAGATATTAAAGAATAGATAGTGAGACACCAATAAGTGCTTAAAATATGGTTCAATAAGAAGGTCAAAGCTTTAAGGTTTTTGACCTAGTTGGTGTATCCATAAGTTTTAGATCTTGGAAGAATTGGTGTATCCATAAATCAATGAAGGATTTAAGGATAGAGTAATTCCAATACTTCACCAATCATCTGATATTTTCAATTGATAGTGGGTGTTGTTTCAAGAAGTCAGAGGTTGAATAACACTTTTAAGATCAAATGTTGAGCATAAGCCCTAGATGAGACAAGCAAAAGAAAATTTTCAATATCCATAATTATTTAAGATCCACGTTAATGAATACATTCATCATTGATCTAGAGACAGTGGAAAATTAGATTGCTCATAGAGATTTGAAGAACATGATTAAGTTCATAGTTTCCAAATTCTAATAGATGGTCTAATCATAGATCAATAGCTCATATTATTTTATGTTGCATTGAATAAAAGAAAATTGCAAAGAGTTCCATAAAAAAAAGGGAAAGCAATTGAAAAGTCTAAAGAAAAAGCAATTGTAAAGTCTGCTTCTACCTATCAATTTCCACTTACATATCCTCAAACTCAAATTCACAATAAAATTCAAATATATACACTGTAATTTAACTTTTCAAATTAACAAAAAACTTAACCAAATAACTCACCTCAATATTCGCCATAATTATAACTCAAATTTTATTTGAATCATATAAACAAACAAAAAAACTTAAATAACTAAATGAAAAACCACGTTACTGTTATTATTACTGTTACTATAGCTGACCATGTATTTGTTGATGTCAAGAAATATCAATATATTCTACCCCACAATGGTACAACCCTGTTATTTTTTACCAAATACATATTTAAAAATCACTGCACGTCATAAATAAAAGCCTAAGAAATATAAAATTTTAGTTTAAATCAAGATTTACATGTGCATAACCCTAAATACATTCTCGTTTGGTATTTACAACAAGAGCAATCGGGAAGTCACTTTTACTATAACCATCATCATTACTAGTATTTTTTTCCACCGTTGCCTGTAGTTTTAAGCGAATCAATGTAATTGTGTTTCTCCACTCATCTATTGTGGAAACAATTACAGTAGACTATATAGAAATATAAAAATATTTATGAGAAATATACAAGTCTATTAACAAGCTTCCTAGTAATGGATGCACTACCAATACATGTTCTTGAAACACATTAAACACGGCTTCTAGGAACAAGCGGTGAAGACCTGTATCTCATAATATAGATTTTTGCTCGCTTTAAAATTGAAATTTCTAATGGTAACTGGTAATGTTTATTTCATTCGTTGAAGACTCGAATATTTCAAATCAATATGGACGAATCCACGTGAAATCCACCCGTGAAGCAAACACTGCATGGTCCACTCTATGGGGATTGATTTCATTGAGAAGGGAACATATAAACCATTTCATAATTTCATTGCTAAGGAAATCATTTTAGTAATGTGATTATTTTGACTCATATTTAAAAAAAAAAATCACAAGAGATCCATGTCCTCTTCCTAAAGGGTTGTGGGAAGTATTTTTTTTTTATTAATAATAATTTTAAATAATATTTAAATACAAGGATAATAATTTTTAAGTATTTTTTGGATTTTTAGTGATAAAATTTATAGGTGCACAATAACATATGTTCATTTGAGAGGATGTGGTACGCAAGCGAGAGCACGGCGGAGCAATTGAAATTATCGTTGGACCCCGAGCTCGCTTCTGCAGTCCTTGTGACTATGAAGGTTTCCCTATATGTCAGGAACGATGGTGCTTTGAGGTTTAAGACCAAGATTGTTGTAGGAGAGCAGCAGTGGCTCCTGGTTTTTTAGTCTAGCATTTATTGTGGTCATGAGAATGAGCTTGCCTAATTTTTTACTACCCTTGTCTTTGTTCCTCAAGTGGTGTCTGATGTGCTAGCTTGCGGTGACTTTTCCTCACGCTTCATGGGTGGTGGTGCTTCTGTTTGTGCTTGGCCTCTATTGGGGTTTGGTGGGCCCACTTTTGTGAATGGTGAAGTTGTCACCGTGATTCTCCATTTGTTGGGTTCAAGAGAATCCCCTATTTTTATTTATTCCAAATTATTATTGAGATGGGGGTTTGTTGGCCTATTTTCTTTAGTATGCATTGGCTGGCAGTGTTGTTGGTTTTCATCCCTGGTGGAAGCTCTGGTATTATGCTTGCTGAATGGAATCGAACCTACAAGCTTGGGGGGTTCTTAGTTTCTAGTTGCCTGTAGGGATTTCCTCACACAGGCATATGGGTTCTAGGTTCCCCTTATAACCCTACTTTTGGCCTACATATTCTCCTCTATGGAGGCTCATTTGTGTGACTTTGATGTTAGGTGTCCTTGACCTGCTCTGTTGCTTTGATTGAGGATCCCTTATCAGGGTTTTACGACTATGGTTTGTTCTTGGTTTTCAGGGTCATTTTTTTGCTTCGTGAGATTGCCTTGTTTTGGAGCTTTGACAGTTTGGTGGTTCTGGAGATGAATCCCTAGTGCGTAGGGATAGTTGTCAGTGTTGTTTTTTGGGCAATTTGTTCTAAACAAGATGGTTCTAATGGCTTTGTTTTCCTGATTTCTTATTTTCATGGTGGCCAGTCTAGATTGGTTCTCTGGTTTTTTCTCTCTTTTCAAGAGACTCCATTTTCTCTGGCTAGCTCAAGTGAGAGTTTTTATTTTCAAATATTTACCGTTTTGCTCTTTGGAAGTTTGTTTAACTAGCTTGTGGGTTCCCTAGATGTTTTTCATTCAGCTCGTGGGTTCTCATGAGTCTTTTTTTTCTCGGTTGAGTTGAAGCAGGAGTTATCTAAATTTTAAACCTTTATCGCTTGGTTTCTCGATAGGTGGTTTTGCAAGCTCATGGTCGCCACGTGGTTTCTTTACTCTATGTTTGGCTCATTGGTTATCGTGTGGTTTAATTTTCTCTTTCTTGATCACGTGACAGTTATTTAAATTTCAAATCTATAATGCCCATTTGAATGTGGTTGTTTTCCTTTGTATTGTTCCTCTTGTTTCTCTAAGGTTGCACTCCTTCAGAAGTTGTTGTTACAGGTTGTGGGACCCTTTAAAACCCTTAGTTTCTTAATATTACCAAAAGAAAAAATAATTTTACAAATGCACAATAAGAAAACTAATGATTAAAATAATTTTTAAAAAATAATTATAAATAACAAAAAATACATAATCATCAAATATATTTGTATAATTATTTAAAATAAATAAATTATTAATTAAAACATAAAAAAATACTTATAAAAAATAATAATAAAATAAAATTCTACAAACTCAAATCTAATCTACTGATACTCAAATATAATCTAATCTACTGATGATGATTTATTCTATTTTGCAGCTTCATAATTATGAAAAGTTATACCATATTACTCTCGCTAAGAAAAACAACTGTAACCCATTTTTAAAACTCCATAAAATAAAAAAACAAAAAGTCTAAAGAAAAAACAATTGCAAAGTCTCTTCTACCTACCAATTTTCACTTGCATATTCTCAAAGTCAAACTCAAAATAGAATTCAAACCTACACTTTAACTTAACTTTTTATTTTAATAACTTAACCAAATAATTCAATCAACTGAACATTCACTCTAGTTTCAACTTAAAATTTATAAATCTTAAGTTTATTTACGGCTAAAATTTATAAATCTTAACTTTATTTACGGTCTGGTCTAAACGTCCATCAGTGCTTTCTGACTGACTTGGAAAAACAAACAAATAGAAATGAAATTTTAGTTTCTCTAAATTATTGAGAAAAATCCTTCGTGACGGAGGACTCCGAGTTTGTTTGCTATTACGCTGGCTTCTTTGCCTCGTACCCACGATTACCCATTACGGTGGCTTCGTTCCACCAACGAATCGCTTCTTTGCCTCGGACCCACGATTACCCATTACGGTGGCTTCCTTCCGTTAATAGCATCATCTCCAAGTGACGGACTCACCGTTACCCGTTAATAGCATCATCTTCAAGTGACGGACTCCTCCGAGTCAATGAACCGCGTCGTACAAAGAGGAGACCGTGCAGAGAGTCCCGCCGGGTGTGAAAGGACATCTCCACCTCCTGAGTCTACCGCCGCTTGGAGGGCTGCTCGCCTGTCCACATGTCTTCATCCTAAGCGTTTTCCCGGCAATCATAGGATTGAAACCTTAGCACAACATACAGACAAAATAACGACTGCATAAAACAGGAAAAATAGCATGCGCCCAACGAAAGAAGACCATAAGGAAAGGAAGAGAACGAAAACCGTGGGCATGGTGATGGCAGCCACGGGTACCATGACGCTGCTGTGCATCGACTCGAGCACCTCCGCCTGTGAGGACTCGCACAATCACAACCACAATCCTCATCCACCGGACATAAACCTGCGAACTTTCATGCCCTCCGCCGTCGTTGCCCTCGGAGCCATGAGACATCCTAGATGTAGAGATGGGCTCCGTGATCCATCACACTCAGGGAGGGCCTCCTCAAATTGAGGAGCGTTTTCTTGGGAATGAGATCTTTAAATTCCAATGAATATTAATATTAGCAGGTTTAAATTTTGAATTTTGGTAGTAAATCAATATAAAGAAATTTTGAGTTTTATATTTTTCATATTTTATAAGAGAGAAAGTATTATTTATATTTAAAAATATTAAGTTTTTATAATATATTTTGAAAATTATAAGCTAATATGCAATATTTTTAATCTATTTATTCTTTTATTTTTATATAATAAAAAAATGATATAAAAAGAATATTTATAATTAAACATATAAATATTTTTTAATAATTTTAAAATATATAAGTTTTTATTAAGGAGATATATAATTTAGAGAATTTGAGGGGTTGAAATGTCACTTGTATTTAACTCTTCCATTTTTTGTACTTGATTTACTTTGACTTTTTGAAGTATTCATTATGTCTTAAACTACACACTAGGAGCTATCCTCACACAATATGGATAATTAATTTCATATGGAAACACTTAATGAATCAATTTAAAAATATACCATACACAAAAAAGAACTCTACACCATTGTCCAAACATATAAACAATAGAAGTATTACAAGAAAACCATTATCCATATAAATAATAGAAATGAAACATCAAAAGTTGACATATATATAAGAAAGCGTGTGTCAATTCAATAGTAGATTTTTTTGAACCAACTTGTAATCATAGAACTCACCACCATTCTTTATTATTGTGACATTGATACTTTCATATGGGTAAGCATATATTTTATTTATATTTATAAGATATCCCCCTCTATCACATCAAACATATTTTTGTACCATGTAGTCTATTCTCAAACATGATTTATAAAGTGCAATTCAGCAAAATAGTAGGGATGGAAAAAATATTAGCAATTCTTTAAAAGGGTTTCTTTTGGTCCAAAATGAGAAATTATGTTGGGATGCACATCATGTCATGTATCCCCTATGTTGTAGCCACACCAACAAATCATAATTAAATATTGCATACACTATTTTCAATGTCATCTAAGCCTTGGGAATCTATCTCCATGGATTTTATACTAGGTTTACTCATATCTAAGCATGGTAATGATTATGTTTTTGTAATATTTTATTTATTTTTAAATAGCAATCATAATTTCTTGTAAAAAATCCATTTAATTGAGAATATAGTATATCTAAATTTTAGAATATTATCCTTATACTCTAGTTTATACAAAAGAGGCTAAATTTCCTATATCTATAGAGCTACATGTACTTTAGTTGTTACACCCACTGAAGCTTTAAGAGGATGATGCTATAAATTTGAGGATGGAAGAATTGGTTAAGCATGATGAACTAATGAAAGATACTAAAGAATAGCTAGTGAGACACCAAGAGGTGCTTAAAATATGGTTCAATAAGAAGGTCAACTATTTAAGCTCGGTGATCTAGTTGGTGTATCCATAAGTTTTAGACACAAGTTTTATATCTTGGAAGAGTTGTTGTATCCATAAATCATGAAGGATTTAAGGATAGAGCAATTCCAATACTCCACCAATCATATAATGTTTTCAATTGATAGTGGGTGTTGTTTCAAGAAGTCAGAGGTTGAATAAAACTTTTAAGATCAAATGGTGAGCATAAGCCCCAAATGAAATAAGCAAAAGAAAATTTTCAATATCCATTATTATTTAAGACCCACATTAATGAATACATTCATCGTTGATCTAGAGATAGTGGCAAATTAGGTTGCTCATAAAAGTTTGAAGAAAATGATTGAACTGTTAGGTTCCAAAATATTATAGATCATCTAATCATAGATCAATAGCTCATATTATTTTATTTTCCATGTGCATATCCTCAAACGCAAATTCATAATAAAATTCAAACATATACACTATAATTTAACTTTTTAAATTAACAAAAAACTTAAATAACTCACCTCAACATTCATCATAATTATAACTCAACTTTTATTTGAATCATATATAAAAAAACAAAATCTTAAATAACTAAATGAAAAACCACATTACTATAGATGACACCTTATTCGTTGACATCAAGCCACATTTATAGATTCTACCCAAAAATGTTATAACCCTCTTATTTTTACCAAATACATATTTAACAATCACTTCACGTCGTAAATAAAAGCCTAAGAAACATAGAATTTTAGTTTAAATAAAATTTACATGTGCATAACCATAAATACATTATCGTTTGGTATGCACAACAAGAGCAATAAGGAAGTCCCTTTTACTATAACCATCATTATTACTAGTGTTGTTTTTCATCATTGCCAATAGTTTCTAGTGAATTAATGTAGTTGTATTGCTCCACCCATCTATTATGGAAACAATTATGACAGAATATATAGAAATATTTATTGGAATCTTTAAAATGGTATGAAAGGGATTGGATACCCTTTTTTGCCCGTGTGAAGATAGTTATTACCTTATACTCATTTGTTAACAAGTTTCCTAGTAATATATGCACTACCAATACATGTTCGTGAAACACATCAAACACGACTTTTAGGAATAAGTGTTGAAGATTTTTGCTCACTTTAGAATTGAAAATTGTAACGATAATTGGTAAGGTTTATTTCATGCGCTGAAGACTCAGAGATTACAAATCAAGATGGATGAAACCGTGTGAAATCCACCCGTGAAGCATGGACTACATGGTCCTCTTTCTGGGGTTGATTTCATTGAGAAGGAAACATATAAACCATTTCATAATTTCATTGGCAAGGAAATCATTTCAGCAATATAATTATTTTAACTCATATTTAAAAAAAAAAAACTGGAGATCCATGGTCCTCTTCTTAAGGGGTTTTGGAAAGTATTTTTTTATTATTAATAATAATTTTAAACAATATTTAAATACAAGGACAATACTTTTTAAGTATTTTTTGGATTTTTAGTGATAAACTTTACTTGTGCACAATAACATTTGTTTGTTTGAGAGTATGTAGTACGTAAGCGAGAGCACGACAGAGGAACTGGAATTGTTGCTAGACCTCGAGCTCGCTTCTGTAGTTCCTATGGCTACGAAGGTTTTACCACATGTGAGGAACTATGGTGCTTTGGGGATTAAGACTGATATTGTTGTAGAGGAGGAGTGGCTTTTGGTGTTTTGATCTAGCATTTTTTATGGTCATGAGAATGGGTTAACCTAGTTTTCGGTTGTCCTTGTCTCGGTTCCTCAGATGATGTCTAATGTGGTAGCTTATGGTGCCTTTTCCTTGCGCTTCATGGGTGGTGGTGCTTCCGTTTGTGGTTGCCCTATATTGGGGTTTGGTGTGTCCACTTTTGTGAATGATGAAGTTGTCGCCACGATTCTCCATTTGATAGGTTTAGGGGAATCCAATGTTTTTGTTTATTCTAAATTGTTATTGATATGGGGGATGGTTGGACTATTTTATTTAGTATGAGTTGGTTGGTGATGTTGTTGGTTTTCATCCCTAGTGGAAGATTTGTTCTTCTGCTTACCAAAGGGACTCAAACCTACAGGCATTGGGGGTTCTTAGTTTCTAGGTGCTTATGGGAGTTTCTTCCCATAGGAATTTGGGTTTTGGGTTCCCATTATAACCCTTATTTTGGCCTCCATGTTCTCCTCTGTGGAGGATCATTGATGTGACTTTGGTGTTAGGTGCCCTTGCCCTGCTCTACTATGGTTTGTACTTAGTTTTTAGTGTCGTATTTTTTCTTCATGAGATTGCCCTATTTTGGAGCTTTGG
Organism: Wollemia nobilis; assembly: GCA_028583015.1. NCBI lineage: Eukaryota > Viridiplantae > Streptophyta > Pinopsida > Araucariales > Araucariaceae > Wollemia > Wollemia nobilis. The sequence goes on along the minus strand of JAQPPZ010001052.1, from coordinate 681,969 downwards.
TGGTTTGGTGGTTCTGGAGATGAATCCCTGGTGTGTAGGGATGGTTCTCAATGTTGTTTTCAAGGCAGTTTGTTCCAAACAAGATGGTTCTTATGGCTCTATTTTCTTGGTTTTTTGTTTTCAGGGTGGCTAGTCTGGATTGGTTCTCTGGTTTTCTCTCTTCTTGAGAGACTTCATTTTCTCTGGCCAGCTCAAGCGAAATTTTTTATTTTCAAATATTTACCATTTTTCTCTTTGATAGTCGGTTTCATCGGCTTGTGGGTTCCTTAGTTGTTTTTCATTCAGCTCATGGGTTCCCGTGAGTCTTATTTTTCTCAATTGAGTTCAAGTGAGAGTTATATAAATTTTAAAACTCTATCGCTTGGTTTCTTGGTATGTGGTTTCGTTGGCTTATGGTTGTCACGTGGTTTCTGCTCTCTATCTGGCTTGTGGGTTATCATGTGGTTCACTTTTCTCTTTCCTGATCAGGCAGGAGTTATTTAAATTTCAAATCTGTAATGCCCTCTTAGACGCGGTTGTTTTCCTTTTTATTGTTCCTGTTGTTTCTCTAGGGTTGTGCTCCTTTGGAAGTTGTTGTTATAGGTTGTGGGACCCTTTAAAAACCTTTGTTTCTTAATATTACCAAAAAAAAAAAAACTCTATCGATACACAATAAAAAAACCAATGATTAAGATAATTTTAAAAATAATTATAAATAATAAAAAGTATATAATCATCAAATATATTTGTATAATTATTTAAAATAAATAAATTAGTAATTAAAACATAAAAATAAATGCTCATAAAAATAATAATAAAATAAAATTGTACAAATTCAAGTCTAATCTAATCTATTGGTTTATTATATTTTGCAGCTTCATAATTATCAAAAATTATACCATGTTATTATCCCTAAGAAAAACAATTATAACCCATTTTTCAAACACATAAAAAAAAACAATTAAAAATTCTAAAGAAAAAACAATTGCAAAGTCTCTTCTACCTACCAATTTCCACCATATTCTGAAAGCCAAACTCAAATAGAATTCAAACCTACACTTTAACCTAACTTCTTATTTTAACAACTTTACCAAATAACTCAAGTGAACATTCACCCTAATTTCAAATAACTCAAGTGAACATTCACCCTAATTTCAAATAACTCAAGTGAACAACTTTACCAAATAACTCAAGTGAACGTTACCCGTTAATAGCATCATCTTCAAGTGACGGACTCCTCCGAGTCAATGAACCGCGTCGTACAAAGAGAAGACCGTGCAGAGAGTCCCGTCGGGATCTGTCAAGGCCATCTCCACCTCCTGAACCTACCGCCCCTTGGAGGGCTGCTCGCCTGTCGACATGTCTTCATCCTATGCTTTTTTCCGGCAAACATAGGATAGAAACCTTAGCAAAAACATAGAGAAAAATTAACAATGACAGTATAAAGCAGGAAAAATAGCATGCACCCAACAAAAGAAGACGATAAGGAAAGGAATAGAACAAAAACCGTGGGAATGGTGATGGCAGCCACGGGTACTGTGCATCGACTCGAGCACCTCCGCCTGTGAGGACTCGCACAATCACACCCACAATCCTCATCCACCGGACATAAACCTGCGAATTTCATGCCCTCCGCCGTCGTGGTCCTCGGAGCCATTAGACATCCTAGATGTAGAGCTGGGCTCCCTGATCTATGACACTGAGGGAGAGCCTCCTCAAATCGAGGAGCGTTTTCTTGGGAATGAGATCTTTGAAGTCCGCGATCTCCAACGGCCAAATTTTGGAAAATGACAGAGGAGCGGGTGAAGAGTGTTGCCTAAGTTTTTTTTTTTAAGGACCGTTAAGTGTGGAAAAAGTACGCTTCCGTAACTAAAGTATTGTGCCATCAAATAAATATGGCTCTTGTTGCAGGGTGAAACATAAGCTGGGTATCAATAGATTTTAATAAACATTTTCTTAAAAGTAGAGATGACAGTTATATAATTCATCAAACCTTTTAGTGCATTTTGAATTGATGGTTAGCATTCTCTTGGCATCTCAATCCAACTCCAACCCTAATCCTGCTCGCATTAGCGTTAGAGTTTATAACTGAGAATTTAAATTTTAAATTTAAAAAAATTTGAAAAAATAAAAAAATTTGATAGTTAAGGTCAACCTTCCATGTACACGAACACAAGTTAGGTACTCAATCTTAAGATAAGTCATGATTTCACGATGGATACTTTAATGGTAAGTCATGATTTCATAATGACCTCCTTAATAGCAGAAGTGAGCCAATGAATGTTAATAGGTTTGGATTTTGGTATTAAATCAATATATAAAATGAAATTTTGAGTTTTATATTTTATTTTATAAGAGAAAAATTATTATTTATAGTTATCAAACCTTTTAGTGCATTTTGAATTGATGCTTAGCATTCTCTTGGCATCTCAATCCAACTCCAACCCTAATCCTAATTTTAAATTTAAAAAAAAATGTAAAAATAAAAACATTTGATAGTTAAGGTCAACATTCTTCCATACACACAAACACAAGTTAGGTACTCAATCTTAGGATAAGTCATGATTTTTGGATGGATACTGTAGACACCAAAACAGCATCAATCCAATTAGGTGACTGCAAACACTGATCGCTTTGACAAACACAGCCCCCAGGGCAGCCCTCAGAGGTCAAACAGTGGTCTTAACCACTTTCATAGCAATTTTGTGAGGTCAAGAAGCAATTTGGCACACTTAGACACTTTGCCTAGTAATCGTCTCACCCAGGGACGATTGCTGAATTGAAATCGTCTCACCCAGGGACGATTTCTGAAATCGATCCCTGGGTGGGACGATTTCCAAGTTTAACGGGCAAAAAGGCAAATGGTGCCAAGTGGCAGCCCAAAACAGTCAGTTAATGACTCCTGCCTTGCACGCGTGTGTAGGTGGACAGAGGGGCCGTTAGAAGACCGTCACAAAAGGCATTTATCAAAGCCCAAGTCAATGGAGGACTCCCCTCCCTCATGGGAAGACAAGAGCGCCACATGGCGCCTATGACCAACACATGGCATTTGTGCTTCCCTCCCAAAAGAGACCCCATGGGTCTATAAAAGGTGGGACTTTTCTCACCCAAAAGATACGGAGTTGAAGGAGTTTTCAAGCAACGAAGTCCTTGCCGAGTTGAAGACCCACTTGCATCCCTTTTGGTTCACCTTCCCACATCCACCAATCTCTTTTGCAAGGGAGGTTGTTGGGTGGCCTTTGGAAGCTCGAACCTGACCCAAATCCAACACATGGACACATGAACCAACCAATTCGCCGACCCCCCAATCCTAAGAGGTTTTGGGCCCATCCCTAGTGGATTGGCTCCAAAATCAAGTGCCAACGGTGGGAGGCCCACTTGGGCACCCCGCACTCCCCAAGTCCTATTTTAAGTTTTAGAGCATTTTAGATTACTTTTTCAGGTTGCATTTTGTGTTATTAGGTTTGATTAACCCATAGCTGCAATTTTGTAACTTTTGGTCAGATTCTAGTATGTTTTGTGTCGCTTTGTTGTTTCATTGACTTGCAGGTGGCGATATCAAATTCCCGAAGATAGAGGCCAAATTGGGAGAATCCGACCATCTGGGTCGTCCCAAAATGGCCCCAATTACATAACCCCCTTGTCTGCAGGTGTTTTGGAGACCTCGGGAGTCGACATTGGAGCGTGTCAGTTCGGCTTCCCCAACACAGAAGAAATCGTCCCACCCAGGGACGATTTCCAGTAGAAAGTAGATTGGCCGACTGTCTCAGTGGCAATGGTCTGTTGGTAACATTTTCTGTCTTCTGGCAAGTTTTCAGGCTATTTAGAATCATTTTGTTCATTGTTTTAGATAAATGTTTGCATGCATATTTCGTTAATTTTAAAAGAACAAACACCTTTCATTTGCGGCGAGTGCTACGACATCTTGGTTGTTTCTTTGTTCGCGGGAGAAGCGACGAGAGGTGAAGAACTCATCGACATCGGCGGCGGCATCATCTTGGCCCGCCCATTGCAATCGTGGGCACGCGGAAGGAGGAAGACTAAATCGCACATTGTACATCACATGACAATTTAATGCTCCTAGCCCCTAAAAGGGAGGAGACATCTATGTAACCGAGGATCAAGGGATATTTGAATAAAGAGGGCTGTGATTTCTTTACATCTTGTCTTTCCTTTCCAAGTTGTCTCTTTTCTTTCATGTTTTAGATTGCATAGGACTTAAGCGTTACATTTTCGTCTTACATTGCATGATTAGTGTTTCCTTTGCCCCGGAATCTCGTGCTTTCAGTGGCGATCACGGTGGGACCTATTCCCTATTTTTTAAGATCACATAAAAACTAATTGGGTTTTTGTTTTTTGTGTTTTACAGGTACATTTTTCTTACGTAGACTTTTATCGTCTCCGCAAGGGACGATTTATGTTCCGGAAATCGTCTCACCACTGAGACGATTTTAAAATCGTCTCGCCGGGGACGATTTACGTTACGTAAATCGTCTCACCGAGGGACGATTTTCCTGTCTAGATTTTCGAGCAGAAATTCGGAGGCAAGCTGGAGCGAGCGAGAGAAGAGGTAGGGATTTTCATCATCTCTGTTGAAATTTTCTGTTTTTTTTGTTTCTTTGACTGTTTTCATTTTAGCTTGCATTGATTAGGAAAAGTCATTCATGCATGTTTCATTTTTGTCGGATAAAATGAACCTCACACACTCCACGAAACAATTTTAAACCAAGGAGCTGGTCGTAAGACCCCAACCCTTGATCAAGACCATTGGTGGATTTAATCACCACCTTGGCTTGATTTGCATCCATTTCTTGATTGTCAAGCTGTTGTTAGGCGTAAATCCCCGACGAAGACAGACCGAGCGTAGGCGGGGTGATTCCCATGCGCGCGAGGATAAGTTTTCTATGGTAGGTGCCATTAACAGGACAATCCCCCTTTCGTACCGCCTACGTACCACGTACCTTCTGCTCTCACGTACCTATAGTCTCCCTCTCGTAAGGGCGGGTATATAGAGAGGTTGGTATATCGGCTTGGTTGGTATATTGAAGGGGCGACCTTTTGGGAGTTATAAGAGCCTACATGATGCATTTAAACGTTCTACAAAACCTACAAAAACAAAACAAAACACCAAAATGCACTAAACCAGTTTAGGGCACACCAATAATCCTTAAAAGAGATAATCACGGTTTTGTGAATGTGTGTGCTTAATTCCGCTCAGTGTAGACAAAAAAAAAAAATCATCATAAACGAGATAAAAACTTATTTAGATAGCATAGAAGCACCGCAATGGTGTACACCCGCAGTCAAGCCCAATCAAGGGCAGAAGCTCCGGAAGGTACACAAAAAGCAAGCGCAAGTCGCCTTCACTTCAGTCCTGAGGATTTGGTCATACCGCCTTATAGGTCTAACCTACAAAAGAATCCAATTCAGAATCCTCGGTGGGGTATGCCTATTCAAAGCAGCCCCTTTCGGGAAGATGCCTTACATGTAGACCTTGACATAAATAGAGAATCACCTCTTGAAGTTAGGCATGAGTGGCCACCGCGCGATGAAGCGCTAGACGAGGCACACCGTCCATTTGGAGGGGCAACGTGGATATGGCGTCCCTTCTTTACCTCTCATCAGAACGAGAGAGACCAAATCCGGAGCGCAGGGCTCCTTACATAGGGCGACCTAACTCCGCCCACCCCATTTACACCCATGAAAGGGAGTATGAGGAAAGCCATCGCATTCCTCAAGGACAACAACATACAACTCGGGAACCTTGCATTTCTGCACCGGTCGGATATCATGATCACCCCTTGAGGCCAGAACCTCGAGCACATACCGCCTACCTCGACGGAGGAAGCGACCCCTTGAGATTTTAGAGCATCAAAACCGAGGTAAACCCATAGGAGGAACATTTGAACCTTATGAACAAAATAGGGTAGATCAAATTGACCCGGCTATCGCCAGATATACCACCCGTCAAGCCCAAATCATGCGGCTTAAACAAAGTCAACAAGAGATAGAGTATCAATACCGCTTGGATAAAGAACGCATGCAACGTGAAGCGGATGAGTTACGCTATGAAATACATGAGAGGGGGCCAACCCCTCGCATCCAAAGAGCTGAAAAGTATGAGAGGCATAATCCGTTGGCGCAAGACAGGTCTCCACGACCTCGTCAAGCTCTGCCCCCAAGACCTCATAGATTCGAGAGGGAGGCAACTCCCCGGAAACAATGATGGGTACCTTCGGCAAGAGCTTGATCGGGGTCATAGGTTTCGCCCGAGAGACTCCTCAAGAATTTTATGAGGAGTATGAACCGGAAGAGGAATATGTTGAAACTCCCCATCAAGGGAGGAAGGATGCCATTCGGCCACCCCTCCATAGGCCTCCAGTTTACCGTAACTTGCAACAAGAGCGAACAAGAGAGGAAGAAATAAAATCTTCCGATGCATACCAAGCGCTATTGGAGCGTTTGGAGTCTATGGAGACAAAAGCTACTGGGCATCAAAAACCCACATTACGTCTACTCCGCAATAATCCGGTGCATCCCTCAGTGCCTACACCTCTTTACCCCGAACACTTCAAGTTGCCTCAATTGGCAGTTTTTAAAGGTGAAGAGGACGCACAAGAACACGTTACACGATTTCTAAGCCAATGCTTCGGCATCCAAGATAATGACGCATTATTGCTTAGAACATTCATAACCACATTCGCAGGCCCTGCCTCGGATTGGTTCACACAACTACCCAAACATAGCATAAGCAGCTTAGATCAGCTAGTAGATGCGTTTCTTGAACGTTTCGCCTTCAACACAAGGAAGAAGGCATCACTTAGTGATCTTGCTAGCCTTAAACAATTTGAGGAGGAAACAATGGCAGCGTACGGGAACCGATGGAGAGCTTTGCTTTCTAAGTTACCCTACCGTCCTCCCATGTCGGACCTCACGCAAATGTTCGCAAAAAGTTGCTTAAAATCAATCTCTGGTCTATTGTTACTGCGACAATACGACAGCTTAGAAGAAGCTTTGGCGCAAGCCAGAGTCATAGAAGAGATTAAGATAGGCGAAGGCGCAATTGCCAAGCCTAAGAAGAAAGAGTGGAATAAAACCACTAAAACTGGGACAACGCAACCACAACACGCTGCAGTCAACCAAGTTGCGATAAATGTTCCCGCGCCTATGCAAGAAACGTAGCCTCAAAAGGCTAACTACCAGGCAGTGCCTCCTACTTACGAAAGAGATAACAGAAGACAGGAGCAATATCAGCAGCGTCGCCCTAGGCGACAATTCACCCCGTATGCGGAGTCTAGGGACTCCTTATTTGACCGCTTGTCGGCGGCAAATTTAGTTACTCTGCGAGAAATCCAAATTTTTGACCCTAACATTCCCAAGCCTAGGGGGTATAGGGAGGAATTGTATTGCGAGATTCCATAGGCGCGAGAGGACATGACCTAAATGGGTGCTTGAAATTCAAAGAACTAGTCCGAGGATTTGATCGATAACAGAACATTGGTCGTGGACAACCCCATCGCACCAAACAACCAACAAATGGGGGTATTCAAGGACCCCTTGCATGCCCACGAGGCACAGACAAAACCGCTCCAGATTAACGAGGTGCGACAAGATCTTCCCGCGCAAGGATTTGTGGGAATGATTAGCATTGTAACAAGGAACAGAAGATACCCAGCAGTTGCCCCCGAGGTAGCTGCGAGGGAAGTTCCGTCGACATCGCAGCCTCAACAACGCCCAACGCAGTTACCTCCGCCTAGACCTGAGGTCACGATACGAACCAAACTCACGCGAGTTTGCGGACCACGTCGGCTAGGCTGTCCATCTACGAGCTTATTCAACAATCGGCTCCCCATAGAGAAGCTCTTATGGACATTTTAAAAGCCATTGAAGTACAACCCCACGAAGCAAATTCTTTCAACGCCTTCGTGGGACATGTGAAACAATGTACGGAGCTTGTCATCACATTCAGAGAAGACGAGGTCAAAACGATATCAAATGACATGCCGGATCCACCCCTGCACGTTATCGCGCGGGTCAACGGGATCCCGTACAAGAGAGTGTTGATAGATACTGGCTCGTCCAGTAACATTATAACCACTGCAGCGTTAAAACATTTAAAACGCCGACCTCTCACATCACCGCTTCCACGTACACACTGCGAGCTTTTAACGATGCAATTTGCTCGACAGGTCGGCACGGTTGTTACTGCCTATCCGGGTAGGACAAAAGTCAATACCCACACTTGTGCCATGTCTTTGGAAGGCGAAATGGCTTATAATATCTTGCTAGGGCGGCCTTGGATCGGGGACATGAAGTGTGTCCCCTCGATCGCACACCGGTGCTTGAAGTATGCCTATGAAGGGCAAATACATGTAGTCCCAATGGACTTAGAGCCCTTCAAGTATTGCAATGCGGTACAATTCATACCTCAATCGACCCTCCCATCAACGCATTTGGATTTTCAATTAAATCCATCTAAACAGGGTCCAATACCGCAGGCACCATTGGTGGCCAACAAGGCAAAATCCCAGCCGGGTGAGACTTCATCACCTACTCCTTCATCATCAACGCCACCTATCATGGCCCAACGGAAGGACAAGGGAAAGCAAATCATGGAAGAGGTTAAGCCTCTAGAAGAGGGGTTGCCCACGATTTCAACGATATCAACGGAGGAAACACCCAACACAACACAAACCAAGACTACTGAACAACCAAACATAGAATGGACTCGGGAAGGACTACCGTTTCCTCCTACCCAATCATCAACAATCACTGTTGAAATGGCCGATACGGGCACGGGGGAATACTTAGTGCAAAATGTTGTGGCAACCCCCACATTGGAGTCGGTGCGAGGACATGGGAAGACCTCGCCTTCCCATAGGGACAATTGTTCCACTAGGCTACCCTCCCAACCAGACGAATTTTGTGTATGGGGGCCTTGATCATGGTTTTGAACCATGCGAACAAAAGGAAACAGATGAAGAGCCTTTTGTCGAAAACATCAATTATCTGTCGAACCCAGAATTTGCCCTAAAATATCTCGAACAATGCAATTGGCATGGGTATGGGCTAGGCGAGATATGAGCAAGGGATGCGGATCCTTTGCCAACCAAGATATCAGATGCCATATGACAAGTCAGGGGTAGGGTTCAACCATCCCCTGCCATTAGACATCTTGGTTGAAAATATGCAAGGCCTAGAAATAGGCAACAAGGGGGGATTGGCACAAGACCCGTACGCCAATCCAAACATAGAATACACATTAGGGGATTATCTCCCATGGTCTACAAACACCCCTGGAAATAGCAATAATCCCTCTCCTTTGCTAGAGAGAGGTGAAAGTTCAGAGAGCAATCCTCAAAGAGAACAACAACGGCTTCCAGACATTTTTTTGAAAGCTGTTCCCCTTAGAGGTTCCGGACGAAATAACACGGTCTCAAAAGAATCGGGTCCCTCCACTAAGAGTGGAACAACCGCAATGGGACCAGATTAATTCATTGGAACAGGGAAGAGTCCTCAACATCGCAAGCAACGAGATCTTGAAGAGGATGAACAATTTTGGATCTATGAAAGCGATTCGGAAGATGAAGCTGAAATGGACTATCTCGGACATGCGCGACGACATCACCGCGCTCTAACTCATGAAGATCTAATGGGACAAATGGGTATACGGTTAGGACATGAATGGCACGTAGACCCAGCGAGGTGGGACCAAGTGTTAGACCTATGGCTCCAAATTCAAGATGAGCATCGTCCACCTCGAGATCCCATCATGACAGCAGTGCCAAGGGAAGACCCCGCCTTCCTTTTCACACATAGAGATGAATTTGCACCTAGAGAGGATCCATTCGTGCCTGTTCCCGTAGAGCCAGATCCGAGTATAGGGAACATCTAAAAGAATCAAGTCATCACACCCGTGGTTCTGGAGACCAAATTCATTCCATCCACATGATCTCCATTGATTTGACCACACCCATCCGCAATCCGACCGATCCATCATGGTCATTGCATCTAGACATGGATGCCATCGACTGGGATCGCGTCAATTCACCATTGTCACCATCAGAGTGCTTGGCCTTTCGGTGAAATGCTTCATTTTACCCCAAGGACAACTCGGGATATTTTTCAAGCTGAAGAGGGACCCGAGGTTCCAAACGTAGATCTTAACTCAGGTGATGATATCCATTTAATCCCAACTCCACATCAGTTGGAGGACGGATCTCACATGTCGGTCGAGGAGACGAGCGACGTGGACATCGGCACAGATCCAATGAATCCACGGATTCTCAAGCTAGGGGTAAGCCTTTCCCCCGAAGAGCAAGCCGAATACATTGCCCTTCTCAAAGAAAAGAAGGAGGTTTTTGCATGGTCATACAAAGATATGCCAGGACTAGACCCGCAGCTAGTCATGCACAATTTAACGCTTGATCCGAAAATCAAGCACAGTAAAGCAAAAACTAAGAAAGATGCACCCAACGGTGGCCTTGATGGTCAAAGACGAATTGCAAAAGCTGTTGGATGCACAATTTGTCATCTGCGTGGATTATCCGCCATGGTTGTCCAACATGGTTCCCGTCAAGAAGCCCGACGGGAGGATTCGCATATGCACCGACTTTCGAGACCTAAACAAAGCGAGTCCTAAGGATGATTTCCCCTTGCCAAGCATCGACGCATTGGTAGACGCTACGACGAGGTCACGAAATGCTCTCCCTAATGGACGGTTTCTCAGGATACAATCAAATTCGTATCAATCCTGAAGACCAACTCAAAACGGCATTCACAACGCCTTGGGGGACATTTTGCTATAAGGTCATGCCTTTTGGCCTTAAAAAACGTTGGCGCTACATACCAACGTGCTATGACGTATATCTTCCATGATTACATGCACAAAACTTTGGAAGATTACATGGATGATTTGTTAGCCAAGTCTCTCTTGCGCTCAGATCATCTCGGTGACTTAAGCAAGATTCTCGATCGCCTCATAGAGCATAAGGTCAGACTGAATCCCAAGAAGTGCGTGTTCGGCGTCACATCTGGAAAACTCTTGGGTTTTATAGTCTCAAAGAGAGGCATCGAAGTGGACCCAAACAAAGTCAAGGCAATCCTTGAAATGGCTCCCCCAACCACTATCAAGCAACTCAGAAGTCTGCAAGGAAAGGTCGCGTCGATTAAACGCTTCATAGCGCAATTATCTGACAAATGCCGACCAATGAACAAATTATTGCACAAGGGGGTCACATTTCATTGGGATGACGAGTGCCGATCGAGCCTTTGACGAAATCAAACAATACTTGGCTTCGCCGCCGGTGTTGGCACCACCTAGACCGGTGTGCCGTTCTACTTATACATCTCGGCTGCGAGGTGGCACTGGGCGCAATGCTAGCCCGGAAGAATGAACTTCACAAAGAACAGGCTACTTACTATCTTAGCCGCACCCTGGTCAATTACGAACTTAACTATGCATACGTTGAGAAACTCTGCTTGGCAGTGGTGTTTGCTACCAAGAGGCTACGCCATTACATGTTGAGCAACACGACGTATGTTGTGTCTAAGGAGAATCCATTGCGATACATGATGAGTCGTACTTATCATAGTAGTCGCACGGCGAAATGGATCATGTTGTTGACGGAATTTGACATTGAGTTTATTGGGCAAAAATCTATAAAAGGACAAGTCATAGCCGATCAACTAGCAGAGGCTCCTCTTGAAGACGATCAGCCTCTAGTCATAGAACTACCCGATGATGAGGTCTTCCATGTCTCGGGAATCGCCGGATTATGAAGAGCCTGAGTCTCAGGCCGACATAACCTTATTTTTTGATGGTTCTAAATGCGAGCAAGGTGGTGGCGCGAGGAATTGTATTCTTCACACCGCAGGGCGCTCCAATGCCCCTGTCATTTAAATTAAATTTCCAGTGCACCAACAACAATGCAGAATATGAAGCCTTGCTCCTAGGTCTTCAAACAACAATCGCCATGAATATCAAAAGACTGAACATCTTTGGTGATTCGTTGTTAATCGTCAATCAAGTCAAAGGGGTATATCAATGCAAATGCCCAGTTACGAAGGCCTATAAAGCCCTCGTGGATAAATTCCTGGCAAAACTTGAGTGGTATGACATCGAGGCACTCCCTCGATCATCGAATCGTTTTGCGGACACAATGGCCTCCTTAGGGTCACTAATCCCGCAAGACCTTTCCGGTGATATAACAACCATTCAGGTCAAAACCTTATCGCAACCCGCGATGGAGCGCGCAAGCTCAGATTTGACGCCAGGAGTCCACATGATCCAGATCGAACCATCTTCGGATAAGTTCTTTCGAATCCGAGACTATTTGAAACATGCCAAGCTGGGGGTCTTTGTTCTCCCCCACTCCCATTAATAGCAACACAACGCTATTCTTACAAGTTCTATCCCAATCAGCATTTGTTAGGGAAGAACTCCAAAAGGGATTGATTTGTTCAAGCTGTCGAGGTATCCGATCAACGGGACTGGTATTTACCCATAAGAGACTACCTCAAGTTAGGTAATCTACCCTTTGGATTGACGCACGCCGCAAAACGAACATTCAAACAGAAAGTGGCAAAATATGTCTTGATAGGAGACATTTTGTATCGTCGCGACTACGACGGAATTCTTCTTCGTTGCTTGGACCGGCAAGAGTCCACTTGGGCGATCACCCAAGCGCATGACGGTACATGTGGCGGCCACTTCGAGTGGTATGGCCATTGCAAAGCGCATTCTTCGCATGGGCTATTATTGGCCATCTTTAGAGCGAGATTGTTGCGCGTATGTCAAGAGGTGCGTAAAATGTCAACATCATGCCAATTTGATGCACGTACCTTCCCAGGCCTTACAGACAGTCCAGTCTGCTTGGCCATTTTCGCAGTGGGGCCTCGATCTAATCGGAAAGATCTCCCCTGCATCGTCAGGCCGTCACACGTTTATCATAACGGCCACAGAATACTTTACCAAATGGGTGGAAGCAATTCCGTTAACCTCTACGACAGGACCCCGCATTGCGGAGTTCATTTTGCATTACATCATATGTCGTTTTGGTATTCCATCCAAAATAATCTCGGATAATGGGCCATCATTCAAGAACAAAGACGTGCGTGCTTTAACCACAAAGTACAAAATTCAGCACGACTTTTCAACACCCTATTATCCGCAAGCAAATGGGCAAGCAGAGGCGTCAAACAAAACGCTAGTCGCCATCCTTAAAAAGACCGTCACAGACAGTCATAAGGATTGGCACATACAAATCCCACTTGCCCTTTGGGCTTATCGCACTAGCATTCGGACGCCCATTGGGGCAACTCCGTTTTCACTAGTGTATGGCTCAGAGCAGTAATGCCTCTCGAGTTGGAAATTCCTTCCCTGCGCATATCAATGCAAGAGTTCATCGATGATAACACTGCACGGTAGGCCCGATTAGACCAACTTACGTTGCTTGACGAACGACGCGTTAATGCTCTCGAGCACTTACGTATCTATCAAGAGCGGCTTAAGAGAGCTTACAACATGAAAGTTCACCTAAGAGACTTTCGGGTTGGTGATTTGGTTATGAAGGAAAACCAACAAAACTCTAATTTGCCGTCCCATATGAGAGACAAATTCGCGGCAAATTGGTTAGGTCCTTATGTCATTGATAGCAAAATAGGACCGAGGAACGTACGAGCTAGCTTCTCTTGACGGTATCAAGGAAACGAGAACCCTTGAATATCAGTCATTTGCGACCATTTCATATCTAAGAAAGCCATATACCAAAAAAAAAAAAAAAAAGCTCCAAGGATTATCGCAATCTCTTGGTCACCCAAAAAGCTCCAAGGATTATCGCAATCTCTTGGTCAACCCAAAAAGCTCCAAGGATTATCGCAATCTCTTGGTCAACCCAAAAAGCTCCAAGGATTATCGCAATCTCTTGGTCAACCCAAAAAGCTCCAAGGATTATCGCAATCTCTTGGTCACCTAAAAAGCTCCAAGGATTATCGCAATCTCTTGGTCAACCCAAAAAGCTCCAAGGATTATCGCAATCTCTTGGTCAATACAAAAAGCTCCAAGGATTATCGCAGTCTCTTGGTCAAAAAAAAAAAAAAAAAAAAAAAACAACAAAAATCATCAAAAACAACAAAGATTTGCATCTCAATTCTAGGCATACTCGAATTCATCAAAAACAACAAAAACACCAAGCATAACTTTTACCACACTACAGTCAGTGGTCTGGGAATGTACCAAGAGTTTCAGTGATTGAGTCATCATGTTCCTCTTTAGCCATGAAGTGTATCAAGTTGAACAGATTTTACGAAGGTAGAGTCATACTTGAAATACACCTTGTTACGTAACATCCCAACACAAATCAAAACACTAAAATTCCCAAATTGTGTGAACGAAAGACGAAAACTGCAAAATAATCTAGGTCACCACAAGCGAAACGGTTATCTTGCTCATCCCCCCGTGCGAATGACCCCTAGAATGCTTGAGAGTTGGCAAAAGGACAAGCATCCTCCCTACCCAATTCCCTAAGAATCCCTAAAGTTCTCAAAAGTTGCAAAACACAAAAGCAAAATGTCAAAACTCCAAATTTGACAAACTATAGTGCACACATCAAAAGGCACAAACAACAGTGATTTTCGTCACTCCATATCCCCAATCCCTTGCTCGAAAGAAAAAAAAACAAATCAAAATAAACGGTGATCTCATCACTACAATGAGCAAGTATCCCAATACAATTGAAGAAAAGAAGGGAGTTGACCTTGAATCCCTGGAACTCTCAGCATTCTATAGGTCATAAGGCAAGCTTGAGTACCAATTTGGTTGATAGCCTATCGGTAATGAAGTAAACCTCCCGCATGACGATATATCTGTCACATTAACTTGCGTACAGATCAATGTTTGCATGTGGATGAGCTAGCTTATGGCATCCTGGATTACATCGCAGATTAATCTTAGTACATACAACAAAGGAATTCGTGGAGCTAATTAGGTGATCCTCAGTACGGGTTCGGTTGAAAGCCCATCTGCAGCTTGGCGGTATCCTAACAAATACCACTAAATGAACTCAATTGCACACACAGGGATGTTAAATAACTTGGTCAAAAATAGGTCCGATTCATACCTTGTTCAAAAGTCTTGTAAGATAAAGTACAGTCATGGATAGTGAGTTAAAACTGTCTGAATCTCAGAAAACCTTACATTCATTCCAAAACCATCTGCGCTACTTATCATCCTTATGATACCATCAAAAAATACAAAAACAGAAAAAACCATGTAAATAAAGAGCTTCTTAAACAGCCTACAGTACAATCACCACAAATATCATTCATCCATTTCAATTCGCATATCACATAGACATCTAAAACATTTGCACTCATCATAACATCTGCATCCATCAAAATAAATAAACATGCATAACAAAAAAAAAATCACATCATCACATGTACAAAACCAAAAATAAAACCGGTATATATATATATATATATCGTCAAAAAGATGCCCGCAGGCTACAAAACCGGTCCTCAGACCCCGCAATCATATCCAAAAACCCAACCTAAGGCGTCGGCCACCATGATCACGCGAGGATCAGTGCAACGGGAACTACCCCCGTGGTGTGGGTCCTACGGGACCCTGCGAGGCGGCTACTACTAGCCCCCGCATCATGCCTGCTACCACCCCCCTCATCTAACCGCCTGCGACGAGAGGATCTTGACTGCTCAGTCAAACTATCCCTCGTCCGTCGAGAAGATCTGCTGATCGAAGGCTCAGGTAGCCGCCCGCCAAGGCGGATGACCTCCCTCTCCAAGTCTATCCGGTACAGACACCACTCTGCCTCCCGTCGATGATAGATAGACAATGCATCATCGCGCTGCGCCAAAACTCTATCCCGCTCTGCCAACTGAGCCCCAGAAGATCCCTCTCCTGCCGAGCATCCCCCAACTCCAGATCCCGCATCCACAGCAGTTCTGTAAGTCGAGCAATCTCAACACCTACCTCTGACCCCACCTCCTCTGTATCTGTCGGACGCATAGGACTCGCGGGGACAGTAGCCTGCTCAGGCTCCAACTGCTCCTCCACATCCTGCATGTCCGGCTGCTCCGGAACACCCAAGTCCACATCCTCATCTCCCACATCCACCATGTCCGCATCATCCAACGGACCTCCCCAATCACCCCCTGCTGCCTCAGCATCCTCCACTGCCGCCTCCGCGCCTCCCAGTGGCCCCTCTCCTCTCCAACGCCGCAGTACCCACCACGAATCATACTCAGTGGTAGTCCCGATGTCATCCACATCCGGAACCTCAATCACTGCATCGGAATCCTCGCCCAATGGCACGGTGACCGGTGGCTCCAGATCCCTCTCATCCCCCCGTCGTCGATAGACCACGGGCTCACCAGGCAACCCCTGGCGCACCCCAAACTGTCGTGTAACCCGGCGGTACGGAAAGAACTCATGCTCCGTCCCGTGCCGCCCAGTCAACCACCGCTCCCTCCGTACCCGTCGGAGCCACTCTCCGGCCTCAACCCAGCCTGGACGGTCCCGATAAGGATGCCAAAACACCTCCCCTAGAGTGAGCCGAGAAAAGGCATCAGTGTAGTGCTCAACGGCACCTGCCCATCGCCGACTCTGCCCCTGCTCCACAGACCGCCGCCACAAAGCTGCATAGCCAATCTCATCGTCATCCATCACCGCCCGCGTCGTCCACGGTAACCCGGTCGGCCTCTCCACTGCTATGTGCTGCCAACCCCAGCACTGAAGAAGATAACTGCAACTCACCCCCTTCGCTGCCGACAGCGAACGCCGTACTGACTCCCCGTAGAGTTGTGCCAACAATGTCTGTCCCCATCCATAAATCAGCGGTGCCTCTATCGGGCACTCTACCAAGCTGCCATACCAACTCTAGCAGGTTCCACGGGAACCTCCCGCTGACGAATCAGGTAGAAGCATGTTAGAAATGAGGCCCATCAAGAATGCGTGCCTCACTCCTAACACCCCCTCTCCTGCCACCAGCTAACAAAAATCCCGCTAGCCTGACAATCCACCTCGGCTGTCTCCACTGGGTTCGTTACACCCAGCCGCTCCGCATGCCCAAAACATCTCGTCAGTACAGCAGTCCGCTGATCACGCGGTGATGTCCTAATAGGCAGTCCATCTATCGAAATCCGAAGCAACCGATAAACGTCCTCCAGTGTCACAGTCATCTCCCCTGTCGGAAGATGGAAAGTGTTGGTCCGCGGATCCCAAACTTTGATCAGGGCCGTCAGATAGGCCTGATCCGGGACCACAGGCTCCAGTCGAGCCACCTGCTTGAGCCCAAGGGCATCAAGCCACTTGCCGATCAACATCAGTCAGCGCCGATCGCGCCTCAGCAAATGCGGCAGGTACACGGTACCGGCTCCTAACCTGCAAAACAATAACACACACAAAAATTCAAAACTAATTTTTCAGATTTAGGGTTCCTAACCTAAACTGAGTAATTACAAAAAACAACACAAAAATTCAAAAATAAATCTTTCAGATCTAGGGTTTCTAACCTTAACTGATTGAATACAAAGAAATAACTAAGTGTCAAGATCTAAATTTTATTTCAAACAAAGAAATAAACAAAATCAATTCAAATCAAATCATCAATTGCAAGAATAAACTCTAGGGAGCACTTACGGATTTCGCCTCCGCTCCGCCGCTCGAACCAGTTTGTGCACTCATGATGACAAAGAGAATTCCGGCAGCGCTTCGCTTCGCAGAATTACCTCCTCCTCCCAGAGCTACCAAATCGCAAGAAAAAAAATGACACAAATGAGCCCAAATCCAAGTTTTGGGCCTTAAATAGGCCTACCAACTGGAAATCGTCCTTGGGTGGGACGAGCGCTCTGGTCAGCGCTCGTCCCACCCAGGGACGATTTCTGCAATTGGAAATCGTCCCACCCAGGGACGATTTCCAGCCAGAAAAGTCAAAACAACAAAAAAATCAACAAAAATGAACTAAAAACAAAAAAATAAATTTGCCTAATAAGAGTGTTGTTGCACTTGACATCCCGGCATACAAAATACGCATTGGCGTTACAAAATGTCAATATCCTACCCCCCAAGAAGGCTAACATAGCCGGACCGCTCCACGGGCAGACGGATTGCAGACAATTTAATCCCCAAATGGTGTCACAAAAAACAACAAAAACAGTACAAAATTCAACAAAAACACAGAGACACATTGCCAGACATAAGTGCTCATGCACTTAACCTCTAGGCAAAGAAAATCGATGTCGAGGTCCAAATTATCGCTCTCCTACTTCCCCAAGAAGGCTACAATAGCCGGACCGCTCCACGGGAAGTTAGATTTTCGATGATTTCACCTCATTATGGCATCACCAAAAGGGTTAACACCCACCAAAAACAGGTCCAAATGTTGGAAAAAATTGCACACGCTTAACGGTAAACCCTCTAAAGGCACCCTTGCACAAGTCATCTTGGGTCAAGCGACTCGTCGCTTCTCTCACGAAGGTCATTCCCTCATCGATTCGTCGCTTGAGGGGGTAGTCACACTTAGTCACCAACCAACAATCACACACCCAATTAAGGAAAACGACATGCATTCAAAGAATCATTGACAAAGACAATCACGCTCCTGCTTGGGGCGATAAACAAGCAACAATCAAATCAATCAAACACTTGGCATTTCGTGAATCATGAACACAAGGTTCCCCACGAGGATAAAAACGCCCTTCGCTTGTTCATGACTGATCAATGTCTAAGTTCAAGTCACACCTCACCAAAATAGGTTAATACTTGAAATCAAATTCCTTAGCTCGTCAAAAGCAAGGATTCAAGAATGCATGCCCTTTCCATACTTGGGGCATCAAAAGTTGGTTAGTGAAAGCACGAGATTCCGGTCAAAGGAAACACCAAGTGCGATTGCATTCAAAATTAAGTACGCTTAAGTCCTAGAAATGTAAATTGCATGAAACGGAAAAGAGACACATTGGAAGAGACACAATCAGATAAAGAAAACACAGCCCTTTCATTAATTTCCCTTGATCTCACGTTACAATGACGTCTCCTCCCTTTTCGGGGGCTAGGAGCGCAAATAGAGTTTGATTACAATCTCTGAATGATTCCTCTTTCCGCGTGCCCACGATTGCAATGAGCGGGCCAAGATGATGCCGCCGCTGATATCGATGTGTTCTTCGCCTCTGTTGCTTCTCCTGCGAACAAAGAAATGACCAAGACGTCAGTAGCACCTGTTGCAAATGAAAAGCGTTTGCTCTCTAAAACTAACGAAATATGCATGTAAATATTTGCCTAAAACAGTGAATACAGTGAATCCAAATTGCTTCAAAACTTGACAGAAGGTAAGAAAAGTTACCAGAAGGCCACTGCCACTGAGGCAGCTTGCCAATCCACCTTAAGCTGGAATTCGTCCCCAGGCGGGGACGAATTCGAGCTGCAATTCGTCCCTGGGTGGGACGAATTCTTCCGTGTTGAGGAAATCGACCTGCTTGCTTGCTCCAATGTCGGATCCCGAGACACTGCAAAATGCACACAAACGAGGGGTTAGGTAATTGGGGCCATTTTGGGACGACCCAGATGGTCGGATTTTCCCAATTTGGCCTCCACCCTCGGGAATTTGACCTTGACACCTGCAAGTTAGCGAAACGACAAAGCAATACAAAACATCCTAAAATCTGACCAAAAGTTACAAAATTTGCAATTATGGACTAATCGAGACCTAGTAACACGAGAATGCAATCTAAAAAATAATCTAAAATGCTCAAAAACTAAAAATAGGACTTGGGAGGTGCGGGGGTGCCCAAGTGGGCCTCCCACCGTTGGCCCTCGATTTTGGAGCCAATCCACCGGGGATGGGCCCAAAACCTTTTAGGATTGGGGGGTCGGCGAATTGGTAGGTTCGGATGTCCATGCGTTGGATTTGGGTAAGGTTCGAGCTTCCAAAGGCCACCCAACAACCTCCCTTGCAAAAGAGATTGGTGGATGTGGGAAGGTGAACCAAGAGGGATGCAAGTGAGTCTTCAATTCGGCAGCACTTCGTTGCTTGAACACTCCTTCAATCTGTATGTTTTGGGTGAGAAAAGTCCCACCTTTTATAGACCCAAGGGGTCTCTTTTGGGAGGGAAGCACAAATGCCATGTGTTGGCCATAGGCGCCATGTGGCAGTCTTGTCTTCCCATGAGGGAGGGGAGTCCTCCATTGACTTGAGCTTTGATAAATGCTTTTTGTAACAGTCTTCTAACGGCCCCTCTGTCCACTTACACATGCGTGCAAGGCAGGAGCCCTTAACTG
Organism: Wollemia nobilis; assembly: GCA_028583015.1. Classification (NCBI taxonomy): domain Eukaryota; kingdom Viridiplantae; phylum Streptophyta; class Pinopsida; order Araucariales; family Araucariaceae; genus Wollemia; species Wollemia nobilis. The sequence continues at coordinate 661,697 of JAQPPZ010001052.1, read as the reverse complement.
ACTGTTCTGGGCTGCCACTTGGCACCATTTGCCTTTTTGCCCGTTAAGCTTAGAATTCGTCCCACCCAGGGACGGATTCAGAATTCGTCCTGGGGTGGGACGGATTCTATTTTGAATTCGTCCCGGGGTGAGACGAGTACTGGGCAAAGTGTCCAAGTGTGCCAAATTGCTTCTTGACCTTACAAAATTGCTATGAAAGTGGTTAAGACCACTGTTTAACCTCTGAGGGCTGCCACTGGGGGCTGTGTTTGTCAAAGCGATCGGTGTTTGCGAGTCACATAATCGGATTGGTGCTGTTTTGGTGTCTACGAGATGCCCCTTTTTGGAAAGCGCTGCAGGTGACGCGGTGTTGAGCAAAAATAGATAACCAAAGCACTAATGATTAGGGTTTCTTGGTAACCTAACCAACTTTTGATGCCCCAAGTATGGAAAGGGCATGCATTCTTGAATCCTTGCTTCTGACGAGCTAAGGAATTTGATTTCAAGTATTAACCTTTTTTGGTGAGGTGTGACTTGAACTTGGACATTGATCTGTCATGAACAAGTGAAGGGCGTTTTTATCCTCGGGGGGAACCTTGTGTTCATGATTCACGAAATGCCAAGTGTTTGATTGATTTGATTGTTGCTTGTTTACTTGCCCCAAGCGGGGAGCGTGATTGTCTTTGTCAATGATTCTTTGAATGCATGTCGTTTTCCTTAATTGGGTGTGTGATTGTTGGTTGGTGACTAAGTGTGACTACCCCCTCAAGCGACGAATCGATGAGGGAATGACCTTCGTGAGAGAAGCGACGAGTCGCTTGACCCAAGATGACTTGTGCAAGGTTGCCTTTAGAGGGTTTACCGTTAAGCGTGTGCAATTTTTCCAACATATGGACCTATTTTTGGTGGGTGTTAACCCTTTTGGTGATGTCATAATGAGGTGAAATCGTCGAAAACCTATTTCCCGTGGAGCGGTCCGGCTATGATAGCCTTCTTGGGGAATTAGGAGAGCGATAATTTGGACCTCGACATCGATTTTCTTTGCCTAGAGGCTAAGTGCGAGAGCACTTGTGTCCGGCATTATTTTTGCTTGTGTTTTTGTTGAATTTTGTACTGTTTTTGTTGTTTTTGTGACACCATTTGGTGATTGAATTGTCGGCAATCCGTCCTCCCGTGGAGCGGTCCGGCTATGGTAGCCTTCTTCGGGAGTAGGATAGTGACAATGCAAACCCCGACATCAATTTTGCTATGCCAAGAGGTTAAGTGCAAGAGCACTTGTGTCTGGCAATGTTTATTGTTTGTTTTGTGTTGCATTTTTTGTTTTTTTTGTTGTTTTTGTGACACCATTTTGGGATTAAATTGTCAAAATCTGTCTTCCCCTGGAGCGGTCCGGCTATGGTAGCCTTCTTAGGGAGTAGGATAGTGATAATTTGTGACCCCGATGTCGATTTTGTATGCCCATGTTGTCAGTTGCATTTGCAATCCTGTCAGGCAGTTTTATTGTCTGTTTTTAGTGCATTTTTAGTCATTTTTCTTGATTTTTTTTGTGCTGGCCTGAATTCGTCCCTGGGTGGGACGAATTCCAGCTGGAGAATTCGTCCCTGGGTGGGACGAGCGCTGATCAGAGCGCTCGTCCCAGTCAAGGATGAATTCCAGTGCAAAGGGCCTATTTAAGGGCCAAAACTTGATTTTGGGCTCATTTGTGTCATTTTTTCTTGCGATTTTGGAGCTCTGGGAGGAGGAGGTAATTTTGCGAAGCGAAGCGCTACTTGGAATTCTCTCTGCCATCATGAGTGCACAAACTGGTTCGAGCGGCGGAGCCGAGGCGAGACCTGTAAGTGACCCTAGGGTTTATTTTGCTTTAACTTAATGCATTGTTTTTGTGTTACGCTTTTCAAAATTTTAAGATTTTTTTTGTGATATTTTTGTTTAACAGCTAAGGTTAGAAACCCTAGAACTGAAAATTTGATCTTTTTTATTTATTTATTTATTTATTATTTATTATTTTTTTTTGTTTGCTTGCAGGTTGTTAGGAGCCGGTACCGTGTACCCGCTGCCTTTACTGAGGCGCGGTTGGCCTTGGCTGATGATGACTGGGAATGGCTTGATGCCCTTGGGCTCAAGCAGGTGGCTCGACTGGAGCCTGTGGTTTCGGATCAGGCCTATCTGACGGCCCTGATCAAGCTCTGGGATCCGCGGACCAATACTTTCCATCTCCCGACAGGGGAGATGACTGTGACTCTTGAGGACGTCTATCGGTTGCTTCGGATTCCGATAGATGGTCTGCCTATTAGGACATCTCCGTTTGATCAGCGGACTGCTATACTCACGAGATGTTTTGGGCATGGGGGGGAGCTGGGTGTAGCAGACCCAGTGGAGACAGCCGAGGCGGATTGCCAGGCTGGCGGGATTTTGGTTGGCTGGTGGAAGGAGAGGGGGGTGTTAGGAGTGAGGCACGCATTCCTGATGGGCCTCATTTCTAACATTCTTATCCCTGATTCGTCAGGCGCGAGGTTCCCGTGGAACCTACTGGATTTGGTGTGGCAGTTGGCAGAGTGCCCGAAAGAGGCACCGTTGATTCTGAGATGGGGACAGACTTTGTTGGCACGGCTTTACGGGGAGGCTGTACGGGGTCCAGTTGTCGACAGTCGGAAGGGTGTCGATTGCAGCTTTTTGTTGCGGTCTTTGGGGTTGGCGACACATAGCTGTTGAGAGGCCTACCGGGTTACAGTGGATGACTCGGGCGGCGATGGAGGATGAGGAGATTGGTTATGCGGCTTTGTGGCGACGGTCTGCGGAGCAGGGGCAGAGTCGGCGATGGGCAGGTGCAGTTGAGCACTACATTGATGCCTTTTCGCGGCTCACTCCAGGGGAGGTGTTTTGGCGTCCCTATCGGGACTGTCCAGCCTGGCCTGAGGCTGGAGAGTGGCTCCGACGGGTACGGAGGGAGCGATGGTTGACTGGGCGGCACGGGACGGAGCATGAGTTCTTTCCGTACCGCCGGGTTACACGACAGTTTGGGGTGCGCCAGGGGTTGCCTGGTGAGCCCGTGAGGCTATCGGCATCGGGGAGATGAGAGGGATCCGGAGCCACCGGTCCTCGTGCCATTGGGCGAGGAATCGGATGCGGTGATTGAGGTGTTGGATGTGGATGACGTCGGTACTACCACTGAGTATGACTCGTGGTGGGTATTGCGGCATTGGAGAGGAGAGGGTCCACTGGGAGGCACGGAGGCGGCAGTGGAGGATGCTTGAGGCGGCGGGGGTGATTGGGGAGGGCCGTTGGATGATGCGGGACATGGTGGATGCGGGAGATGAGGATGTGGACTTGGGTGTTCCGGAGCAGCCGGACATGCAGGATGTGGAGGAGCAGTTGGAGCCTGAGCAGGCTACTGTCCCCGCGAGTCCTATGCGTCCGACAGATACGGAGGGGGTGGGGTCGGATGTAGGCGATGAGGTTGCGCGACTTACGGAGCTGCTGCGGATGCGGGATCTGGAGAGGGATCTTCTACGGGCTCAGTTGGCAGAGCGGGATAGGGTTTTGGCGCAGCGCGATGATGCATTGTCTATCTATCATCGGCGGGAGGCGAGTGGTGTACTGTACCGGATAGACTTGGAGAGGGAGGTCATCCGCCTTGGCGGGCGGCTCCCCGAGCCTTCGATCGACAGATCTTCTCGACGGACGAGGGATAGTCCGGCTGAGCGGTCGGCATCATCTCGCCGCGAGGCGGTTAGATGAGGGGGTGGTAGTAGGCATGATGCGGGGGCTAGCGGTAGCCGCCCTGCGAGGTCCCGTAGGACCCACACCACGGGGGTAGTTCCCGTCGCACCGATCCTGCGTGATCATGGTGGCCGACGCCTTAGGTTGGGTTTTGGATATGATTGCGGGGTCTGAGGACCGGTTTTGTAGCCTGCGGGCATCTTTTTGATATATATATATATATATATACCTGTTTTATTTTTGGATTTGTACATGTGATGATGTGATTGATTTTTGTTATGCATGTTTATTCATTTTGATGAATACAAATGTTATGATGAATGCAAATGTTTTAGATGTCTATGTGATATGCAAATTGAAATGGATGAATGATATTTGTGGTGATTGCACTGTAGGCTGTTTCAGCAGCTTTTTATTTACCTTGTTTTTCTGTTTTTGTATTTTTTGATGTTATCATAAGGATGATAAGTAGCGCAGATGGTTTTGGAATGAATGTAAGATTTTCTGAGATTCAGACAGTTTTAACTCATTATTCATGACTGTACTTTATCTTACAAGACTTTTGAACAAGGTATGAATCGGACCTATTTTTGACCAAGTTATTTAACATCCCTGTGTGTGCAATTGAGTTCATTTAGTGGTATTTGTTAGGATACCGCCAGTGCAGATGGGCTTTCAACCGAACCTGTATTGAGGATCACCTAATTAGCTCCACGAATTCCTTTGTTGTATGTACTAAGATTAATCTGCGTTGTAATCCGGGATGCCATAAGCTAGCTCATCCACATGCAAACATTGATCCGTACGCAAGTTAATGTGACGAGATATATCGTCATGCGGGAGGTTTACTTACATTACCGATAGGCTATCAACCAATTGGTACTGAAGCTTGCCTTATGACCTATAGAATCTTTGAGAGTTCCGGGGATTCAAGGTCAAATCCCTTCTTTTTTTCAATTGTATTGGGATACTTGCTCTTTTGTAGTGATAAGATCACTGTTTATTTTGATTTGTTTTTCTTTTGAGCAAGGGATTGGGGATATGGAGTGATGAAAATCATTGTTGTTTGTGCCTTTTGATGTTTGCACTATAGTTTGTCAAATTTGGAGTTTTGACATTTTGCAAATTTTTTTTTTTTGTGTTTTGCAACTGTTGAGAACTTTAGGGATTCTTAGGGAATTGGGTAGGGAGGAAGCTTGTCCTTTTGCCAACTCTCAGCATTCTATGGGTCATTCGCACAGGGGGATGAGCAAGATAACCGTTTCGCTTGTGGTGACTTAGATTATTTTGCAGGTTTCGTCTTTCGTTCACACAATTTTGGGAATTATTTTATGTGTTTTAATTTGTGTTGGGATGTTACGTAACAAGGTGTATTTCAAGTATGACTCTACCTTTGTAAAATCCGTTCGACTTGGTACACTACATGGCTAAAGAGGAAAATGATGACTGAATCACTGAAACTCTTAGTACATTCCCAGACCACTGACTGTAGTGTGGTAAAATTTATGCATTGTGTTTTTGTTGATTTTGATGAATTCGAGTTTGCCTAGAATTGAGATGCAAATTTTTGTTGTTTTTGATGATTTTTATTGTTTTGTTTTTGTTGAATTTTTTTTTATTTGTTTGACCAAGAGATTGCGATAATCCTTGGAGCTTTTTGGGTTGACCAAGAGATTGCGATAATCCTTGGAGCTTTTTGGGTTTGACCAAGAGATTGCGATAATCCTTGGAGCTTTTTGGTTTGACCAAGAGATTGCGATAATCCTTGGAGCTTTTTAGGGTTGACCAAGAGATTGCGATAATCCTTGGAGCTTTTAGGTGACAGAGAGTTGCGATAATCCTTGGAGCTTTGGGTGACAAAGATTGGATAATCCTTGGAGCTTTTGGTGACAGAGATTGATAATCCTTGGGTTTTGGTGACGAGTTGATATCCTTGGTTTTGGTGACCAAGAGTTGATAATCTTGGAGCTTTTTTACATTGATAATCCTTGGACCGTTTGCGATTATCCTTGGAGCTTTTGGTGACCAAGAGATTGCGATAATCCTTGGAGCTTTTTGGTTGACCAAGAGATTGCGATAATCCTTGGAGCTTTTAGGGTGACCAAGAGATTGCGATAATCCTTGGAGCTTTTTGGGTGACCAAAAGATTGCGATAATCCTTGGAGCTTTTAGATTGACCAAGAGATTGCGATAATCCTTGGAGCTTTTAGGGTGACCAAGAGATTGCGATAATCCTTGGAGCTTTTTAGGTGACCAAGAGATTGCGATAATCCTTGGAGCTTTTTGTTTGTTTGTTTTTGTGTTTTTTTTTTTTTTTGGTACATGGCTTTCTTAGATATGAAATGGTCGCAAATGACTGATATTCAAGGGTTCTGTTTCCTTGATACCGTCAAGAGAAGCTAGCCTGTATGTTCTTGGTCCTATTTTGCTATCAATGACATAAGGACCTAGCCAATTTGCCATGAATTTGTCTCTCATATGGGACGGCAAATTAGAGTTTTGTTGGTTTTCCTTCAGAACCAAATCACCAACCCGAAAGTCTCTTAGGTGAACTTTCATGTTGTAAGCTCTCTTAAGCCGCTCTTGATAGATACGTAAGTGCTCGAGAGCATTAACGCGTCTTTCGTCAAGCAACGTAAGTTGGTCTAACCGGGCCTGCCGTGCAGTGTCATCATCGATGAATTTCTGCATTGATATGCGGAGGGAAGGAATTTCCAACTCGAGAGGCATTACTGCCTCTGAGCCATACACTAGTGAGAACGGAGTTGCCCCAGTGGGCGTCCGAATGCTAGTGCGATAAGCCCAAAGGGCAAGTGGGATTTGTATGTGCCAATCCTTATGACTGTCTGCGACGGTCTTTTTAAGGATGGCGACTAGCGTTTTGTTTGACGCCTCTGCTTGCCCATTTGCTTGCGGATAATAGGGTGTTGAAAAGCTGTGCTGAATTTTGTACTTTGTGGTTAAAGCACGCACGTCTTTGTTCTTGAATGATGGCCCATTATCCGAGATTATTTTGGATGGAATACCAAAACGACATATGATGTATTGCAAAATGAACTCCGCAATGCGGAGTCCTGTTGTAGAGGTTAACGGAATTGCTTCCACCCATTTGGTAAAATATTCTGTGGCCGTTATGATAAACGTGTGACGGCTCTGACGATGCGGGGAGATCTTTCCGATTAGATCGAGGCCCCACTACGAAAATGGCCAAGCAGTTGGATATGCTGTAGGGCATGGGAAGGTGCGTGCATCAAATTGGCATGATGTTGACATTTTACGCACCTCTTGACATACGCGCAACAATCTCGCTCTAAAGATGGCCAATAATAGCCCATGCGAAGAATGCGCTTTGCAATGGCCATACCACTGAAGTGGCCGCCACATGTACCGTCATGCGCTTGGGTGACTGCCCAAGTGGACTCTTGCTTGGTCCAAGCAACGAAGAAGAATTCCGTCGTAGGCTGCGACGATACAAAATGTCTCCTATCAAGACATATTTTGCCGCTTTCTGTTTGAATGTTCGTTTTGCGGCTTGCGTCAATCCAAAGGGTAGATTACCTAACTTGAGGTAGTCTCTTATGGGTAAATACCAATCCTGTTGATCGGATACCTCGACAGTTTGAACAGCCAATCCCTTTTGGAGTTCTTCCCTAACAAATGCTGATTGGGATAGAACTTGTAAGAATAGCGTTGTGTTGCTATTAATGGGAGTGGGGGAGAACAAAGACCCCGAGTTGGCATGTTTCAAATAGTCTCGGATTCGAAAGAACTTATCCGAAGATGGTTCGATCTGGATCATGTGGATTCCTGGCGTCAAGTCTGAGCTTGCGCGCTCCATCGCGGGTTGCGATAAGGTTTTGACTTGAATGGTTGTTACGTCACCGGAAAGGTCTTGCGGGATTAGTGACCCTAAGGAGGCCATTGTATCCGCAAAATGATTCGATGATCGAGGGAGTGCCTCGATGTCATACCACTCAAGTTTTGCCAGGAATTTATCCACGAGGGCTTTATAGGCCTTCAAAACTAGGCATTTGCATTGATATACCCCTTTGACTTGATTGACGATTAACAGCGAATCGCCAAAGATGTTCAGTCTTTTGATGTTCATGGCGATTGTTTTCTGAAGACCTAGGAGCAAGGCTTCATATTCTGCATTGTTGTTGGTGCCTTTGGAAGTTTAATTTAAATGACAGGGGCATTGGAGCGCCCTGCGGTGTGAAGAATACAATTCTGCGCCACCACCTTGCTCGCATTTAGAACCATCAAAAAATAAGGTTATGTCGGCACTGAGACTCGGGCTCTTCGGAATCTGGCGATTATGAGACATGGAAGACCTCATCATCGGGTAGTTCTATGACTAGAGGCTGATCGTCTTCAAGAGGAGCCTCTGCTAGTTGATCGGCTATGACTTGTCCTTTTATAGATTTTTGCCCAATAAACTCAATGTCAAATTCCGTCAACAACATGATCCATTTCGCCGTGCGACTACTATGATAAGTACGACTCATCATGTATCGCAATGGATTCTCCTTAGACACAACATACGTCGTGTTGCTCAGCATGTAATGGCGTAGCCTCTTTGTAGCAAACACCAGCTGCCAGCGAGTTTCTCAACGTATGCATAGTTAAGTTCAGTAGCCGACCGGGGTGCGGCTAAGATAGTAAGTAGCTCTGTTCTTTGTGAAGTTCATTCTTTTGGGCTAGCATTGCGTCCGAGTGCCACCTCAGTAGCTGAGATGTATAAGTAGAACGGCACACCTGGTCTAGGCGGTGCCAATACTGGCGGCGAAGCCAAGTATTGTTTGATTTCGTCAAAGGTTGACTGGCACTCGTCATCCCAATGAAATGTGACCCCCTTGTGCAATAGTTTGTTCATTGGTCGGCATTTGTCAGATAATTGCGCTATGAAGCGTTTAATCGACGCGACCTTTCCTTGCAGACTTATGATCTGCTTGATAGTGGTTGGGGGAGCCATTTCAAGGATTGCCTTGACTTTGTTTGGGTCCACTTCGATGCCTCTTTTGGAGACTATAAAACCCAAGAGTTTTCCAGATGTGACGTCGAACACGCACTTCTTGGGATTCAATCTGACCTTATGCTCTATGAGGCGATCGAGAATCTTGCTTAAGTCACCGAGATGATCTGAGCGCAATTTAGACTTGGCTAACAAATCATCCATGTAATCTTCCAAAGTTTTGTGCATGTAATCGTGGAAGATATACGTCATAGCACGTTGGTATGTAGCGCCGGCGTTTTTAAGGCCAAAAGGCATGACCTTATAACAAAATGTCCCCCAAGGCGTTGTGAATGCCGTTTTGAGTTGGTCTTCGGGATTGATACGAATTTGATTGTATCTGAGAAACCGTCCATTAGGGAGAGCATTTCGTGACCTGCTTGTAGCGTCTACCAATGCGTCGATGCTTGGCAAGGGGAAATCATCCTTAGGACTCGCTTTGTTTAGGTCTCGAAAGTCGGTGCATATGCGAATCCTCCCGTCGGGCTTCTTGACGGGAACCATGTTGGACAACCATGGCGGATAATCCATGCGGATGACAAATTGTGCATCCAACAGCTTTTGCAATTCGTCTTTGACCATCAAGGCCACTGTTGGGTGCATCTTTCTTAGTTTTTGCTTTACTGGCTTGATTTTCGGATCAAGCGTTAAATTGTGCATGACTAGCTACGGGTCTAGTCCTGGCATATCTTTGTATGACCATGCAAAAACCTCCTTCTTTTCTTTAAGAAGGGCAATGTAATCGGCTTGCTCTTCGGGGGAAAGGCTTACCCCTGGCTTGAGAATCCGTGGATTCATTGGATCTGTGCCGATGTCTACGTCAGTCGTCTCTTCGAGCGACATGTGAGATCCGTCCTCCAAGCGATGTGGAGTTGGGATTAAATGGATATCATCGACTGAGTTAAGATCTGCGTTTGGGACCTCGGGTCCCTCTTCAGCTTGAAAAATATCTTGAGTTGTCCTTGGGGTAAAATGAAGCATTTCACCGAAAGGCCAGTACTATGATGGTGACAATGGTGAATTGACGCGATCCCAGTCAATGGCATCCATGTTTAGATGCAATGACCGTGATGGATCGGTCGGATTGCGGATGGGTGTGGTCAAATCAATGGAGATCATGTGGATGGAATGAATTTGGTCTCCAGAACCACGGGTGTGATGACTTGATTCTTTTAGATGTTCCCTATACTGCGGATCCGGCTCTACGGGAACGAGGCACGAATGGATCCTCTCTAGGTGCAAATTCATCTCTATGTGTGAAAAGGAAGGCGGGGTCTTCCCTCGGTACTGTTGTCTGATGGGATCTCGAGGTGGACGATGCTCATCTTGAATTTGGAGCCATAGGCCTAACACTTGGTCCCACCTCGTTGGGTCTACGTGCCATTCATGTCCTAACCGTATACCCATTTGTCCCATTAGATCTTCATGAGTTAGAGCGCGGTGATGTCGTCGCGCATGTACGAGATAGTCCATTTCAGTTTCGTCTTCTAATCGCTTTCATAGATCCAAAATTGTTCATCCTCTTCAACATCCGTTGCTTGCGACATTGAGGACTCTTCCTGTTCCAGTGAATTAATCTGGTCCCATTGCGGTTGTTCCACTCTTAGTGGAGGGACCTGATTCTTTTGAGACTGTGTTATTTCGTCTGGAACCTCTAAGGGGAACAGTTTCAGAAAAATGTCTGGAAGCCGTTGTTGTTCTCTTTGAGGATTTCTCTCTGAACTTTCACCTCTCTCTAGTAAAGGAGAGGGATTATTGCTATTTCCAGGGGTGTTTGTAGACCATGGGAGATAATCCCCTAAGGTGTATTCTGTGTTTGGATTGGCGTACGGGTCTTGTGCCAATCCCCCCTGTTGCCTATTTCTAGGCCTTGCATATTTTCAACCAAGATGTCTAATGGCGAGGGGATGGTTGAACCCTACCCCGACTTGTCATATGGCATCGATATCTTGGTTGGCAAAGGATCCGCATCCCTTGCTCATATCTGCCTAGCCCATACCCATGCCAATTGCATTGTTCGAGATATTTTAGGGCAAATTATGGGTTCGACGAGATAATTAATGTTTTCGACAAAAGGTTCTTCATCTGTTTCCTTTTGTTTGCATGGTTGAGAACCATGATCAAGGCCCCCATACACAAAATTCGTTTGGTTCGGTGGGTAGCCTAGAGGGACGATTGTTCCAATGGGAAGGCGAGGCCTTCCCATGTCTTATACTGACTCCAATGTGGGGGTTGCCACAACATTTTGCACTATGTATTCTCCCAGGCCTGTCTTGGCCATCTCAACAGTGATTGTTGATGATTGGGTAAGAGGAAACAGTAGTCCTTCACTGAGTCCATTCCATGTTTGGTGGTTCAGGAATCTTGGTTTCCGTTGCGTTGGGCGCTTCCTCTGTTGATATTGCTGAGATCGTGGGCAACCCCTCTTCTAGAGGCTTAACCTCTTCCATGATTTGCTTTCCCTTGTCCTTCTGTTGGGCCACGATAGGTGGCGTTGATGATGAAGGAGCCGATGATGAAGTCTCACCTGGCTGGGATTTTGCCTTGTTGGCCACCAGTGGTGCTTGCGGTATCGGACCCTGTTTAGATGGATTTAATTGAAAATCCAAATGCGTTGATGGGAGGGTCGATTGAGGTATGAATTGTACCGCATTGCAATACTTGAAGGGCTCTAAGTCCATTGGGACTACATGTATTTGCCCTTCATAGGCATACTTCAAGCAACTGGTGTGCGATCGAGGGGACACACTTCATGTCCACGATCCAAGGCCGCCCTAGCGGTATGTTATAAGCCATTTCGCCTTCCGGCACATGGCACGGTGTGGGTATTGACTTTTGTCCTACCTGTATAGGCAGAACAACCATGCCGACTGTCGAGAAAATTGCATCGTTAAAAGCTCGCAGTGTGTACGTGGAAGCTGTGATGTGAGAGGCTGGCAATTTTAAATGTTTCAATGCTGCAGTGGTAATAATGTTCTTTGGACGAGCCGGTATCTATCGGCACTCTCTTGTACGGGATCCCGTTGACCCGCGCGATAACGTGCGGGGGTGGATCCGGCATGTCATTTGATATCGTTTTGACCTCGTTTTCTTTGAATGTGATGACGGGCTCCGTACATTGTTTCACATGTCCCACGAAGGCGTTGAAAGAATTTGCTTCGTGGGGTTGTACTTCAATGGCTTTTAAAATGTCCATAAGAGCTTCTCTATGGGGAGCTGATTGTTGAATAAGCTCGTAGATGGACAGACCTAGCCGACGTGGTCCGCAAACTCTGCGTGAGTTTGGTTCGTATCGTGACCTCGAGGTCTAGGCGGAGGTAGCTGCGTTGGGCGTTGTTGAGGCTGCGATGTCGACGGAACTTCCCTCGCGAGTACCTCGGGGGCAAGCTGCTTGGGTATTTTCTTGTTCCTTGTTACAATGCTAATCATTCCCACAAATCCTTGCGCGGGAAGATCTTGTCGCACCTCGTTAATTTGGAGCGGTTTTGTCTGTGCCTCGTGGGCAGGCAAGGGGTCCTTGAATACCCCCATTTGTTGGTTGTTAGGTGCGATGGGGTTGTCCACGACCAATGTTCGGTTTTCGATCAAATCCTGGACTAGTTCTTTGAATTTCCAGCACCCATTTAGGTCATGTCCTCTGCGTCTATGAAATCTGCAATACAATTCCTCCCTATACCCCCTAGGCTTGGGAACGTTAGGGTCAAAAATTTGGATTTATGGCAGAGTAACTAAATTTGCCGCTGACAAGCGGTCAAATAAGGAGTCCCTAGACTCCGCATACGGAGTGAATTGTCGCCTAGGGCGACGTTGCTGATACTGCTCCTGTCTTCTGTTATCTCTTTCGTAAGCAGGAGGCACTGCCTGGTAGTTAGCCTTTTGAGGCTGCGTTTCTTGCACAGGCGCGGGGACATTTATCGCAACTTGGTTGGTTGCAGCGTGTTGTGGTTGCGTTGTCCCAGTTTTAGTGGTTTTATTCCACTCTTTCTTCTTAGGCTTGGCATTTGCGCCTTCGCCTATCTTAATCTCTTCTATGACTCCGGCTTGCGCCAAAGCTTCTTCTAAGTTGTCGTATTGTCGCAGCAACAATAGACCGAAGATTGATTTTAAACAACTTTTCGTGAACATTTGCGTGAGGTCCGACATGGGAGGACGGTAGGGTAACTTAGAAAGCAAAGCTCTCCATCGGTTCCCGTATGCTGCCATTGTTTCCTCCTCAAATTGTTTAAGGCTAGCAAGATCACTAAGTGATGCCTTCTTCCTTGTGTTGAAGGCGAAACGTTCAAGAAACGCATCTACTAGCTGATCTAAAGCTGCTTATCCTTGTGTTTGGGCAGCTGTGTGAACCAATCCGAGGCAGGGCCTGCGAATGTGGTTATGAATGTTCTAAGCAATAATGCGTCATTATCTTGAATGCCGAAGCATTGGCTTAGAAATCGTGTAACATGTTCCTGTGCGTCCTCTTCACCTTTAAAAACTGCCAATTGAGGCAACTTGAAGTGTTCGGGGTAAAGAGGTGTAGGCATTGAGGGATGCACCGGATTATTGCGGAGTAGACGTAATGTGGGTTTTTGATGCCCAGCAGCTTTTGTCTCCACAGACTCCAAACGCTCCAATAGCGCTTGGTATGCATCGGAAGATTTTATTTCTTCCTCTCTTGTTCGCTCTTGTTGCAAGTTACGGTAAACCGGAGGCCTATGGAGGGGTGGCCGAATGGCATCCTTCCTGCCTTGATGAGGAGTTTCAATATATTCCTCTTCTGGTTCATACTCCTCATAAAATTCTTGAGGAGTCTCAGGGCGAAACCTATGACCCTGATCAAGTTCTTGCTGAAGGTACCCATCATTGTTTCGGGGAGTTGCCTCCCTCTCGAATCTATGGGGTCTTGGAGGCAGAGCTTGACGAGGTCGTGGAGACTGTCTTGCGCCAACGGATTACGCCTCTCATATTGTTCAGCTCTTTGGATGCGAGGGGTTGGCCCCCTCTCAGGTATTTCATAGCGTAACTCATCCGCTTCGCGTTGCATGCGTTCTTTATCCAAGCGGTATTGATACTCTATCTCTTGCTGACTTTGTTTAAGCCGCATGATTTGGGCTTGACGGGTGGTATATCTGGCGACAGCCGGATCAATTTGATCTACCCTATTTTGTTCAGAAGGTTCAAATGTTCCTCCTATGGGTTTACCTCGGTTTTGATGCTCTAAAATCTCAAGGGGTCGCTTCCCTCTGTCGAGGTAGGCGGTATGTGCTCGAGGTTCTGGCCTCAAGGGGTGATCATGATATCCTGCTGGTGCGGAAATGCAAGGTTCCCGCATTGTTTGTTGCTCTCGAGGAATGCGATGGTTTTCCTCATACTCCCTTTCACGGGTGTAAATGGGATGGGCGGAGTTAGGTCGCCCTATGTAAGGAGCCCTGCGCTCCGGATTTGGTCTCTCTGTTCTGATGATAGGTAAAGAAGGGACGCCATATCCACGTTGTCCCTCCAAATGGACAGTGTGCCTGTTTAGCGCTTCATCGCGCGGTGGCCACTCATGCCTAGCTTCAAGAGGTGATTCTCTATTTATGTCAAGGTCTACATGTAAGGCATCTTCTCGAAAGGGGCTGCTTTGAATAGGCATACCCCACCGAGGATTCTGAATTGGATTCTTTTGTAGGTTTGACCTATAAGGCGGTATGACCAAATCCTCAGGACTGAAGTGAAGGCGACTTGCGCTTGCTTTTTGTGTACCTTCCGGAGCTTCTGCCCTTGATTGGGCTTGACTGCGGGTGTACACCATTGCGGTGCTTCTATGCTATCTAAATAAGTTTTTATCTCGTTTTATGATTTTCTTTTTTTTTTTTTTGTCTACACTAAGCAGAATTAAACACACACATTCACAAAACCGTGATTATCTCTTTTAAGGATTCTTGGTGTGTCCTAAACTGGTTTAGTGCATTTTGATGTTTTGTTTTGTTTTTGTAGGTTTTGTAGAACGTTTAAATGCATCATGTAGGCTCTTATAACTCCAAAAAGGTCGCCCCTTCAATATACCTGCCAGGCCGATATACCAACCTCTCTATATACCCGCCCTTACGAGAGGGAGACTATAGGTACGTGAGAGCAGAAGGTACGTGGTACGTAGGCGGTACGGAAGGGGGATTGTCCTGTTAATGGCACCTACCATAGAAAACTTATCCTCACGCGCATGGGAATCACCCCAGCTACGCTCGGTCTGTCTTCGTCAGGATTTACGCCTAACAACAGTTGACAATCGGGAAATGGATGCAAATCAAGCCAAGGTGGTGATTAAATCCACCAATGGTCTTGATCAAGGGCTGGGGTCTTACGACCAGCTCCTTGGTTTAAGATTGTTTCGTGATGTGTGTGGGATTCGTTTTATCCAACAAAAATGAAACTAGCATACATGACTTTTCCTAATGCAATGCAGGATTAAATGAAAACAATTAAAGAAACAAAAATAGAAACAGAAAAATTTAACAGAGATAATAAAAATCCCTACCTCTTCTCTGCCTGCTCCTGTTGTCTCTGAATTTCTGCTCCGAAAATCCGCAGACAGGAATTCGTCCCTCTGGGAGAGGAATTGCAGAACAGAATTCGTCCCTCCCAGAGACGAATTTGAATTCGTCTCAGGGTCAGACGAATTCCAGAAAAGAATTCGTCCCTGTCAGAGACGAATAGCAGTCTGCAACAAAAAAAGATGTACCTGTCAAGCACAAACACAAAAATTTGATCAGTTTCTGTGATTTTAAAAACCAAGGAACAGAGTCCCACCGTGATCGCCACTGAAAGCACGAGATTCCGGTCAAAGGAAACACCAAGTGCGATTGCATTCAAAATTAAGTACGCTTAAGTCCTAGAAATGTAAATTGCATGAAACGGAAAAGAAACACATTGGAAGAGACACAATCAGATAGAGAAAACACAGCCCTTTCATTAATTTCCCTTGATCTCTGTTACAATGACGTCTCCTCCCTTTTCAGGGGCTAGGAGCGCAAATAGAGTTTGATTACAATCACTGAATGATTCCCCTTTCCGCGTGCCCACGATTGCAATGAGCGGGCCAAGATGATGCCGTCGCTGATGTCGATGTGTTCTTCGCCTCTGCTTGCTTCTCCTGCGAACAAAGAAATGACCAAGACGTCAGTAGCACTGCTTGCAAATGAAAAGCGTTTGCTCTCTAAAACTAACGAAATATGCATGTAAATATTTGCCTAAAACAGTGAATACAGTGAATCCAAATTGCTTCAAAACTTGACGAAGGTAAGAAAAGTTACCGAGAAGGCCACTGCCACTGAGGCAGCTGGCCAATCCACCTTAAACTGGAATTCGTCCACAGGCAGGACGAATTCTGACTGCAATTCGTCCCTGGGTGGGACGAATTCTTCTGTGTTGAGGAAATCGACCTGCTGCTGCTCCAATGTCGGATCCCGAGACCTGCAAAACACCTACAAATAGGGGGGTTATGTAATTGGGGCCATTTTGGGACGACCCAGATGGTCGGATTTTCCCAATTTGGCCTCCACCCTCGGGAATTTGACCTTGACACCTGCAAGTTAGCGAAACGACAAAGCAATACAAAACATCCTAAAATCTGACCAAAAGTTACAAAATTTGCAATTATGGACTAATCAGACCTAGTAACACAGAATGCAATCTAAAAAATAATCTAAAATGCTCAAAAACTAAAAATAGGACTTGGGAGGTGCGGGGGTGCCCA
Organism: Wollemia nobilis; assembly: GCA_028583015.1. Classification (NCBI taxonomy): domain Eukaryota; kingdom Viridiplantae; phylum Streptophyta; class Pinopsida; order Araucariales; family Araucariaceae; genus Wollemia; species Wollemia nobilis. Next base: position 645,270 of record JAQPPZ010001052.1, on the reverse strand, counting down.
AGTGGGCCTCCCACCGTTGGCCCTCGATTTTGGAGCCAATCCACCGGGGATGGGCCCAAAACCTTTTAGGATTGGGGGGTCGGCGAATTGGTAGGTTCAGGTGTCCATGCGTTGGATTTGGGTAAGGTTCGAGCTTCCAAAGGCCACCCAACAACCTCCCTTGCAAAAGAGATTGGTGGATGTGGGAAGGTGAACCAAGAGGGATGCAAGTGAGTCTTCAATTCGGCAGCACTTCGTTGCTTGAACACTCCTTCAATCTGTATGTTTTGGGTGAGAAAAGTCCCACCTTTTATAGACCCAAGGGGTCTCTTTTGGGAGGGAAGCACAAATGCCATGTGTTGGCCATAGGCGCCATGTGGCAATCTTGTCTTCCCATGAGGGAGGGGAGTCCTCCATTGACTTGAGCTTTGATAAATGCTTTTTGTAACGGTCCTCTAACGGCCCCTCTGTCCACTTACACATGCGTGCAAGGCAGGAGCCCTTAGCCGGCTGTTGCGGGCTGCCACTTGGCACCATTTGCCTTTTTGCCCGTTAAGCTTAGAATTCGTCCCACCCAGGGACGGATTTAGAATTCGTCCTGGGGTGGGACGGATTCTATTTTGAATTCGTCCCGGGGTGAGACGAGTATTGGGCAAAGTGTCCAAGTGTGCCAAATTGCTTCTTGACCTTACAAAATTGCTATGAAAGTGGTTAGGACCATTGTTTAACCTCCGAGGGCTGCCCTGGGGGCTGTGTTTGCCAAAGCAATCAGTGTTTGCAGTCACATAATCGGATTGGTGCTGTTTTGGTGTCTACAGTTAGGTTACCAAGAAACCCTAATCAGTAGTGCTTTGGTTATCTATTTTTGCTCAGCACTACATCACCCGCAGCGCTTCCCAAAAAGGGGCATCTGTAGACACCAAAATAGCACCAATCCGATTAGGTGACTGCAAACACTGATCGCTTTGACAAACACAACCCCCAAGGCAACCCTCGAGGGTCAAACAGGTGGTCTTAACCACTTTCATAGCAATTGGGTGTGTGATTGGTCAAGAGCAATTTGGCACACTTAGACACTTTGCCCAGTAATCGTCTCACCCAGGGACGATTGTTGAATTGAAATTGTCCCACCCGAGGACGATTTCTGAAATCATCCCCGGGTGGGACGATTTCCAAGCTTAACGGGCAAAAAGGCAAATGGTGCCAAGTGGCAGCCCGGCAGCGATCAGTTAATGACTCCTACCTTGCACGCATGTGTAGGTGGACAGAGGGGCCGTTATAAGACTATCACAAAAGGCATTTATCAAAGCCCAAGTCAATGGGGGACTCCCCTCCCTCATGGGAAGACAAGACTTCCACATGGCGCCTATGACCAAAACATGGCATTTGTGCTTCCCTCCCAAAAGAGACCCCATTGGTCTATAAAAGGTGGGACTTTTCTCACCCAAAAGATACAGGTTGAAGGAGTTTTCAAGCAACGAAGTGCTGCCGAGTTGAAGACCCACTTGCATCCCTTTTGGTTCACCTTCCCACATCCACCAATCTCTTTTGCAAGGGAGGTTGTTGGGTGGCCTTTGGAAGCTCGAACCTTACCCAAATCCAACACATGGACACCTGAACCAACCAATTCGCCGACCCCCCAATCCTAAGAGGTTTTAGGCCCATCCCTAGTGGATTGGCTCCAAAATCAAGTGTCAACGGTGGGAGGCCCACTTGGGCACCCCCGCACTCCCCAAGTCCTATTTTAAGTTTTAGAGAATTTTAGATTACTTTTTCAGGTTGCATTTTGTGTTATTAGGTTTGATTAACCCATAGCTGCAATTTTGTAACTTTTGGTCAGATTCTAGTATGTTTTGTGTCGCTTTGTTGTTTCATTGACTTGTAGGTGGCTAGATCAAATTCCTGAGGATAGAGGCCAAATTGGGAGAATCCGACCATCTGGGTCGTCCCAAAATGGCCCCAATTACATAACACATTGTCTGTAGGTGTTTTGGAGACCTCGGGAATCGACATTGGAGCATGTCAGTTTGGCTTCCCCAACATAGAAGAAATCGTCCCACCCAGGGACGATTTACAGTCAAAAATCGTCCCACCCGGGACGATTTCCAGATCAAGCAGATTGGCCGATTGTCTCAGGTGGCAATGGTCTATTGGTAACATTTTCTCGTCTTCGGCAAGTTTTCGAGGCCGTTTAGAATCATTTTGTTCACTCGTTTTAGATAAATGTTTGCATGCATATTTTGTTAATTTTAAAGAACAAACACCTTTCATTTGCAGCGAGTGCTACTGACATCTTGGTTGTTTCTTTGTTCGCAGGAGAAGCAGCAGATGTGAAGAACTCATCGACATCAGCGGCGACATCATCTTGGCCCGCCCATTGCAATCGTGGGCACGCGGAAGGAGGAAGACTAAATCGCACATTGTACCAATGACAAATTTAACGCTCCTAGCCCCTAAAAAGGGAGGAGACGTCTATGTAACCGAGGATAAGATATTTGAATAAAGAGGGCTGTGATTTCTTTACGTCTTGTCTTTCGTTTCCAAGTTGTCTCTTTTCTCTGTTTTAGTGCATAGGATCAAAGCGTTACATTTTCGTCTTACATTGCATGATTAGTGTTTCCTTTGCCCGGAATCTCGTGCTTTCAGATACATTAATGATAAGTCATGATTTCATGATGACCTCCTTAATGGCAAAAGTGAGCCAATGTAAATTAATATATGTAAAAAGAAATTTTGAGTTTTATATTTTTTATATTTTATTTTATAAGAAATTTTGAATTTTATATTTTTTATATTTTATTTTTTTAGCATGATGACTCCCTTAATGGTAGAAGTGAGACAATGAATGTTACTAGGTTTGTATTTTGGTATTAAATCAATATATTCATAAAGAAAGTTTGAATTTTATATTTTTCATATTTTATTTTTAAGAGATCAAAATTATTATTTATATTTAAAAGTAATAGGTTTCTATAATATATTTTGAAAATTAACAACAAATATAAGATAATATACAATATTTTTCAAATATTTATTATTTTATTTTTACATGATAAAATTTTTCTATAAAAAGAATATTCTTTAATTAAATATATAAATAATTTTTAATAAATTTAAAATATATAAGTTTTATTAAGGAGATATATAATATCCATAATTTGAGGGGTTGAAATGCAACTTGTATTTACCTCTTCCACCTTTATACTTTATTTACATCGAATTTTTAAGGCATTGATTATGCATTAAACTACACATTAGGAGCTATCCTCTCACAATATGGATAATTAATTTCATATGAAAACACTTAATGAATCAATTTAAAAATACCCAATACACAACAAATAAATCTACACCATTGTCCAAACATATAAACAATAGAAGTATTACAAGAAAACCATTCTCCATATAAATCATAGAAATGAAACATAAAATGTGGACATATATAAAACAATTTTCTTTGATTATAAAGCATAAGAAAGCACGTGTCTATTCAATAGTAGATTTTTTGAACCAACCTCTAATCGTAGTACTTACTACCATTCTTTATTCTTGTGACATTGATACTTTCAATTGGTCCACTTTGTATGAAATAGATTCTTATTTTGCAAATACATACCAAGCGCTTCATATGGGTAAGCATATATTTTATTTATATTTATAATATATCCTCCCCTATCACATCAAACATATTTTTGTACCATGTAGTATGTTCTCAAACATGATTTGTAAAGTGCACTTCAGCAAAATAGTAGGGATGGAAAAAACATTAGCAATTCTTTAAAAGGGTTTATTTTGGTCCAAAATGAGAAATTATGTTGGGATGCACAACATGTCTTGTATCCTCTATGTTGTAGCCACACCAAAAAATAAGAATTAAATATTACATACACTAAATACAATGCCATCGAAGCCTTGGGAATCTATCTCCATGGATTTTATACTAGGTTTACTCATATCTAAGCATGGTAATGATTTTTTTTGTAGTATTTGTTTTTTTTTTTAAATAGCAATCATAATTCCTTATAAAAAATCCATTTTAAATGAGAATATAGAATATATAAACTTTAGAATATTATCCTTATACTCTAGTTTATAGCAAAGAGGCTAAATTTCCTATATCTATAGAGCTACATGTAATTTAGTTGTTACACCAACTCAAGATTTAGGAGGAGGATGCTATAAATTTAAGGATGGAAGAATTGGTTAAGCATGATAAACTGATGAAAGATACTAAAGAATAACTAGTGAGACACCAAGAAGTGCTTAAAATATGGTTCAATAAGAAGGTCAAAGGTTTAATATTGGTGATCTAGTTGGTGTATCCGTAATTTTTATACACAAACTTTAGATCTTGGAAGATTTGGTGTATCCATAAATCATGAATGATTTAAGGATAGAGAAATTCCAATACTACACCAATAATCTGATGTTTTCAATTGATAGTGGGTGTTTTTTCAGGAATTCAGAGGTTGAATAACACTTTTAAGATCAAATGGTGAATATAAGACCTATATGAGATAAGAAAAAGAAAAATTTCAAATTCCATAATGATTTAAGACCCACATTAATGAATACGTTCATCGTTGAACTAGACATAGTGGTAAACTAGGTTGCTCTTAGAGGTTTGAAGAATGTGATTGAATTGTTAATTTCCAGATTCTTATAGATCATCTAATCATATATCAATAGCTCATAATATTTTATGTTGCATTCAATAAAGAAAAATTGCAAATATTTCCATAAGCAAAAGGGAAAGCAATTGCAAAGTCTAAAGAAAAAGCAATTGCAAAGTCTGCTTCTACCTACAAATTTCCACATGCATATCCTAGAACTCAAATTCATAATAAAATTCAAACATATACATTATAATTTATCTTTTTAAATTAACAAAAAAACTTAACCAAATAACTCACCTCAACATTCACCATAATTATAACTCAACTTTTATTTGAATCATATAAAAAACAAAAAAAATCTTAAAAAACTAAATGAAAAACCACATTACTATAGATGACCATGTACTTATTGACATTAAGCCACATCTATGGATTTTATCCAACAATGGTACAACCCTATTATTTTTACCAAAAACATATTTAACAATCACTTCATGTCATAAATAAAATCCGAAGAAACATAAAATTTTATTTTAAATCAAAATTTACATGTGCATAACCCTAAATACATTCTTGTTTGGTATGCACAACAAGAGAAATCGGGAAGTCCATTTTACTATAACCATTATCATTACTAGTGTCGTTTTCCATCGTTGTCTGTAGTTTATAGTGAATTAATGTAGTTGTGTCACTCCACTCATCTATTGTGGAAATAATTACAACAAAATATATAGAAATGTTTACTGGATTCTCTAAAATTGTATGAAAGGGCTTGGATACCATTTTTAACCAGTGTGAAGATAGTTATTGACTTATACTCTTATGTTAACAAGCTTCCTAGTAATGGATGCACTACGAATATATGCTCTCGAAACACATCAAAAAAGGCTTCTAGGAATAAGCATTGAAGATCTATATCTCATAATATAGATTTTTTCTTACTTTAGAATTGAAAATTGTAATGGTAACTGGTAAGGTTTATTTCATGTGATGGAGACTCAAATATTACAAATTGATATGGACAAAACCATATGAAATCCACCTGTGAAGTAGAGACTACATGGTCCACTTTTTGGGGGTTGATTTCATTGAGAATGAAACATATAAACAATTTCATAATTTCATTGGCAAGAAAATAATTCTAGTAATCTAATTATTTTGACTCATATTTAAAAACAAATCTGTGAAGATACATGGTCCTCTTCGTAAGGGGTTTTGGGAAGTATTTTTTTATTATTAATAATAATTTTAAACAATATTTAAATACAAGGATAATAGTTTTTAAGTATTTTTTTGATATTTATTAATAAACTTTACAGGTGCACAATAATATTTGTTCATTCAAGAGGATATGATACGCAGGATAAAGTGCAGTGGAGGAACTAAAATTGTTGTTGGATCTCGAGATTGCTTCTACAGTCCCTGTGGCTCCAAATATTTATCCATGTATGATGAACTATGGTGCTTTGAGGCTTAAGACCAAGATTGTTGTAGAGGATTAGGAGTGGATCTTGTTTTTTTTGTCTAGCTTATGAGTATAAGTAATAAGTAAGTATTATCAAGGAGTGAGTCTCACCTTTTCTTGATCTATATATGTGTGAAAAATCATAAAATATTATTATTAATAAAAGCTAGGTAACATGGTAGGGAAGTAATTTTTTAATATCCTAGCTGTAAGTATGAATGCCTTGGTCAAGGGTAAGAGGAAGGTTGAATATATGGAATACCATATAAAAGTAGTAAGTGTTACATCAAAAGTGATTATTAAAAATAATATGGTCAACTATGGCATAATATTTTTTAAAAATAGAGGGCTAATATGCAAGTTCTATTGATAGGGATCACATAATGGGTGGTGGACCCATAATTTAGAGGGAGAGATACATCATATTTAAGACCATAAAGTGATAATTTATTTATGGAAATAAAAACTATTGAAAGGTTTCTTCTGATGTTGGTGAGGTTTGTTTGGATTCCATATCAACTTTTCAATAAAGGAATTTTAAAGAAAATTTGAAATACTTTAAGGAATTTCATCCAGGAAGGACCAATTGCTATGGAATAAATATATTTTGTATATACCTATTTATGGATTGTCATGTATATTTCAAAATATTTACCATATTTTATAATAAAAACTTGAATTAACAAGTAGATTATAAAAGCATTACATTATCATGTCATAAATATTATAAAATTAGACACATAATAAGGGATTACAAAGTGAAAGCAGTGGAGAGAGAGTGAAAATTTTGGGAATAATTCAAACATTAATATGAGACAAGGAGATTATATCATAGTAGAATATGAATTAGATCAAATTATTTTCCACTTCCAAGAAAGTTGTATTTAGAAATTCCCTTTTCGTTAGATCAACCATTATAAGAACTAAAGAAGGACACAAGATATAAGGATATACAATACAAAGGTTCAAATTCTATAGGAATTGAAGGTATTAAGAAAGATAAAGATATTAATCCAAGTAGATAAAGGAAAAAGAGATAAAGGAGATTGAGGTTAATCCAAGTAGATCATCTTTATTTTTTACCAGTAAAATAATTCTCTCCTTACAACAAAAATACATGTCAAATAAACTATATCCCTTAAACTTTAGGGTTTTGAGAGAAACATAATAAGAATTAAGTATGTAAATTTTTCATAAAAAATTAGTGTTTCTAGGATAGTATAAGAAGTATGTACTATAGAGGATCAACCTTTCACTTTAAGTTTCCAAAGCAACATTTGGGTTTTTTAGACTAGCATAAGAAAATAATTACTATAAAGACTCATCCTTCTACTTTAAGATTTCCAAGAGAACATAAAAAAAAAATATTTTAAGGCAATTCCTTCTACTTTAGATTCTCTAGTATAATGTTTTAGAAAATAAGTCTTATAATGAATAGTATGTAAAAATAGAAGAAATTGATCAATATGGAATTATTGTAAAATATAAAAATAAGAAAAAAAACATAGAATAAAACATAGAAAAAATTAGGCAATGAGATCTTAACGAAGTAAAAATGAAATTAAGGGTCTAATATTTTCCCTAATAGTTTCTAATAACTTTAACTTAACTAAAACTTTCCTAGAAGGGTGCAAAATGGTTCAGGATATGGCTCTTCTTTGGGAGGTCCAAGGTTCAAACTATGATGTGTGTGTGTGGTTGTGTGTTAAATCCCCTATTTATAAGCTCAACTCTCCCCTCATGATAGGTCATGGTTGTATGGGGATGCCCATTCCTGGGCATCATTTGTAGGGGTTTCTCATGCGAACCAAATCCAAACAAAATAAAAAAAGCTTTAAAACTCCCAAAGAAGAGTCAAAACTCTAATCATTGTGTTGTCTCCCTTATGAGAGGTCATGGTGAGATGGGAATGCCCAACCCTGAGCATCAGTTATAGGTATTTCTCACAATAACCAAATCCTCTCCCCTAAAAAATCCAACAAAACTAAGTTGCACTTAGCATTAAATTAAAAAAAATTAACCATCCAAGAAAATTTAAAGTATTAGAGTAAAAAAGCAAAGTGGTTATGTCTTGGAGAACAATGCAATGGTTCAAAATTTTGCTCTTATTTGGGAGGTCTAAGGTTCAAACTATGATGTGGATAAGTGTGTGAGGAAGAGTGTATGTGTTTAGACCCTATTGATAAGCTTAGCTCTCAACCTTACAAAGTGTCATGGTTGGTATGAGAATGCCTTTCTCAAAGGATGGTATTTCTAGTTGAATTTATACATTTAATCGTGAGAGTTCTAAAATTTTACTATTAACACATTCAAGTTGTACACTATATTTTAATATTATATTAAGTAAATAACATTCTCTATGTAAAAAATATAAATATTAAATTTAATTAGTAAGAAAATCTAAAAGAAGCAAAAAGAAAAATTATAAGGGATTATGGTCTTCTCAAAATTTAAACTTGATTCTCATAAATAAAATTCCAAAAAAAATGAATGGAGCATTTTTGTAAATATCTCAATAGATTATGTGGACAAGTATTAGAAAATTAAACTAGATTTAACACTGGTAAGTTCCTTGATAGATGTGATCTCTGACATATTCCAAGCATCAAAATTTCAAGCATATGGGTAGTTGGGTTTGCTTGACGATTGGTCAAAAATCCTACTTCAGCATTTAAGTTTTGTCAGATGGTTGGTGAATGCTTCCCACCCCTGTCCTCATTTTTGGCTATAAATATTAGTTAATCAACATTTTGCAATGTTGAGAGAGAGGAGCAACAGTAGAGAAGCATAGAGTTGGATAAGGGAGCATTAGCCTCAAGAAAACACATTTTGTGTTTATACTAAAATTCAACTTGCAAATTTCTAAAATAGCTTCAATTTGAAGCCTTGTAATACGCTTATTCTGATAAATAAATTTTTGTTTTGTGTTGAATCTATATTCTCTGCCTAAAACTCTCGATTTTCCTCTATTTCTCTCCAATGCAAGCATCATGTATTTTTCCTACAAATAAGAGTTTGTTCTTGCCTTATTCCTCCACTTTGGATTGCTTTGTATTTTTTCTTAGCCTTGAAGAATTTTCTCCTAAAATAAAGGTTAAGATGCAACTCTCCCAAAGATGAACTTCAAGGACTTTTTACCCTGAAGTGGCACTTTGCTTCCAGTTTGCTCGAAGTAGAACCTTGGAACTTTACTGCCCCTAGGTGGCAGTTCGACACCTTCTTTCCTGAAGCTGCCATATCACTGCAAAGACCAGTGAACCTCCTCCCTTATTACTTTGCCCAAACCTTCTGCTTTGCTGACTAGACGTGCAAAGCTCCCATATCACAGCCAAGTTCGGTGAAGTTTCCACTTTGGTGCTTAAATCATAAAAGCTTCTACTTTGGTGGTTGTTGCAGTGAAGCTCCCTACATACTACCAAATCATGCAAGTCATCTCCAAAGTAAACTACATGAAGCATTTTTTTTAACATGATTTAATTCATTCAAATTGGTATTAGATCCTTAGTTCCATGAAGTAGAAGATTGAATCATGGCTTCCAAAAATAACTCATTATAGTCATAGATCCTACAGTTCAGCGATAAGAACTATGATTACTGGGGCATTAAGATGAAACTCTTGTTCGGGTATCAGGAGCTTTGGGACTTGGTCGAGATGCAGTAACACTGGCAACACTCTCCTAAGATAATAAAGAATTATTGAAATAAAATTGAAATAAGGACCAAAAGACACTATTCTACATCATGTAAGCAATTGAGAAGACCATATTCCCATGGATTGCAGTAGCAACCAAGGCAAAGCAAGCCTTGGAAATTTTAGCCAATTCATATCAAGGCACCAAAAAAGTGCAGTTGGTGAAGCTTCATATGTTAAGGAGGGAGTTTGAGAACCTACATATGAGAAAGTCATATTCCATGAGAGACTTCACCTAAAAAATGGATGTCATTAACCAGATGCGGTTGAATGGTGAGATGGTGGACAACTAGAGAATTGTGGAGAAAATTTTGTAAATACTACCAACAAAATTTGACATTGTTATTATTGCAATAGAGAAATCGAGCAATTTGACAACCCTCTTAGTATATGAGCTCATGGGTTCCCGATAGACACATGAGCAAGGCTAAGCCACTCAACTCAGTATTCTCTAGATCAAGCATTCAAGGTTTAGGTCTCATTATGAGATAATATCAGATAATATTCCCACCATGGTGTCTCTTATTCTCAAGGAGGAAGAGGCAGAGGAAAGTGTGGGAAAGACCAAAATCAAGGAGGAAGGTCAAACTATAATGAAAGTGAAACCAACCACAATTTCCATTAGGTAGGAGGAAAAGACACTAGCAAAAATTAGCAAGGAGGATTTAATCAGAATAAGGACAAATATAAGGTTCAATGCTATTATTGTAAGAATTTCAACCACTATATATTGGAGTGCAAGAAGAATTTGGCCAAGTATAATAAAAAACAAGCAAATTACACAAATGAAGCTCAAAATAGATATGCATGTGGTAATATATTGTTGACGTGTAGTATTGACGAGGAGAGCTAGAAAAATATATGGTATCTTGATAGTGGGTGCAAAAACCACATGACAGGGAATAGAGAGATGTTCTCACAACTGGATGAAACAGTCCAATATGAAGTAAATATGGGGAAAAATAGCAAGGTTCCTATGATGGGAAAAGGTAAAATCCTCATCAGCACTCGGCACGATGAAAGGAAGCAAATTTGTGATGTGTACTATGTGCCTGGGTTGAAACATAACCTACTGAGCATTGGATAGCTAGTGTAGAAGGGGCACACTATTCAATTTAAATACAAATTTTGTACCATCAGAGATAAATAGCATGGGCACATTGCAACTGTGTTCATGATGAAAAACAAAATATTTTTTCTACAAATTTAGAATAAATCATTGATGTCTCTGAGTGTAGTTGTGAAGGATGCTACCTAGTTATGGCATCTCAGATTTGGTCCCCTGAGTTTCAGTGGCCTAAATTTACTACATAAGAAGCATATGGTGAAGTATTTACCATTTATTGAGCATTTGAATCAGGTCTATGAGGGTTTTTTAGTTGGCAACCAGCACAGGTATGCATTCCCTATAGGACAATCTTGGAAAGCTTCAGAACCATTAGGGTTGGTGCACTTAGACATTAGCGGTCTAATGCAGACCAACACTTTTACCAGTAATAAATAATTCTTGATCTTCATTGACGATTTCAGCTGAAAGACATGGGTATATCTCATCAAGCAAAAGTTGGAGGCTTTCAACAAATTCAAGGAGTTCAAGGCTCTGGTTTAGAAACATAATGGATATTTGGTGAAGACTCTCAAGACATATGGTGGAGGTGAATACATCTCTAATGAATTCCACAACTTCTACAAGAAACATGGAATTCACAGGTAGCTCTCTACAAGATACACAACACAACATAACATTGTAGCTTAGAGGAAGAATAGAACCATCATGGATATGGCACAAAGTATGCTAAAGGAAAATTTTAACCACATGAGTTCTGGTCAGAAGCTATAACTTGTGCAGTTTATCTGTTGAACATATGTCCCACCAAGAGTGTGAAGAACAAGATTTCTCAGGAGACCTAAAGCAATAAGAAGTCGAGTGTGGCCCATTTGAGGGTTTTTGGGTGTATTCCATATGCACATGTTCCAGATGAGAAAAGGTAGAAGTTGGATGACAAAGCTGAGAATTGCATCTTCATAGGGTACAATGAACAAGCAAAGGCATACAGGCTTTACAATCTTGTAACAAAAAAACTTATCATCAGCCAAGACATGAAGTTCTTGGAGGATGAAGCCTAGAAGTAGAATTCAAATACTGGCTAGCATGAGCCAACAATATTTCAATCTAAAAACATGGAGGAAGACAGTGTACAACCACCTATACCTTCAAGCAATAGTAGTGGTGCGAGAAGTAGCATGACCTCATCATCTCACTTGCCTCCACTTGCAACAAGTATTTCCAAATTGAAAACACTTGCAAAGAATCAAATCCTATAAGATATTTATGAGGTAACCCATTATCAAATAGATGAAGAATAGATAATCGTCTGCTTGTATGTAGATGATCTGATTTATACTAGCAATAGCAGCACTCTATTTGAGCATTTTAGAACAACCATGAAGATAGAGTTTAAAATGATAGACTTGGGGCTGATGAAGTTTTTTCTTGGCATTGAATTTGACCAATCAACAGATGTCATCTTCATTTCTCAAGGTAAGTATGCTAAAGATGTCTTAACGTGGTTCAAAATGGAGGATAGCAAACCTGTCATCATCCAGATTGCCATTGGCCTAAATTTGAGCAAGACTGATAATAGTATAAGTGTTGATCCAACTCTCTATAAAAGGGTTAGTTGGAAGCATGATGTACTTGATTGCAACCAAGAAAAATTTGATGTTTATTATGAGTTTAATTAGTAGGATTATGGATTCACCCAAAGACACTCACTAGAAAGCAGGTAAGAGAATTTTGAGATATGTATATGGCACGAGGAACCATAGAATTTACTATGCCAGACAAGACTAGCTCGAACTGACTGGCTACACAGATAGCGATTGGGCTGGCAGCATAGATGATCAGAATAGAACCTATGGATATGCCTTCCATTTTGGATTTAGAGTTGTTTTTTGGTCCTTGAAGAAGTAGCCAATTGTTGCTTTATCTATAGTTGAGATAGAGTATGTCGCTGCCACATCAGCTGCATTCCATGTAGTTTAGTTGAGAAGAGTTCTTAGTGAACTGCATCATACACTGAAAGTAGTGTAGACACCAAAACAACACCAATCCGATTAAGTGACTACAAACACTGATCGCATTGACACACACAGCTTTCAGGGCAGCCCTCAGAGGTCAAACAATGGTCCTAGCCACTTACACAGCAGTTTAGAAGGTCAAAAAGTAAACGAAACAAAGTTGGTCGTTTTAAAGAGAAGAAAAAGCAAGCCTTAAGCAAGAGCAAACCTTAAGCAAAAACAAGCCTTAAGCAAGAACAAACCTTAAGCAAGGGCAAACTTTAAAAGCAAACCTTGGCCGAGGGTGTCACGAAATCGCGACGTCGCGATTTCGCGACGTCACGAAATCGCGACACCTAAGGCCCAAAGGCAAACCTTGGCCGAGGGTGTCGCGAAATCGTGACGTCACGAAATCGTGACACCTAAGGCCCGAAAGGGAGCTTGAGGGTGTCACGATTTCGCGACGTCGCAAAATCGTGACACCTAAGGCCCGAAAGGGAGCTTCGCCGAGGGTGTCGCGATTTCACGACGTCACGAAATCGCGACACCTAAGGCCCGAAAGGGAGCTTTGGCCGAGGGTGTCACGATTTTGCGACGTCGCGAAATCGTGACACCTAAGGCCCGAAAGGGAGCTTCGGCCGAGGGTGTCACGATTTTACGACGTCACGAAATCGTGACACCTAAGGCCCGAAAGGGAGCTTCGGCCGAGGGTGTCGCGATTTCGCGACGTCGCGAAATCGTGACACCTAAGGCCCGAAAGGGAGCTTCGGCCGAGGGTGTCACGATTTTGTGACGTCGCGAAATCGTGACACCTAAGGCCCAAAGGGGAGCCTCACCCGAAGTGTCGCGATATCACGACGAACTTTGCATTTCAATCAAAGGCGCCATTAAATCAATCAAAGGTAAATTTAATCAATCAAAGGCAGACATTAAAAGACTTAAAGCAGACGTGAGACAAGTGGCAGCCGAGACAGTCAGTTATTGCCACCTGCTGTGCATGCACGCGTAGGTGGGCAGATTGGCAGTTAGCAGGACTGTTGCGAGGGCGGTCATGTAAGCCCTAGTCAAGGCGGAGTCTACTCCCTGTTGAGAAGGCATGGCCGCCACGTGGCATCCCTGCGTGCCCTTTTCAAAGAGACCCCGTGGGTCTATAAAATGGTGGATTTTCCCACCCAAAAAAAGGAGAGGTTGACAAGCATTTTTAACGCAACGAAGTGCTGCTAAACCAGAGACCCATTTGCATTCCTTTCGAATTCACTCTTCTGCACCTGTAATCTCTTTCGCAAGGGAGGTTATTGGTGGCTGTTAGAAGGTGAATCCGAACCTTCAGACCCGATATTGGACACAGTAAACCATCAATTTGCCGACACCACAGTATCTTAGATTTTGAGCCCATCCCTAGTGGATTGGCGTCAAAATTAAGTTTTAATGGGGGCGGCCCGCTTGGGCACCCTACGCACGTTCTTATTCTTAATCTAATTTATGCTATTTTCAAATATATCTTGTAGTTAACAGTGTTTAAATAGAATATGCTTTCTGTTCACATTATCATGCTATCGCGACTTTAGACGTTCATCAAGTATTATCATGTTTCTATCGCTTTTGTTGCCCCACTAACCTGTAGGTAACAACATTGATTCGACAGTGGATTGGTCGACTGTTTCAGTGGCAGTGGCCATCTGGTGATGTTTTTCTGAGTTCTATCAGAGTGGCAGGTTGCGTAGAGTTGTTTTGGTTGCACGCATTTAATCAAATCTTTCGCACGTATTTCTTATCGATTTCTAAAGTTAAACGCTCTACCTTTTTGCAGTAGGTGCTACTAACAACGTCTCTGTGTTTCTTTGATCGCAGGAAGAACCGCAAGGAGCAAGGATTCATCAGGCACAAGCGGCGGCAACACTTTGGCCCGCCCATTTCAAATGTGGGCATGCGGAAGAAGATCACTGTGCACTTTTTGTAATAGAAATTATGCTAAGTCTCCTGGCCCTTAAAAAGGGAGGAGATGTATTGTAACCGAGTCGGAATCATATTAATAAAAAGGGCTGTGCTCCTACTTTTGATTTGATTATATCCGTGTTATTTCATGCATCAAGCTAGTTCTATTTTCATTGCATCTTAGTGTTTCTTTTTTTCGAAATCTCATGCTTTCAGTGGCGATCACGGTGGGACCGTTCCCTGATTTTTAATATCACAGAAACTAATCAGATTTTTGTGTTTTGTGCTTAATAGGTACCATTTTTTTTAAAAAGCAGACTGTTATTCGTCTTTGCCTGGACGAATTTTTGCCTGTAAATTTTAGAGCCGAAGATCAGAAACAGCAAGTCCGGGCAGAAAAGAGGTAACGGTTTCTAACTGTCCCTGTCATTTTCTGCTGTGATATTTCTGTTTTCTTTTATGTTTGCCTTCTTAGGAAAAGTTTTAATCCATTAAAAATTTAAAAAAAAAAAAAATCATTTTATTTGTTTATTTTTTTTACTTTCATTTTTTTTAATTGTTAAAGAAGGGTAGAGAAAGTTGTCGTCAATTTTCATGCTTTATTTATTTATTTAATTTTAAAAAAAAAAAAAATTTCGTCAAATTTCTATTTGTTGTTTTCCGGTTTGTAGTGTTTGTATGGCTTAGGGAAAGTTCTTTTTTTTGCTGCCTGTTTCATTTTTAAATAAAAAGAACCACACACACTTCACGTGGTAAAATTAAACCAAGGAGCTGGTCGTAAGACCCCAGCCCTTGAGCAAGACCAACGGTGGGTTCATCACCACCTTGGCTTAGCTTTGCATCCATTTCCCCGATTGTCACTGTTGTTAGGCGTAAATCCTGACGAAAGTTGACCGAGTGTTGCTGGGGTGATTCCCATGCACGTGAGGATAAGTCTTCTATGGTAGGTGTCATTAACAGGACAATCCCCCCTTCCGTACCGCCTATGTTCCACGTACCATCTGCTCTCACGTACCTATAGTTTCCCTCTCGTAAGGGCGGGTATATAGAGAGGTTGGTATATCGGTCCTGAAATGGGTATATTGAAGGGGCGACCATTTATGGGAGTCATATGAGCCAACATTATGCATTTAAACGTTCTTCAAAACTTGCAAAAACAAAACAAAACATCAAAATGCACTAAACCAGTTTAGGACACACTATTAATCCTTAAAAGAGATAATCACGGTTTGTGTATGTGTGTGTTCATTTTTGCTTAGTGTAAACAAAAAGAAAAATCATCATAAATGAGATAAAAATCTGCTTAGCTAGTAGAGAAGCACCACAATGGTGTGCACCCGTAGCCAAGCCCAATCAAGGGCAGACACTGCGAAAGGTGCACAAAGAGGAGGCACAAGTCACCTCCGGTATAGCCCCAAGGATTTGGTCATACCACCTTGGCGGCCTGACACACAAGGCAGTCCCCTCCAAACCTTAACGGATAGGGACTATAGGGGCACCCCTTCTAGGAGCACTCCTGTTCAGCATAGCACTCAGCACACACCCTTCCATGAGGGGTACATTTGTAGGAGAGCTCCCTTAGATGCTCGCTATGAGCGGTCACCGCGCGATGAAGCGCTAGGTCAACATAGGGTTCAACGGGAGGAACCACATCATTACACTATCCCTCCTTCACCCCCTCTAGTTGTCAAGACTACAAGGACAAATCCAGAACACAAGGCTCCTCAGGCGGGGTGAGCCAACTCAGCCCATTCCATTTTCACTTGTGAAAGAGAGCACGAGGAAGACCCTTACCTTCCTCAAAAACAATATACATCGTGAGAGCAATACGCCTCCGCACCTGCTAGATACCATGGTCACACACTGAGGCCAGAGCCTCGGATAAATGCCACTACCTCCAACAGAGGGAGGCGGCCTATAGAGATCTTGGATCACTACGACCGAGATAGATATCTAGGAGAGGCATCTAGGCCTTCTAAACATGAGGCGGTGAGACCAACTATCTTAGAATCTGTCAAGCATTTCGCACATCGGATGCAACTCACGCAACTTGAGCTAGAACGACAATAGTTAGAGCAATGGTATCTTCTAAATAAAGAGCACCTTCAGCACCAGAAGGATGAGTTGTTCCAACACACTATGCAGGAGAGGACTCCAACCCCTCACACGCATAAGACAAAACATTGTGAGGGGCACAACCCATGGGGGCGAGACAGGTCATCGCAACCTCATCAAACACTACCCCCAACACCTCCTAGATAGGAGCGGGAGGCTACTCTCCCGATTCCTGAAGCACCACCCCCGATGCCTCCTAGACATGAGTGGGAGGCCGCTCCTATAACCAATGACGGGTGCCTTCCTCAGACATCCACCCAGGTTTATGAGCCACCCTTAGAAATTCATCAAGAAGCCTCTAAGGAATCAGAGCGAGAAGAAGAGTGGGATGAACTGCCCTACCAAGGCATGGGGGTGCTATCTGGCCACCCCTCCATAGGCCCCAAGTTCCTCAACAAGAACCAACCAAAGAGGAGGAGCTCAAATCTCCCGATACATGCAAAGCACTAGAGCACTTAGAGTCGGTAGAGACCAAGATTTTGGAGCTCCCAAGGCCCAACTTACATGAGGCTCCTTTCGAAGAGGATCAAACTTTAACCATAGGGCTACCTGATGATGTAGTCCTCCATGTCTCAGAATCTCCAGATTTTGATGAGCTATACTCACTAGTCGAAGGTGAGGATAAAACAGAGATAGCCCACAACAATCACATGCGACAGCATCGACATCCCATAAATATCGATGAAGCATGTCAACAGATAAACATAATACTAGGGCATGAGTGGCGCGTTAACCCACCATAGTGGGACCAAGCATTACATCCGCCACTTTGGGCATACAAAGATCAACTTCCACCCAGAGATCCCATAGCAACATCAGTACCGAGGGCAGACCCTGTCCTCATATCCACGCATAGGGCCGATCCATTCGTGCCCATACCTCTAGAGCCAGATCCGGAGTGCAAAGACCATCAAGCTGGGGGTACCTCTATCCCCTGAAGAGCAAGTGAATTACACCAAATGCTCCAAAGGTGTCCATAAACCCTTTGGTCAACCCAAAAAGCTCCAAGGATTATCGCAATCGCTTGGTCACCCCAAAAAGCTCCAAGGATTATCGCAATCACTTGGTCACCCCAAAAGCTCCAAGGATTATCGCAATCGCTTGGTCAAATCCCAAAAAAAGCTCCAAGGATTATCGCAATCGCTTGGTCACCCCAAAAAGCTCCAAGGATTATTGCAATCACTTGGTCAACCCCAAAAATGCCCCAAAGGTGCCTACAAACCCTTTGGTCAACCCAAAATGCTCCAAGGATCCTTAAAATCGCTTGGTCAATCCCAAAAAGCTCCAAGGATCCCTAAAATCGCTTGGTCAATCCCAAAATGCTCCAAGGATTTCCACAATCGCTTGGTCAAAAATCAAGAAAATTCAAAAACAACAAAAATCATCAAAAACAACAAAAATTTTTGCATCTCATTTCTAGGCATACTCAAATTCATCAATAGAGAGCTCTTCTCGCACCTCATCTTCATATTCACAAAAATCAATCCATCAAAAATACAAAAATATGTAGCTGCATCAAGCATTGCATCCATACATTGCATATTTGTGGTCGTACAGGTCAAAGGCACCATAGGCTGTAATTGCTCTGCTAGTCCATCTTGTTCCCCACTGTTCCATTTTACAAAAACAACAAAAACACCATGCATTGCTTTTTACCACACTAGAGTCAGTGGTCTTTTAATGTATCAAGAGTTTTCGTGATTCAGTCATCATTTTGCTCTTTAGCCATGTAATGTATCAAGTCAAACAGATTTTATGAAGGTAGAGTTACACTTGAAATACACCTTGTTACGTAACATCCCAACACAAATTAAAACACATAAAAATTCCCAAGTTGTGTGAACGAAAGATGAAACCTATGCAGTAATCCAGGTCACCATAAGTGAAACGGTTATCTTGCTCATCCCCCCATGCGAATGGTTCCAGAATGCTGAGAATTGACAAAAGGACAAGCTCTTTCCTATCCATTCACCTCCATATACAGTGGTTTTCACCACTACCAAATCCCAATCATAGTTGGTTCCCAAAGTTGTAAGGATTTGTACTACACGTCCCTGCCAAGGATGGGTAGTCATCCCCAAGACCTAAAAGGATCAACACCATTCACAAACAAAATTCCAACAAATCATCATCCTAACACTTTCCATTCACCTTTGGTCTCCAAGTTGTAAGGATTCGTACTATCCACCCCTAACCAGGATGGGTAGTCATCCCCAAGGCCTAAAAGATCAATGCCCTTACTCCATAATCTCCATCATCCCCTTGGTCCCCAACGTCGTAAGGATTCGTACTATCCACCCCTAACCAGGATGGGTAGTCATCCCCAAGGCCACAAGGATCAAGGCCACTCACAAGCCCAAACTCACAATACTCAAAATACAAAATCAAATAACAGTGGTTATCACCACTATTCAAAATCCTTGCTCAAAAAGAATTAATAGAAAATAAACAGTGATCTTCATCACTATATAGACGAGCAACTTTCTAAATCATTCAGCCAACAAATATCCTGAACTTGAATCCCCGGAATTCTCAGCATTCGAAAACCATCTAGGTGATCCTCATTACAGGTTTGGTTGATAGCCTATCTGGCAATGGTGGTATCCTACCCGCATGACGATATGTCTGTCACATTCGCTTTGCATGTGTGCAGACCAATGTTTGCATAAGGATGAGCTAGCTTATGGTATCCTGGATAACACCGTAGATTAATCTAACTAAATACAACAAAGGAGTTAGTGGAGCTAATTAGGTGATCCTCAGTACAGGTTCGGTTGAAAGCCCATCTGGCACTGGCGGTATCCTGACAAATACCACATAAATGAACTCAATTGCACACACAGGGATGTGAAATAGCTTGGTCAAAAACAAGTCCGATTCATACCTTGTTCAAAAGTCTTGTAAGATAAAGTAAAGTCATGGCTAGTAAGTTAAAACCGTCTGAGTCTCAGAAAACCTTAGCTACATTTCTAAACCAATTGCGCTACTTTTCATCCTTACAATACCATCAAAAAATACAAAAAAAGAAAAACCACATGTATACATACAAAGTCATGCATCACAGCAATCGCCTAAAAGACAAAATAATAGAGTTCTAAATAGTCTATGGTGCCATAGCCAAACATCACAAAGTCCATCCATCCATTTCATTTTCTGCATATCACATATAAATCAAAAACATTTGCATTCATCACAACATATGCATCCATCAAAATAAATCAACATACAACAATCGCATTTATCATACCATATGCATCCATCAATATAAAGTAGCATGCATCCATCAACATCAATCATTATGCATAACATAAAATCATGACATATACACAAAGAAAGAAAATCAAAACAACAAAAACATCCCAAAAATGCAACACAAAAACAAAGCAATAAGCATTGCCGGACACAAGTGCTCTTGCACTTAACCTCTTGGCATAAAAAATCGATGTCGGGGCTCAAATCGTCACTCTCCTACTTCCCCAAGAAGGCTACCATAGCCGGACCGCTCCACGGGAAGACGGGTTTTTGATGATTTCACCCCATTATGGCATCACCAAAAGGGTTAACACCCACCAAAAATAGGTCCAAATGTCGAGAAATTGCACGTGCTTAAACGGTAAAACATCTAAAGGCACCCTTGCACAAGTCATCTTGGGTCAAGCGACTCGTCGCTTTTCTCATGAAGGTCATTCCCTCATCGATTCGTCGCTTGAGGGGGTAGTCACACTTAGTCACCAATCAACAAGCACACACCCAATCAAAGCAATGACATGCATTCAAAGAATCATTGACAAAGACAATCACGCTCCTGCTTGGGGCAGTAAACAAGCAACAATCAAATTGATCAAACACTTGGCATTCCCGAAGCATGAACACAAGGTTCCCCCTATGGACAAAAGGTTACGCCCTTTGCCTAATCATGACCGATCAATGTCCAAGCTCAAGTCACACCTCACCAAAATAGGTTAACACTTGAAATCAAATTCCTTAGCTCGTCAGAAGCAAGGATTCAAGAATGCATGCCCTTCCCATACTTGGGGCATCAAAAGTTGGTTAGGTTACCAAGAAACCCTAATCATTAGTGCTTTGGTTATCTATTTTTGCTCAGCACTGCATCACCCACAGCGCTTCCCAAAAAGGGGCATCTATAGACACCAAAACAGCACCAATCCGATTAAGTGACTACAAACACTGATCGCATTGACACACACAGCTTTCAGGGCAGCCCTCAGAGGTCAAACAATGGTCCTAGCCACTTACACAACAGTTTAGAAGGTCGAAAAGTAAACAAAACAAAGCTGGTCATTTTAGCAAAGCCTTAACAAAAAGCAAAAACAAGCTTAAAAGAAAAAAAGCCTTAAGCAAGAGCAAACCTTAAGCAAAAACAAGCCTTAAGAAAGAACAAACCTTAAGCAAGGGCAAACTTTAAAAGCAAACCTTGGCCGAGGGTGTCACGAAATCGCGACGTCGCGATTTCACGACGTCGCGAAATCGCGACACCTAAGGCCCAAAGGGGAACCTTGGCCGAGGGTGTCGCGAAATCGCGACGTCACGAAATCGCGACACCTAAGGCCCAAAGGGAGCTTGCGAGGTGTCACGATTTCATGACGTCGCGAAATCGCGACACCTAAGGCCCAAAGGGAGCTTCGGCCGAGGGTGTCACGATTTCGCGACGTCGCGAAATCGTGACACCTAAGGCCCGAAAGGGAGCTTTGGCCGAGGGTGTCACGATTTCGCGACGTCACGAAATCGCGACACCTAAGGCCCGAAAGGGAGCTTCGGTCGAGGGTGTCACGATTTCGCGACGTCGCGAAATCGCGACACCTAAGGCCCGAAAGGGAGCCTTCGGCCGAGGGTGTCGCGATTTCACGACGTCACGAAATCGTGACACCTAAGGCCCAAAAGGGAGCCTTGGCCGAGGGTGTCGCGATTTCGCGACGTCGCGAAATCGCGACACCTAAGGCCCAAAGGGGAGCCTCACCCGAAGTGTCGCGATATCATGACGTCGCAATATCACGACGAACTTCACATTTCAATCAAAGGCGCCATTAAATCAATCAAAGGTAAATTTAATCAATCAAAGGCAGACATTAAAACGACTTAAAGCAGACGTGAGACAAGTGGCAGCCGAGACAGTCAGTTACTGTCGCCACCTGCTATGCATGCGCACGTAGGTGGGCAGATTGGCAGTTAGCGGACTGTTGCGAGGGCAGTCATGTAAGCCCTAGTCAAGGCGGAGTCTCCTCCCTGTTGAGAAGGCATGGCCGCCACGTGGCATCCCTGCGTGCCCTTTTCAAAGAGACCCCGTGGGTCTATAAAATGGTGGATTTTCCCACCCAAAAAAAGGAGAGGTTGACAAGCATTTTTAACGCAACGAAGTGTTGCTAAACCCGAGACCCATTTGCATTCCTTTCGAATTCACTCTTCTACACCCGTAATCTCTTTCGCAAGGGAGGTTATTGGTGGCTGTTAGAAGGTGAATCCGAACCTTCGAACCCGATATTGGACACAAGAAACCATCAATTTGCCGACACCACAGTATCTTAGATTTTGAGCCCATCCCTAGTGGATTGGCGTCGAAATTAAGTTTTAACGGGGGCGGCCCGCTTGGGCACCCTACGCACATTCTTATTCTTAATCTAATTTATGCTATTTTCAAATATATCCTGCAGTTAACAGTGTTTAAATAGAATATGCTTTCTGTTCACATTATCATGCTATCGCGACTTTAGACGTTCATCAAGTATTATCATGTTTCTATCGCTTTTGTTGCCCCACTAACCTGTAGGTAACAACATTGATTCGATAGTGGATTGGTCGACTGTTTCAGTGGCAGTGGCCATCTGGTGACGTTTTTTTGAGTTCTGTCAGAGTGGCAGGTTGCGTAGAGTTGTTTTGGTTGCACGCATTTAATCAAATCTTTCGCACGTATTTCTTATCGATTTCTAAAGTTAAACGCTCTACCTTTTTGCAGCAGGTGCTACTAACAACGTCTCTGTGTTTCTTTGATCGCAGGAAGAACCGCAAGGAGCAAGGATTCATCAGGCACAAGCGGCGGCAACACTTTGGCCCGCCCGTTTCAAATGTGGGCATGCGAAAGAAGATCACTGTGCACTTTTGTAATAGAAATTATGCTAAGTCTCCTGGCCCTTAAAAAGGGAGGAGATGTGTTGTAACCGAGTCGACATCATATTAATAAAAAGGGTTGTGCTCCTGCTGTTGATTTGATTATATCCGTGTTATTTCATGCATCAAACTAGTTCTATTTTTATTGCATCTTAGTATTTCTTTCTTTCGAAATCTCATGCTTTCAAGCAATGACAACCATATTCTATGACAATAATTATGCCATCGCATTGTCGAAGATTCCAGTGTTTCATGGTCGAACAAAGCACATTCATATTCGGTATCATTTCATCAAGGATATGGTGAAATTTGGTAAATTTTAGTTGTTTTGTAGGTCCAAGGAGTAGGTAGCTAACATCTTCACAAAACCTTTGAAGGAGGACTTCAACAGGCTATGGGAAATGTTGCTTGTCAAAGTTTTCATGAAATATGATTTAAAGGAGGGTGTTAGAAAATTAAACCAGATATAATGTTGGTGGGTTCTCTGATAGATCCGATCTATGACATATTTCGAGCATTGAAATTTCAAACATGCAGGTAGTTGGGTTTGCTCTACGATTGGTCAGAAACCCTACTTTGGCATTTAAGTTTTGTCAAACGGTTGGTGAACGCTTCCCGCACCTGTCCTCTTTTTTGGCTATAAATATTTTTGTACTTAGTATGGCACTGAGAGGGGGGTGAATCAGTGTGGCATTCCAAAACATGAATTAACAACTCTAAAAACCACAACAATTAAAACTTATAAACAAATATAATAAGTACAACAAGAGAACATCACACAACATAGATTTTTAATGAGGTTCACCAAAATGGCTACTCCTCAAAAAGAATGGTTGCTTGGACTACCATCCAAATCCATCCTCTTGCAAAGCACCAACTTTACAATTTGTTTACCAACACCAACTGGAAGGAGCACCAACCCCTTATTTATCTCGCACCAACGTAAAGGAGCACCAACCCCTAATTTGCCAGCACCAAATGGACTTCAATTTTGAATGAAAATGTTTGACAAATACCTTTGTTATTGCAAGACTCTAACTGATCTACTTCACCTTTGCAATCTCTACACACTCTGCTCTTTCTTGTGCAATCTCTTCACACAATCTGCTGCACTACTACAGCCAAACTTTGTAATCAACTTTGCCCTTTGCGCTCTCTGCACATTCTGCTTTCTCTGCTCACACGCTTCACACACTCTATGTCATTCCACACTTTGCTCTCTGTGTGCATTCACAATCACACTTCGAACAACTCGACACAACTAGCTCACATTATGCGCTTCACTATCATCTCGTCGATTCTACGCTATCTGTGCTTTTACGGCCACATCTCGCACTTCAAAATTCACCCGATCGATCCTAAATCTCCAAACATCCCCGCTTATATACTTGAGATTTTGAGATGAAAACCCTAATAGTAGTCAACTGATTATGCAAATGCAAACCCTAATATTGGTCGTCTACAAAACCTAAACATGGTCGGCTGCAAACCCTAAATGTGGTCAATTGCAAACCCTAAAATCTATCAACCTGCATTGAATGACTTTTGAACTTCCTGTCCAATGCATTATTAGATATAACTACCTGAGTTGACAACAATGACAAAACTCTTGCAACACCTTGCTCAACAATCTCCCCCTTTGGAATTGTTGGCAACACTCGTGTACATTCCTCGTAACTCTTCTCCCCCTTTTTCAATAATACCAAAGGGCTGCTGCAGACTCCCCCTGAGTCCATACACACAATTTTCAGAACCACATTGAAATAGTTAGCAAAAATCATGGATATGATCAATAAGATGAACAAATGCAAAAATGCCCCCCCCCCTCAGAATTTGATCCTAATGGCTAGTCAATTTTTAGACTATTCTTGGGAATATGTGGCCACTTCAATTCACGTTGTCTTCTGAGCCTCAACCCTCTGTTGCTTTGCAATCTCAAACTTGTCCACTGATTTTAGTGAAAGCATACACTGATCATTTAACTATCCAAATTTTTGCTCTGTAATGCAAACAACATCTGTATATACATCTTGAATATTCTCAACATACTTGAACCTACTGACAGCTATTTGTCTTTCTTTGCAATGAGAATCCAGTAGACTACCTCAATTCTTTATAAAAGCACCTCAAACATTCATCACTAGGCTGGAAATCATCTGGCTGCACATTATAAACTTTTTCTTCAATCTTCCCATTCAACATGCTGATTTCACTTCTATCAACAGAATTGACAAGTGACTCACATCTGTACCAATTTTTGTCCAGCACTGCAATTTTACTACCAACTCTTACTTTCAACTGTGCATGTCGAAAGAAGACATTTTTTCAAACACTTTATGGCCAACCGTAGTGCACCTTACTTAGCCTCAAACTTCTTATCCTTGAATTGGCATTATATTAAAAGTTAAAACAAAACTATCTGTGAATTAAATATATTCACCAAGGTGTAATGAAATATCTGACAATATTCACATCAAACGTCGAACAAAAACATGCTGCTATTATCGAAACACAAATACGCATCTGGGGCAAGCATTCTTTCAATAAAAAAAAACAATCTGAACTATTATAATCCATAGCTATAATCAGTGGCAGTAAGAACCATCAACAAAACAATAATGACATAAGCAATACTACCAATGGTTAAGATTCTCAATGCAAACTCTACCCTTCATAGCACTTCCACACACAAATAAATGAAAAACCAACACACTTGACAATTATACCACAAAAGCCCAACTGCTGGTATTTCATCCTCAGATACCCAGACAAATATACAGAAGCATTAAAATAAAACCTTTTTCAAAATGCTCCCCCTGAGGATGTGTTACCTGGAGTTGCTTAGTGTAGTAGAAGAGCAGTCTCCTTTAGTTCAAGGAGACATGATTTCCTCTCTTCTTTCTTTCTCCAGACTTTCTTGACCTCAGGCTTGGATTTTTCACCTGCGTCCCTATTTTGCATCATTGCATGAACTTGAATATCTCTCTGGTGTGGTTGTCTCTTATGCATCCATGATGAATGATTATTTTCCTTTCTTCTATGAACCTGATTTATTTCCTGTCTATGTTGTGTTCTTTGTGTATTATGAAATCTACTGTTTTGCCTTAGATTTGATACATAAGTGCTTGGACAAAACCTTGCTATGTGCCCATCACCATTGCATTGAAAACATTGTACAAAGTGTTCACTCAGATATGCAGATGTATTTCGACCAAAATAACTCTTTGATTTATTATTTAATCCACAATAAGTTGCCTTGTGACCATACTGGTTACATCTAAAACAATAGCCATTAAAAGTGTTAGTATGAAAAAAGTGAGAGTGGTAGAACCTCTTTTGTTGTGGTTGCTTTGCTGTAAATCTCCTTTGATATTTTCTTTCTTTTGAAGATACAACTTTAACCTTTTCTTGCTCGGAACCTTCAACAGTGAACTTCTTATTTTCTACAGAATTGGAAGATACAGGTTGTTCAGCTTCATATCCAAGACCATGCTTAATCGTGGAGCTTCTCTGATGACTTATCATTTTATCTAGCAATTCTATGCTCTTCTCGAATTTAAGATTTGTATTGGCCTCTTCTAGTTGTTTCTTCAATGAAACAATCTCTTCTTCTTGTTTGCAACAAATAATCTCTTTCTCATTGATCTGTGACCTGAGAGTTTCCTCAATCCTTTTAGACTCTTCTACTTGCAGCTTTAGATTACTAACTACTTTGTTAGAATCCTCTTCATGTTTGTTACACACATTGACTTTATCATTCAGCTACGACTTCAAGTCTTCTTCTATTTTCTTGGCCTGTTGGAATTGTAAGAACAAATTTTCAATCTCATCCCCATATTCTTCCAATTTTTTGGATAGTCTTTTGTTTTGTTTTTTTTTTCTATACTCAACTCTTCAAGAGCAGAGATCAACTCACCTTCCCAGTCTACTTCAGCATTGAGGTTTTTATTATCTGCTTTAGTGTTCACCCCTTCTACCTTTTCTGGTTCAATTTCCTCTACCATAGAAACTGAAACTGGCTGAGAT
Source organism: Wollemia nobilis (assembly GCA_028583015.1). NCBI lineage: Eukaryota > Viridiplantae > Streptophyta > Pinopsida > Araucariales > Araucariaceae > Wollemia > Wollemia nobilis. The sequence goes on along the minus strand of JAQPPZ010001052.1, from coordinate 618,260 downwards.
GTCCTTTTGAAGGAGGTTCTATTCTTCTTACTTGGAGCTGTAATTTGATCTTCATTCCAATTTTTTTTTGCATTCATTTCTTCTTTATTACATTCCTGTTCTGATTCTATTTCTTCTTCATCTTCACTGCTACTAAACCCATAACACTAACGTTCATTATGCCGGAGTTGATCAAAACATTCTGAACCTTGAGAACTTGCATTATGACCGAGTTGACTCTTGGCATTTTCTCCATTTTTTGATTCATCTCTTGAATCTACAACAATAATGAATTTATCTTTATTTTATTTTATGACCCTGTGTGATCTTTTCTTCTTGTGTCTCATGGTTCCATTCTTGCATTTCTTTGCCATTAGAGTATTAATCCAAGATCAACCCTAGCTGATTTAGCCTTTAAAGGGAACTTGGCTCTGATACCAATTGTTGTACTTAGTATGGCACTGAGAGGGGGGGTGAATCAGTGTGGCATTCCAAAACATGAATTAACAGCTCTAAAAACCATAGCAATTAAAACTTATAAACAAATATAATAAGTACAAAGAAGAGAACATCACTCAACATAGATTTTTAATGAGGTTCACCAAAATGGCTACTCCTCAAAAAGAATGGCTGCTTGGACTACCATCCAAATCCAGCCTCTTGTAAAGCACCAACTTTACAATTTGTTTACCAAGACCAACTGGAAGGAGCTCCAACCCCTTATTTATCTCGTACCAACAGTAAAGGAGCACCAACCCCTAATTTGCCAGCACCAACTGGACTTCAATTTTGAATGAAAATGTTTGAAAAATACCTTTGTTATTGCAAGAATCTAACTGATCTACTTCACCTTTGCAATCTTTGCACACTCTGCTATTTCTTGTGCAATCTCTTCACACAATATGTTGCACTACTATAGCCAAACTTTGCAATCAACTTTGCCATTTATTCTCTCTGCACATTCTGCTTTCTCTGCTCACACGCTTCACACACTCTGTGTCGTTCCACACTCTGCTCTCTGTGCGCATTCACAATCGCACTTTGAACAACTCGACACAACTAGCTCACATTATGCACTTCGCTATCATCTCGCTGATTCTACGTTATCTGCGCTTTTACGGCCGCATCTCACACTTCAAAATTCACCTAATCGATCCTAAATCTCCAAACAACCTCGCTTATATACTTGAGATTTTGAGATGAAAACCCTAATAGTAGTCGACTGATTATGCAAATGCAAACCCTAATCTTGGTCGGCTACAAACCCTAAACATGGTCGACTGCAAACCCTAAATGTGGTCAATTACAAACCCTAAAATCTGTCAGCCTACATTGAATGACTTTTGAACTGCTTGTCCACTGCATTATTAGATCTAACTGCCTGAGTTGACAACAATGACAAAACTCTTGCAACACCTTGCTCAAAAAATATTAGTATAAAAAATATTTTGCAGTTTTGAGAGAGAGGAGCAACAACAGAGCAATAAATAGTTGAATAACGGAGCAACAGCCTCCAAAAAACCCTTTTTGTGTTTATCCTAAAATTCAACTTGCAGATGTCTAAAATAGCTTCAATGTGAAGCCTTGTAATTTGCTTATTTTGATAAACAAATTCCTATTTTGTGTTGAATCTGTATTCTCTTCCTGAAACTCTCGGTTTGCCTCTATTTCTCTCTAATGCAAGCATTGTGTCTTTTTCCCACAAATAGGAGTTTGTTTTTGCCTTATTCCTCCACTTCAGATTGCTTTGTATTTTTTCTTAGCCTCGAATTTTTTTCTCCTGAATTTAAGGTTAAGACGCAACTCTCCTGAAGATAACTTTGGGATGTTTTTGCCCCAAAGTGGCACTTCGCTACCACTTTGCCTGAAGTAGAACCTTGGGACTTTACTGCCCCGAAGTGGCAGTTTGACACATCCTTACCCGAACCTACAATATCACTGCCAAGACCAATGAACCTCCTCCTTTCTACCTCACCCAAATGTTATGCTTCACTGCCAGGATGCACGAAGCTCTGATATCGTGGCCAAGTCCAATGAAGTTTTCACTTCAGTGCTTAAATCACTGAAGCTTCCACTTCGATGGCTGTTGCATCAAACCTCCCTATATACTTTCGAATCACGGAAGTCATCTTCGAAGTAAACTTTGAGAAGCATTTTTTTTAACGTGATTTAATTCCTTTAACAAGGACAATATGGAATGAATAATTGCATGGCATGTGTACACCATAGAATGGGTATTACCCGTTATCCTCCCTCAAAGAATCCAATGATGCAATTTTTTATTGCTTGACGCTCATGCCATTTTATTACATTGGATGTCTTGGGACTTACATTTTTTTGTTTTATTTGCCATAAATAAGAGCCCCTCGTTATTTTTTCTGCCATTTAGATTTCGACAATGGTGAACAATCTCGATGTTTGTTATATTTACAAGAAGTGTTGTGTCCCTTATACAACACAAAACAAATCCTAACTTTAGATGGAGACCCAGAACTGAAGTGGTCAATACCATTTCTTATTTCGCTTTTCTCATCTCCTCGGCTCATACACTTCTTTAATATTGCAGGAGAAAGGATCATAAGTATCTTCTTGGCTCATACAGTTCTTTAATCTTGCAGGAGAAAGGATCGTAAGTATCTGCTTTGCATTACCCCAAATTTTGTTAGAAATATTAACCCAAATTTCATGCCTCTACCAGATTGCACTCCAAAAATGGATGAATCTAGACTGCGCTCACACAGTTGGAGATCCTAAAAAAAGGTTTGACATGATGTCACACCTACCCTCTGACAGATGTGATGTCTGACAGATCCGATCGCCGTAGAATTTAATTCTAGTTCGGCGATTTAATGCTAGTTCGGTGATTGGTCAGAAACCCTAGTTGAGGGCCTGTAAGAACCTATCAGAGGACAAACCCTAATCCTCCTCTTCCCATGGCTATATAAGGCATCTTGGGTATTTTCATAAGAGTAAGAGAGCATAGAGCAAAAGAAGGCAGAGAGCAAAGAGGAGTGAGGAGAAGAAGAGTATCTCAGTGAGCAGTGTGGCTCATCTGATTAATGTTCGAGCAGTTGTCTTGAAATTTTGTCTTTTAGTTTATCTTGCAGCCTGGTTGCAGATGTTATTTCCTTAGTTGAGGACCTCTGTAACCCTCGTTTCATATAAATAAAGTTTGCTATTTGTTTTAGGCATCTTTAGGGTTTGCAGTTAATTTATGTGTGTTAAAGCTTGTTGCTCTCTGTACAAATTGCCTCAGAGTGATTGTGTTTGGGTTCTAATAGTTAGAGCTTAGATCTGAGACTCAGATCATAGTTTCAGTGTTTCTCTCCTCCCCACCAAGAAAGCAGTTGCTACAGCCATGCAAGCCTTATGAGCAAGAAATATTCTAGAGCCAAAGATTGGCTAAGTCTGAAAGAAGTATTTTGAGTTCGCTGCTGCAACCCGACTGTGCCCGAGATCTGAGCGCAACCCGAGTTCGCAAGTGAAGCTTGAAGTCAGGCATGGTCTACACTTCATTGTTCATTGAGCAAAGTCTACACTTTGCCCCTATAGTCTGCATTACACCATTTGGTGAGCGAAGTCCACACTTCACCCCCGCAGTCTGCACTACACCCTTTGGTGAGCGAAGTCCGCACTTCGCCCCCATAGTCCACACTGCGCCCTCTAGTGAGCGAAGTCTACACTTCGCCCCCATAGTTTACATTACATCGTAGGTTGAGCGAAGTCCACACTTCGCCCTTGACTTTCAGACTTTGGCAAGACTGTGCACTGTTCGCACTTCGCCCGTCCGAACTTTGGTGAAAGTTAGAAAAAATTAAAAAATTAAATTCTTCAAATTGGTATCAGAGCTTATGATCCCTTGACATGGAGATTGAAGCAGAATGGATTCCATGAGCAACAACTTACAATTACAGATCCTGCACTTCAACGGGAAAAATTACGATTACTAGAGCATCCAGATGAATATTCTATTCGGATCTCAAGAGCTGTGGGAGTTAGTCGAGAACGGCTACCTAGAATCGATAGATGTAGTAGCACTGATCGCCCTCTCTAAAGAAGACAAAGATATATTGAAAGAGAAAAAGAAGAAGGACCAAAAGGCCCTCTTTTACATCATGCAAGTGGTCTAGGAGACCATCTTCCCATGGATCACATCAGCCACCAAAGTGAAGCAGGCCTGGGAGATTCTAGCCAGCTCATACCAGGGCACCAACAAAGTGAAGTTGGTGAAACTACAGATGCTTAGGAGGGAGTTTGAAAATCTATAGATGAGTGAGTCCAAGTCCATGAGTTATTTCTTCATCCGAACGATGAACATTATCAACCAGATGCGGTTGAACGGAGAAATCGTGCAGAGCCAGAGAATCGTGGAGAAGATTCTTAGAAGTTTGCCCGCTAAGTTTGAATCGGTTGTGATAGAAATCGAAGAGTCGAGAGATTTGACAACCCTTTTTATAGATGAACTGATGGGTTCTTTGTAGACACATGAGTAGAGGCTGAGCCGCTCAACTCAGTCCTCTATGAAGTAAGCTTTCAAGGTGCAAGTCTCAGTTTGAGACAACAACAGACAAGACTCCCACCATAGCACATCTAGTTCTCAAGGAGGAAGAGGCTGAAGTAGGCATGGGAGAAGTAACAAGCAAGGAGGGAGATCAAACCCTCATGTCAGTGAGACCAACTGCAACTTTCATCAGCAAGGAGGAAGAGGCACTAGCAAAAACCAGCAAGGTAGCTCTCAGCATAAGAAGGACATGTCAAAGGTCCAATGCTACTACTACAAAAGGTTTGGCCATTACATCTCACAGTGCAGAACAAGGATGGCGAACGAGAACCAGCAGCAAGACCATTACATGGATGAAACCAAAAATGCGACGAGAGGAAATGTGTTGTTGACTTGCAACATTGAGGAGGAGTGCCAGAAGAATGTCTAGTACTTAGATAGTGGGTGTAGCAACCACATGACAGGGAACAAGGATATGTTCTCCCAACTGGATGAAACAATCCAATCTGAGGTGAATATGGGGAACAACAACAAGGTTCCCATAATGGGGAAAGGAAAAATCCTCATCCGCACCAGGCACGATGAATGAAAGAACATCTATGATGTCTACTATGTGCCTGGCATGAAGCATAACCTATTGAGCGTTGGAAAACTTGTGCAGAAGGGACATACGGTCCAGTTCAAAGATGGAGCTTGCACCATCAGAGACAAGTCGCATGGGCAGATTGCTACAATGTCCATGATGAAGAACAAAATGTTTTTTCTATAGATTCAGAATGAATCATTGATGTCTCTGAGTGCAGTTGTGAAGGATGCTACCTAGCTATGGCATCTCAGATTCGGTCACTTGAGCTTCAGTGGCCTGAATCAACTGCACAAGATGCAAATGGTGAAGGGTTTACCCCTTATTGAGCAATCAAACCAAGTTTGTGAAGGTTGCCTAGTCGACAAGCAACACAGGGATGCATTCCCTGTAGGACAGTCTTGGAGAGCATCATGACCATTGGAGCTGGTGCACTCATACATTTGTGGTCCCATGCAGACCACCATGTTTTTCGGCAACAAATACTTCTTGATGTTCATAGATGACTTTAGCCGAAAGACTTGGATCTATGCCATCAAGTTGAAGTCAAAAGCGTTTGCCAGATTTAAGAATTTCAAGGCTCTGGTGGAGAAACAAAGTAGATATTAGATCAAGACTCTCAGGACAGATGGTGGAGGTGAATACATCTCCAAAGAATTCCATAACTATTGCAAGTAGCATGGAATTCGAAGGTAGTTCACTACCAGATACACGCCACAGTAGAACGACGTAGCTAAGAGGAAGAACCAAACCATCATGGAAATGGCATGAAGCATGATGAAGGCGAAGGGATTGTCACATGAATTTTGGGTAGAGGCTATAACATGTGGATTCTACTTGCTGAACAGATGTCCCACCAAAAGCGTGAAGGACAAAATCTCTCAGGAGGCCTGGAGCGACGTGAAGCCAAGTGTGGCTCACTTGCGTGTGTTCGGGTGCATTGCATATGCACATGTTCCAGAAGAGAAGCGGCATAAGTTATATGATAGAGCTGAGAAGTGCATTTTCATAGGGTATAGTGAGCAGGCGAAGGCTTATAGGTTGTACAACCCTATGATGAAGAAGCTCATCATTAGCCGTGATGTGAAGTTTTTGGAAGATAAAGCCTAGAATTCAAGGTCAGAGACTGGCTAGTCAGAGCTAGCAGTAGTACAGTCTATTGACTTGGAAGAAGGAAGTGTGTATCCACCTGCAACTTCCAGTAGCAACAGCAGTGCCAGTAGTAGCACAACCACTCCATCTCGGTCGCCTCCACTCACAAGTAGAATATAGAACCTGGTGACGCCAGCGAAGACAAGGAGCTTGCAAGAAATTTACGAGGCAACCCAAACCCACGTAGATGAAGAGTACTCTAACTTTGCATTATTTACTAAAGTTGATCTAGTAGAGTTTGAAGACGCAAGTTAGAATCAGAAGTGGGTGCATGCGATGGACGAGGAGATAGCAACCATTGAAAATAATGAGACTTGGAAGATGACAGATCTTCCAGCAAGGAAGAAGACCATTGGGTTCAAATGGGTGTATAAGACAAAGTTCAACGTCCAAGGAGACGTTGACAAGCATAAGGCCATATTTGTGACAAAGGGGTACAAGCAAAAGTCAAGCATCAATTACCATGAGGTATATGCACCTGTAGCCTAACTTGACATAGTCAGGATGATCCTAGCATTGGCAGCCCAACAAGGTTGGAAGATGTACCAGATGGATGTCAAGTTAGTATTCCTCAATGGAGTGTTGGAGGAAGAGGTCTACATAGACCAACCACCAGGTTACAAAATTGAAGGCCAGGAGGGCAAAGTCCTGAAGCTGAAGAAGGCCCTGTATGGTTTGAAATAGGCACCCCAAGCTTGGTATAGCCGGATTGAAAGCTATTTTCAGGAAAATGGGTTTGTCAAATGCCCATATGAGCACACCCTATACATGAAGACAAATGAAGTAGGTGAGCTCATTATCGTCTGCCTGTATGTGGACGATTTGATTTATACTGGCAACAACAATGTCCTATTCGACCAGTTTAGAGTAGCCATGAAAAAGGAGTTCGAGATGACGGACTTAGGGCTGATGAAGTATTTTCTCGGCATTGAAATTGACCAATCGGTAGATGGCATCTTCATTTATCAGGGTAAGTATGCGAAGGATGTCCTGAAGCGATTCAAGATGGAGGACAATAAACCTACCATCACACCTGTAGCCACATGTTTGAAGTTGAGCAAGCTAGATTCAGGGAGGAATGTAGATCCAACCCTGTTCAAGAGGCTAGTTGGCAGTCTGATGTATTTGACTACAACTCAGCCAAATCTGATGTTTGAAGTCAGTATGATCAACCATTTCATGGAGACTCTAAAGGACACACACTGGCAAGCAGGCAAGAGGATCTTGTGCTATGTCAATGGGATGCGGAACCATGGCCTATTTTATGCTAGATAGGACCAATTGGAACTGGTCGGCTTCACATATAGTGACTGGGATGGTAGCACCGACGATCGAAAGAGCACCTCCGGGTATGCTTTCCATCTCGGATCAGGGGCAGTCTCATGGGCATCCAAGAAACAACCCATCGTTGCATTGTCCACAGTAGAAGTAGAGTATGTTGCTGCCACCTCAGCCGCCTGCCAGGCAGTCTGGCTAAGAAGAGTTCTGTGTGAACTACATCATCCGCCCGAAGCAGTGACAACAATATTTTGTGATAATAACTCTGCAATTGCGCTGTCAAAGGATCCCGTATTCCATGACCGAACGAAGCACATAGACATCCGGTATCATTTCATCAGAGAGCTGGTGAAATTTAGTGAAGTACAATTGCAGTTTTGCAGGTCCAAGGAGCAACTGGTAGATATCTTCACGAAGCCTTTGAAGGAGGAAGACTTCAATAGATTGTGAGAGCAGCTTGGAGTCAAAGTGCTCGTGAAATTAGGCTTAAAGGAGGGTGTTAGAAATATTAACCTAGATTTCACACCTCCACCAAACTGCACTCCAAAAATGCATGAAGTCAGACTGTGCTCACGTAGTTGGGGATCCCAAAAAAAGGTTTGACATGACATCGCACCTACCCTCTGACAGATGTGACGTCTGACAGATCCGATCACTACAGAAGTTAATGCCAGTTTGGTGATTTAATGCTAGTTTGATGATTGGTCAGAAACCCTAGTTGAGGGCCTGTCAGAACCTATCAGAGGACAAACCCTAATCCTCCTCTTCTCGTGGCTATATAAGGCATCTCGGGTATTTTCAGAAGAGTAAGAGAGCGTAGAGGAGAAGAAGGCAGAGAGCAAAGAGGAGTGAGGAGAAGAAGAGTATCTCAGTGAGCAGTGTGGCTCATCTAATTAATGTTCGAGTAGTCGACTTGACATTTTGTCTTTTAGTTTATCCTGCAGCCTGGCCTGTAGATGTTATTTCCTCAGTTGAGGACCTCTGTAACCCTCGTTTCATATAAATAAAGTTTGTTGTTTGTTTTAGGCATCTTTAGGGTTTGCAGTTAATTTATGTGTGTTAAAGCTTGTTGCTCTCTGTACAAATCACCTCAGAGCGATTATGTTCGGGTTCTAATAGTTAGAGCTCAGATCCGAGACTCAGATCACAGTTTCGGTGTTTCTCTCCTCCCAGCCAAGCAAGCAGTTGCCACAGCCACGCAAGCCTTTCGAGCAGGAAATATTCCAGAGCCAAAGATTGGCTAAGTCCGAAAGAAGTATTCCGGATGAGAAAAGGTAGAATTTGGATGACAAAGCTGAGAAGTGCATCTTCATAGGGTACAATGAACAAGCAAAGGCATACAGGCTTTACAATCTTGTAACAAAAAAACTTATCATCAGCCAAGACATGAAGTTCTTGGAGGATGAAGCCTAGAAATGGAATTCAAAGACTGGCTAGCATGAGCCAACAATACTTCAATCTAAAAACATGGAGGAAGACAGTGTACAACCACCTGTACCTTCAAGCAATAGTAGTGGTGCAAGCAGTAGCACGACCTCATCATCTCACTTACCTCCACTTGCAACAAGTATTTCCAAATTGAAAACACTTGCAAAGAATCAAAGCTTGTAAGATATTTATGAGGTAACCCATAATCAAATAGATGAAAAATAGATAATCGCCTGCTTGTATGTAGATGATCTGATTTATACTAGTAATAGCAGCACTCTATTTGAGAATTTTAGAACAACCATGAAGATAGAGTTTAAAATGATAGACTTGGGGTTGAAGAAGTTTTTTCTTGGCATTGAATTTGACCAATCAACAGATGGCATCTTCATTTCTCAAGGTAAGTATGCTAAATATGTCTTAACGTGGTTCAAAATGGAGGATAGCAAACCTGTCATCACCCAGATTGCCACGGGCCTGAAGTTGAGCAAGACTGATAATAGTATAAGTGTTGATCCAACTCTCTATAAAAGGGTGAGTTGGAAGCATGATGTACTTGACTACAACAAGGCAAAATTTGATGTTTATTATGAGTTTAATTAGTAGGATTATGGAGTCACCCAAAGACACTCACTGGAAAGCAGGTAAGAGAATTTTGAGATATGTATATGGCACGAGGAACCATAGATTTTACTATGCTAGACAAGACTAGCTCGAACTGATTGGCTACATAGATAACGATTGGGCTGGCAACATAGATGATCGAAAGAGCACCTCTGGATATGCCTTCCATTTTGGATTCGAAGTTGTTTTTTGGTACTTTAAGAAGTAGCCAATTGTTGCTTTATCTATAGTTGAGATAGATTATGTCACTGCCACATCAGCTGCATTCCATGTAGTTTAGTTGAGAAGAGTTTTGAGTGAACTGCATCATACACTGAAAGCAGTGACAACCATATTCTATGACAATAATTATGCCATCGCATTGTCGAAGAATCCAGTGTTTCATGGTCGAACAAAGCACATTGATATTCGGTATCATTTCATCAAGGAGATGGTGAAATTTGGTAAATTTTAGTTGTTTTTTAGGTCCAAGGAGTAGGTAGCTGACATCTTCACAAAACATTTGAAGGAGGAGGACTTCAACAGGCTATGGGAAATGCTGCATGTCAAAGTTTTCATGAAATCTGGTTTAAAGGAGGGTGTTAGAAAATTAAACTAGATATAATGTTGGTGGTTTCTCTGACAGATCCGATCTCTGACATATTTTGAGCATTGAAATTTCAAACATGCGGGTAGTTGGGTTTGCTCTACGATTGGTCAGAAACCCTACTTTGGAATTTAAGTTTTGTCAAATGGTTGATGAATGCTTCCCGCCCCTGTCCTCTTTTTTGGCTATAAATATTAGTATAATCAATATTTTGCAGTTTTGAGAGAGAGGAGCAACAGCAGAGCAACAAATAGTTGAATAAGGGAGCAACAGCCTTCAAAAAACCCTTTTTGTGTTTATCCTAAAATTCAACTTGCAGATGTCTAAAATAGCTTCAATGTGAAGCCTTGTAATTTGCTTATTCTGATAAACAAATTCCTATTTTGTGTTGAATCTGTATTCTCTTCCTGAAACTCTCGGTTTGCCTCTATTTCTCTCCAATGCAAGCATTGTGTATTTTTCCCGCAAATAAGAGTTTGTTTTTGCCTTATTCCTCCACTTCGGATTGCTTTGTATTTTTTATTAGCCTCGAAAATTTTTTCTCCCGAATTTAAGGTTAAGACGCAACTCTCCCGAAGATAACTTTGGGATGTTTTTGCCCCAAAGTGGCACTTCGCTGCCACTTTGCCCGAAGTAGAACCTTGGGACTTTACTGCCCCGAAGTGGCAGTTTGACACATCCTTACCCGAACCTGCAATATCACTGCCAAGACCAATGAACCTCCTCCTTTTTACTTCACCCAAACGTTATGCTTCACTGCCAGGACGCGCGAAGCTCTGATATCGTGGCCAAGTCCAATGAAGTTTTCACTTCAGCGCTTAAATCACTGAAGCTTCCACTTCGATGGCTGTTGCATCAAAGCTCCCTCTATACTTTCGAATCGCGCAAGTCATCTTCGAAGTAAACTTTGAGAAGCATTTTTTTTAACGTGATTTAATTCCTTTAACAAGGACAATATGGAACGAATAATTGCATGGCATGTGTACAACATAGAATGGGTATTACCCGTTATCCTCCCTTGAAGAATCCAATGATGCACTCTTTTATTGCTTGACGCTCACGCCGTTTTATTACATTGGATGCCTTGGGACCTACGTTTTTTTGTTTTATTTGCCAAAAATAAGAGCTCCTCGTTATTTTTCTGCCATTTAGATTTCGACAGTGGTGAACAATCTCGGTGTTTGTTATATTTACAAGAAGTGTTGTGTCGCTTCTACAACACAGAACAAATCCTAACTTTAGAGGGAGACCCAGAACTGAAGTGGTCACTACCATTTCTTATTTACCTTTTCTCATCTCCTCGGCTCATACACTTCTTTAATATTGCAGGAGAAAGGATCATAAGTATCTGCTTGGCTCATACACTTCTTTAATCTTGCAGGAGAAAGGATCGTAAGTATCTGCTTTGCGTTACCCCAAATTCTTCAATAATTTGGATGACCTATGACCTGCAACAGGTGAGTTACAATTATCCCCAAAAAAATAAATGAATTCATTCGTGAGAAGAGAAGTAGATGATTAAGAAATTGCGGTGAGACAAAGGAAATGTGTGCAGCGGCATTAGCCAACACGCTCCCTAGCTCCAAGGTTGTTATTTTATTTTACATGGCTCTAGAAAATGTTAGTTTATTTCACCAAGGTTTGTTGTGTTAGGTAGCTTCATTCAGCAAATGAGCTGGTTCTATTTCTGATCGGGCAGCTGACACTTTTGGAGTTCTATTTAACCTTCATTGTGGTCTCTAACATGACATGTGGGGTTTGGACTTGGATTTTATTGAGAAAAAAGCAAAGTAGGCTTTATTCACCATGGGATTTCCAGTTTGATATTCTGAACTTCTTCGTTGCATAAGGCTCATCGATTTTCTTGAACCCGAGAGCTCTTGGCCCAACCAAAACGAGCCATTCGAGAATATTTCATCCTGTTTGTCAGTAGCAAGGATTAGAGAGCGTTTGCCCATTTTGGCCTTCGATGTTTTGGCTGAGGAGAAAGACGTTATTTATGTGGTTTGTTTGAGTGAGTTGAAGAGATCCGTCGAGTGAGTAAGTGCATGCATATATTTCACGAGTGTCTTGATAAATGGCTTGATCACGGCGAAAATATTGCCCTCTTTGTATATCACCCTTCCTTTTCGAAGGAGAAAGCAAAGAAATCAGTGAAGGGTGATCGATTCTCAATGAGGGTGTTACCTCGATCTTTCCATGTGGTTTACATTTTTCTTTTGTGATATTGTAGTCTACTGCATTACAAGTATATGACCTGGGTCCTAAACCTAAACAAATACTAGGAGGCTTTGTCCAAGTGATGGATTCCGACATATTACCAAAAGGTTAAATGTTGTATGCCCCTTCGTATTCAAGAATATCTCTTCTGATTTTGATTTTACATTGTGGAAGAAGCACAACATTACGGAATGATCGCAGCTTCAACTAGGTGGGACTTCGATTTATTTATTTATTTTCTTAGAGATCACACCAACAATATTGAAACGATGTCGAAAAGAGGTTGTAATAATGACTTCTTGATGAATAATATATGAGAAGATAAGTTGAGATTCATAAGGAAAAAGGTTTTAGTTAATTTGCAGTATGCCAAGAAAAAGTGTTTTAAAGACTTAATTCGTCTGCTTGTTCATTGTTCGATTGAAAATTTAATTGAAAGGGATGAAGATCAAATGGATCTGGTAGAAGAATGGAGGGTTTTTTCTCTCGGTTTAGCATCTATCCCATACTTAGTACAATATAAAATTTTATTTTTATTTATTTATTTATGAATAAATGATATAATAATTAAATTGAGAGATAAGTAATAAACTTCTATTACATCTATTCATGGGTTGATTGCTAAATTTTTTATTGAAATGTTATAAACCGTATACATTTAAATATGTACAGCCGTGGTTGTCTTGTTAAACTATTTTTCAATAGCCATGATATATTTGGTTGTGCTTTTTAGACTATATTATACATAATTTTGGTTGTCCTCCTTATTTTGCTTTTCACATACATTTACAAGTCTTAAAATATAACTATTCCTATACATCATTTGTTATTTTACGTTGGACTATACAATCTAGTTTGTTTAATGTAGTTTGATTTATTCTATTTTTTAATATTATATATAAATAAATATTTTTTATATTTATTTTTATAGCTATAATAATTATAATATATATTTTATTTAAAATTTTAATTTTATAATTTTTTTTTTTCTCATTTTTTATTTTTTATTCTGTAGGATTTTATTTTTGGTGCTTAATAAATGTTTGCATTAGGCTAATAACTATTTGTAGAATGAGTGTATGTCTCAACCGTTAAAATATGGGAAGTACTTGGGCCGACATCTACCCTAAAATTCATTGTGAGAAGTACTTCAGGAAGTCTTTTTAAATTTTTATTAATTTTTATGTTATTATTTACTTATTTTTTAATATTATCATTTTATTTTATTATAACATTAGTTATTTTTTATGATTGGTTGAATTTCTTTGGAAGTCCCATGTTAATTTTGGGGTCCATTCTTTGCAAAAAATATCCCCATGTTAACTTTAGGGTTAGTTCTCAATAAAAAATCTAACTCAATGTTAGATTTAGGGTTCATTTTCTACTCTTCATATTACTCAGTTCTTGTACTTTTTTGTATAAACCCTAAACACTTTGTTAGTAATGTTGCAAGAGTTTTGACCCACTATCCCACATGTATCCCATAATGGCTCTCATGGTGGTATATAAAGCACAAAAAACACCTAGAGATTTACTCTAAAAAATAATCCATACTGAGAAAGGGAAGGAAATAAGCATATCATATGGAATAAAAGAATCCATAACTCTCAAACAAATTGGGTTATGTCATTTTTTAAATATAGAGTTCCACACCTTATCTTTCAATGAATACCATTTTTAAAATAGAGAGGTCGATAGGAAATTACATAAAGAATATTTCTTTCTTCCCATTTAGCAAGAGTGCAACTCCAACTCTTTCTATTTTGAAAGGGGATATATTTACTAACAAGATTTCTATTAAAAATCTTAGGAAGGGAAGAAAAAAAAAGTATTAATGAGGAAACACTTTAGAGCTTTTACACTAACGGTGAACCTCCTCAAACACTTAGGTTATGAAGGGGATGATTAAAAGACTTTTTAAAATAGAGAGGGTCCCAACCTTGAAATAGAAAGGCTCCCATTCCTATTTTCCTCATTTCACCATATTGAATATATTAATTGAATATCATTGAGGCCCCACACATTTAATTAGAAGAGAGTGCACCCCTCATTAAAAATAACTTCTTCCATTCTTAAGAATATCTCTAGAGGTGTTTTAAAACAAAATGCTCTCTAGTCATTTCTCAATAAAATCACACTTTTTCATACCTTCAAATATATCTATGGCCCCATGGTCTTTCTAAAGGGCCTATTTTAAATGAGAAAAGTCTACCTCTATTGAATTAAAAATACTCACATGCCTCTCCCCTTCACTTTTAAAAATGAAGGGGTACACTATTTCCAATTTATTTAAAAGGTTAAAATAGTTAGACCATGGTGATAACACAAAATGTTGCTCTTTGAAAGGGTTAAAAAAATCTAAGAATTAGCACCCACCCCTTTCCAAACCAATTAAAGAAGGTTCATCTTCCACTCTCTTATCTTAAGCCATAAAACCAACTAGATGAATGGAATACCCTATTTTATATAGGGTGTATTTCTTAACTTCCCTCTCTATTTTAAAAGACCAACATCCCCACTCAAAGACCCACCAAATAGGTAGGTAATAAGGATATAAATTAGATGCTTCTTATCTATTTTTCAATCATTGTAATAACAAATGGATGGATGTATGTACATCGTGATTCAAATATTTCTCTTCCAACATATGTTGGTTGACAAATATGATACCCTCGCTAACTTATCTCCTCTATTACTTGATTGAAATTGTATATCTAGATAGGTAGTTAAGTGCACTCATTAAATCATAAATAGAGAGGATCCTTTTTTAAAGAGCTCAAACTAAAACTAATCTTTAATGAGGAGGGGTGGATGCCTAATTCCCTAATTATAGCATCTCCCTCTCCTATATAATATCAGTAACCAATTGAATTTGTTTAAGAGCTATTCACGTGATTTGGTTGAACTAGACTTTGAATGATTATAAGAAAGTCATTCTCAAGTTTACTATATCTTCTCTTTGATCCACCTAGGTACTACGAAGAGCATTATGGAATAAAATCTTATTTTTTCTAAAATTTGGTTCTTTAGGTAGTTTTAATCAAGTACACTTCTTCTAATGTGCTTTCGTATAATGCATAACCATAACATCATCGAGTATCAATTCAAAGTGGTTTAATTCTTTGAAGAGCAAAGTTTTTTATATGAATGATATAGACCTTATTCATCATAGAGGTCAATAAGATTGAGCTTTTACAAAAAGGATTGATGGTTGGATCAGTTAGATTATGTTTTTGAGGATAAAAATCTTCTTATTTTTTAAAAGCTTCAAATTTAAGACTTAAAATTGTATCTCCTCTCCTCTCTATATAAAGGTATGTAAAGCTATCACCACCACCATTTAAAAGGTTCAAGCCTTTTTAAGTTCCTTTTTAAAATATGGGGGACTTTATTTAAAGTAGAGAGATAGAAAGTGAGATTTTATTTTATTAATGAATCTAGTCATCCTCAAAGAAAGGGTAGAACCGATTCATGAACAACTATGATCTTCAAAAGAGCTGAATAAAAAAAACCTTTAATTGGGAGACCTTGAGGATGACGATTGTCTCCTGAAGCTTTCAATTGGGCCTTGCATCATGTAATCATCATTAAGTGGAATATTTTCCAATCCTTGTCTAGAAAATTTAGGTTCCTGTGAATTTTAAGAAAATGTAAACTGAGAGAATCCAATTCCTGCCAAACTTGGTGCTCGTCTTTATGATATTTGTGGTTGTGAAATCCCACACCTAGAACTTTGTGAAGTGGCTTGTGAAAACAAACGTTTTCCAACACCGACTTGCCATCGCATAGGCTGAGGCTGTGACTATCCCTGTTGTTGATTGCATGTAATAGGTGACTGTCATTTTTGATGATTGCATTTAACCGATGAGTGTGATTCTTGTGGAGGAGGTGGTGGTGGCATATGTCGTCTAACTTATGATATTACTACTTGATCACGAGAATCAACTAAAAATAGTAAAAAAAAAATTATTACAATTCTTCTTAAAATAAAAAGAAATCTAAATTTTAATTAACTACACATAGAATCATAGATTTACCATATGAAATGTGATGCAATTGTTCTGCATTAAGTAAGGGGTTGGCCACACTAGATTTAGCTTTTATATTTTGTGTAAACCTAGGTGTATGAGACACCCATGAGTAGCTACTTGCCCCACATTTTCTGTGAACTCTGCATAGTAACAGGTGTTGCTTCAGAGCCCGTATATTTAGAATCACCTATTTGGTCTAGCCTGTGACCCCTATTGGTAGCAATATATTTAGTCTTTTAAATTTTTGCCTTTGCCTGCATATAGATGAAAAAAATAAATAAATAAATATGGTAAACTATAAAATAGTATGTCAAAGACAATGATGTAGATATTACCCTCAATTCCTCTGGTGTCATGGCAATAGAAATTAGTTTTGAATGCATAAAAGTTGGTACAGGAGTAGTTGAAAATTTATGAAAAGACTCAAAATATGGAGCTAAAATATAATTTACACTACCCACAATGGGCTAAGTCTTGGGGAGCTGAGTCTTGGAAGTTACAAGTTGGACCGCGTACAACTCAATCCTGAATCGATTGGAAATATAGGTACATGTTGGAACAAAATCTGCCTTCGGTTAATAGTGTTGCGCCTTAGACTTTGCCAACATTGAATAGACAGATCTTGCTTGAGATCATCTGTCTAGTCTCCAGAGAAGGCTGGTTCCTTTGAGTTTTTGAGAAAATGGGAACAAGAGATAAGGGAAATATAGCCTAAGCTAGAACTTTTCTCACGGTACAGATTAGACAACAACAAACATTGATGATGCAGAGTACTACTTTCAGAGTTTTCTTTATATCTTCTTATAGAAAACACGAATTCTTGAGTGCGACTTTTAGATGTTCGTCTAAATACATGTAAATATCTTTAATGTTCAACTCTAGAAACAAGTTTTATAGATGCACAGTCCAGATTTCAGAACAGATACATTATGAAACTTAGAATGAATAAAAGTTAAAACACCAGATACATACACTTGCACACAGAAGTTTCGGAAGCCAAAAGAAGAAATCTTTTATTGCTTGTAATCCAGTACATGTACATCAAGCCTTGTAACGTCCAAGAGCCGACCCCTTTTCATGGTCGACTCACTCCTATTTATACCCTAAAAAGAGTATCTTCTACTACGTACATTTAATTTCTTCAATCAATTACAAGTAATTGTCTGCAGTTTCTAATAATATACAACGGATTTCCCGTAGATTGGATAGATTTCCTTCTGGCTAATTTTAGATGAGCCTGTTATTCTGCAATCATCCAACGGACCTGCCAGGTTATAATCAACAGACCATTCTTCAGAAATCAGCACCTGATGTCAGTGCATGTCCCCAGTTGCCAAAAATATACTCTGTTTCCTTGGCAAAAATTGGACATGTCGCGAAATCGTGACACTCTTGTTTCTCTTCCTGCCTGCCCTTTTTGAGTCATGAAAATGCAACATGTCATGATATCGTGACACTTTTGCCTCCTTGCTCCCTTTTGTTGCTCTTAGCCATGAAAATGTAACATGTCGTGATATCGCGACACTTTTTCCTTCTTGCCCTTTCTCTTCTCTTTTGGCCAAAAATGCAACATGTCGCGATATCGCGACACTTTTTCCTTCTTGCTCTTTCTCTTCTCTTTTGGCCATGAAAATGCAACATGTCGTGATATCGCGACACTTTTTCTTTCTTGTTCTTTCTCTTCTCTTTTGCTGGAAAATGCAACATGTCGTGATATCGCGACACTTTTTCCTTCTTGCTCTTTCTCTTCTCTTTTGGCCATGAAAATGCAACATGTCGCGATATCGCGACACTTTTTCTTTCTTGTTCTTTCTCTTCTCTTTTGGCCGTGAAAATGCAACATGTCGCGATATCGTGACACTTTTGCCTCCTTGCTCC